>OW285238.1:109399975-109977475 GCA_935421215.2 Melolontha melolontha
TTACATCAAATGTCAGATAATTCTAACCTCTGAGCGTGTATCACTTTATGATCCCCTAGCAAAGACATTATGTTCCGTCAAACGTGAATGACAAATGTATTCTGACAATTACTTGAGTAGTGGGGGGTGGACTTTTTAAAAACGGCTTCTGCGCACCCCCTCCTCGCCCCAACTTAATTGGCGTTTGCTATATGTATATATGTATTTTTGTATCTTTTATAATTTACTTTTAAATATATGTATTTTGTTACGAATGACTCACAAAATCACATGAACTTAGAATTAGCGATTTAAGCCTCGAGACTTGCTTTTCTATTTGTATAATAATTATTTAATGGCATATGGACAGTATTAATTTTTCATTGTCATTACTAAAGACCGGCATTCTCGGTCGGCTCACAGAGGCGTGGACCTGCGATAGGTTCGGGAGGCTTACTTTACCAGCGCCTACTATCTTTACAGCGCTTACTATGCGTATATAGTACACGAATACGTGAACAGCTATCATAGTGTGAAGTTGTTTATAGACGTATAGCAAGCGCCAATTAAGTTGACGCGAGGAGGGAGTGCGCAGAAGCCGTTTTCAAAAACGTCCACCCTCACTACTCAAGTAATTGTCAGAATACATTTGTCATTGACGTTTGACGGAACATAATGACTTTGCTAGGGGCATTATAAAGTGATATACGCTCAGAGGTTAGAATTATCTGACATTTGATGTAAAACCAAATACAAATCTCCCCACTACTTCTAATCCTGCGCGAACTTACCCCTCCTCGCGCCAACTTAATTGGCATTTGCTATACGTACGTGTAATTTGAACTGAAAATTTTTTTCGAAATAACGCGTACTTTTACTTCAGTATAGTGCCGGTCTTTAGTCATTAGTAAATTAATTAGATACATTAATTAGATATGTGTAGCCTGTAATAAACTACGGGCTGCCAATTTTATTTAGGATACTAAACATTGCCTCAACATAAAAAATATATCTTCTACCTCAGAATCAGAACACAATGAGTTACCGATTACCAGAAAAAGGAAGAAACCTACATACATCCCGAAATGGGAACAGGACGTGAAATTAGAAAGGTTCGCTTACCAGAAGCACAAAGGGATCAACATACTGTTACTGCATGGCTTGCAGTAAAGATTTTATATGTGGTAAGTCCGAAATTCAAAAACATACAATGGCAAAAAAACCTCTTTCTAGCGCGAAAGGGATTGGGCGGCAGCAAAAACTAACCGATATGCCAATATGACAACAGAAAATAGAGTTGCAAGAGAAAGTTAAAGAAGCAGAAATTCGTATCGCTGCTTTTGCAGTAGAGCATAATATTGCATTCAATTCCTTAGACAATCTTGCACAATTAAAATTTATTCTGATTCTCAAATTGCAAAAATTGTCACTTGCAGGAGAACTAAAGCCAACATCTATCAACAATGTAACAAGCGAAAAAGCTTTAAGTTTATTGCGTAAAAACAAATTTTCTCTTATTGTCGACGAATCTAGCGACAGAGAAGATATAAAACATTGGCCTTGGTAGTAACTAGTGTAAGAATATTTGATAGTAGTAAGAATATTTGGTAGTAAGAATATTTGATGACGAAACACATAAGGTACTGTATTTGTTTATAGGTTTACCGCAAGTGCCTTTAGCTGCAGTTGATGCCTTTTATATACACAACTTTTTTGTTATGATTAGTTTTGCGGTCGATAGCGCTAGTGTAATTAATGATAGGGGTTCGGCATTCTCTGTCCGATTTATTAAAAAATGATATCCTAAATTTATGCGTAATGAGATGTGTATGCCATTCATTCGCTTTATGTGCTAATTATGCGTGTGAAAAACTGCCCCACTAGATAGAAGATTTTTAAAATATAGATGGTTATCACTGCTCTCAGTAGTGAAGAGACTTCGGGAGCAATATAATGCTCTCGCTCTATATTTCACAAATGCCCATTTGCATGACAAAATATTAGCTGCCGAAAATATTTGTAATAGACTGAAAAATCCTTCTTTTAGGTTATATTTAGAGTTTTTAGATTTTTCCTTGGCACTTTGTAACACTTGAACTTTAGAAATCCAATCGGCAAATGTGCAAATACATATTCTCTATCAAAGAGTCGAAACTATTTTAAAACAATTTTAGGATGTTACATGAAAGAAGAATATATTAATTCAACAGAGTTGGGAAATATTCAATTTAGAAACCCTCATAATTTCATGCAAATAGAAAATATTGACTTAGGAGCCATAGTTGGAAAATTTCAAAATAATATGCACAATTTGACCAACGATGATTTATTGAATTTTAGAAAAAGATCCTTAGAATTCTTAATTGAATGATGTGAGCAAATTTATAAACAATTTAATTTTAAAGATGCTTCCCAAAAAGTAATTAAACATCTAGATTTACTCGATCCAAAATCAGTTTTTACGAAAAAATATGATTCTATAGCACCCTTGGCAATAATGTTTCCAAATTTAATTAAACTGGAGAATTCAAAACGACCTTAACCGGGAATGGCGTGAATCACAAAACGTAGATTTAAGTAGTTGCCAAAACATTAGTATTATAGAATTTTAGGCAAAAATTAGTAAACTAAAATCAGGAGATGACACAATACTATTTCTAAGCCTGTGTAGATTTGTATTTAATTTGTTATACGTATTTACCACAATCCAGCACGACTGTAGAGAGAATATTTTCTCAAATTAATTTAAATGAAACAAAAATCAGAAATCGGCTCTCAACTAAAACTTTAAGTGGTACTACGCACTAAAAATTTAATTAAAAACAGCAGTTGTTTTCAATTCAAAATTAAATGAAACCATTTACAACAATTAACCATTATTTTTATTTTATTGTTACTAGAATTTCTTTTGTATGTTTACTATGTATTTCCTATTATCTATTCTTTTGTACCAAGAATCTTTCGTGAGTATGTTGGCACACTGAATAAAACACTTATTTATTCATTTTTGCGTTTACTTTGTTTACTTTACTGTGGAATTTAGGGAAATTTTGGAAATTCTAGGCAAATTTTTGAGATTTTTCTACGTAAATTAAAATCTTTTACCCGACAACACTGAAGGGTATACGTGTCTGACCTTACTGCACCTTACAGTGTTTGTTTTCTGGGTTGAGGATTACTGTTAAGTAACTCGGTTTATTTATTTTATACATCACATATGTACAGGTGCTTGTAAATAAATGTGAAAAATTTCGAGGAACGTTTCTTTGAATTATTCCAAGCAAGAAATGTTCTTATGCAGAGATTTCCTATTTTGTTGAGTGTTTTAGTTATTTATATTTAAATAGCAGGTTTTGATTCTGTTAGAATGGATGTTTAAAAGAGAAGATTTAGTTTTTTTTTTTTTCTATTTTAACGGACTTCATGCTAATGATTGTCTTACTTTCTCAGATGGATTCTGTTTCTTCGGTATTCTTTTTCATTTGTTTACACATTGTAGTCGTTAGAACCATATTTATCTAAAACTCTAGATGGTTTCCAGCAGGTTGTCCTTACCGACAGAAATTCATACAAAATTATTAGAAACTTCTATCATGACTTTTAGGCAAGTAAAATTTGCTTAATGTGGCTGAATGTGGAATATGTTCAGTCTGTTAGCATATTTGGCTAAGATATTGCGTAGAACTGGATTTTTTAGTTTCATTGACAGCAATGAAAGTTTAAGAAAAATATTTGTAAAGTTTCCGTTGCGATTGATTGATTATTTCTGTATGAGCTTTGTTTTAATACGAGGTGTGGCTTAAAGGAACGAGACAGATGCTACTACAGACGAATTACGCATGTGCTAAAGTAGCACGACTGACAACTGTGTTCTGTGAACTCTTCCCTTGCGATTGCTGCCCCTCCCGTGTCTCTAGACATAATACTCTGGCCGTGGCCTTCGTTTGTATACCTATTTCTTTTGTTTTGCCTGAAAAATGATAAGTGTTTTAATAGAGCAACAAATTGTCCTGAAATTTCATTAGGAACTTGGAAAAAATATTATTGTGACTAATCTTTTATTAAAAGATGTAAAAGTATATGGCAATGAATGTTCTTCACGTGCGCAGGTATTTGAGTGGTTTCAGTGCTTCCAAGATGGCCGAGAAGACGTTGAAGATAACGCTCGCTCGGAACGGATGCTAATATTGAAAAAATCAGTAATTTTATCCGATCTGACTGTCGGTTCGTGCGATTAATGAAACTGTGGGAATTGAGGAAGAATGCGTAAGGCAAATTTTACATAAGAATTTAAACATGCAAAAAGTGTATGCGAAAATGGTCACAATCGAACAAAACGAAGTTCGTGAACATTTTTTTATTGACACTTTGTTGCGACAGACAATGACCCAAACTTCTTGGAAAGAATGATAACATGTGATGAATCTTGGTTTTTCACCTGTAATCTACACCTAGAGCTTAAAAAGCGCGAATGGGCAAATAAAAATCCAAATCTATGATGATTGCTTTTTTCGATATCGATGGGATTGTGTACCTTAACTGGGTTCCTGTAGGCCAAACTGTTAACGAGCATTACTACCTTGAGGTTCGAGTTGTGGAAAGAAACGCAGCGGCGCACACTGCATTGTCTGTCAAGACGTTGCTAGCCAAATATAACATTCCAGTGTTCGACCATTCGCCTTATTCGCCTGATCTGGAACCATGTGACTTTTGTCTGTTCCTTAAAGTCTAATTTGTATTAAAAAGAACAAGATTTCAGACCGTTGAAGCTGTGAAAGAAAAAGTGGCACGTGTCACGAACGAGCTAACAGAAGAAGACTTCTAGCACCGTTTTGCACAATAACAAATTCGAGCGGTGTAGGGATAGATGAAGGGGTGTATATTGAAGGGGATAGTAATTAAATATGTATAAAAAAATGTTACGTTATTTTATCAACTACGGATGAATTGCGAAGCTGGTAATCGCCCACGTGGTCGGATTCTTAACGTGGTAACTCGTCGTGTGATGTAGCCGAGGACCAGACCTATACCATTACAAGTTTTTTATAGTGTTGTGAGTTACAAATTTGCATTTTTATAGTTATTCTTATATTTTAATACTTGCATGCAATAGTTTATTCTTACTTTTATTTAACATTCGAATCATATAATAGTTATTTAACAAGTAATAATTAATCTTAACGCATTTCATAGTTTATAAAGAAATTTTAAGTCAAATTAAATAGCGTATGTTAGTTATTTTTGTATGTACGATCGAGGTGATCTCTGACAATCTTTTTTTTTGCCCATCAGGCATGTAAGTCGTAATATAACACCTGTCGAATATATACAGGTCTTTTCATATTTTTTTACGTATTATATAGTATTAGGTACATACTTTCATATTTTTAGGTATAAAATGTTAATATTTTTGGAGTATATATATATACAGGGCCGCTCATATGTATTGGATATTTATGAATGTTTTCGAGGGGAAAACGTTTCCAATAAATATTGTGATAATATTACTTGTTTGTGCGAGTGTTGATTTGAAGTTGTAGCTTCCCTGTTTTGTTTTGATTCTACGCCTTGTGGGTACGTTATAGCTTTTACGCTATCCGTGTGACGTATGACCTCTGATTACAATTCAATATTAATTCATCGTGGTGCTCTTTTTATCTATTATTTTAGTCTCAGTCACGTAACAACGTTTCGAAAGGATTCCCACGCCGTCTTCACTAGTCTGGGCTGGGTACTGCCTGGTTGGATTGTATCTTTATTATCAATCTTCCCACATAGGTAGGTCCTTGGAACTCTACCGTATATTGACAAGTTACCGAAGCCAGATTCGTGATATTTATTTTGCGTTTACCCGTAGCAAAAAATAAAAAAGTTTTACAGCATCAGTCTTGTTATTTTATAGCCACACCTCGTATGTTGCGTTAATTGTGACTTTTCACTGCAATGAACATTTTTACAATTTTTACAAAACAATTCTGTATTACCGACAACTGAGAGATGAACAGTAACATTCTAGCTAACATATTCATACGGACCAACATTGTCTTACAGGCGCTAAAGAAAACAATATATTTTATTGCATCGCTGAGAGATTAGGTGTATACAGTAGAGGGTAGGGCAAATCGAAAAATATGCTTAAAATAATTTAGATTTTATTACATTAAATTTAAAATTACATGGCCACAAAACATATAACACTATATACTATCTACTATTATTATCTAATTATTTAAAGTATGAGATTTATTTCATTAATATTCTTATTTTACTTTCGGATTGATGAGGGAATGGTAAAGGAATAGAGTATACAATAAACATATATACGCATATATGTACTTCGATTTTACTTTTTTATGATCTCATTAAAATCAAACTATACTCTATGCACATCAAAAACACTCTTTTTTAATTACATTACACACGTGATAGTATGAACTACAGTGAAGAAAATAGAGATCGAATAAAGATATTTTATTTATTCCAACTGTACGCATAAAATATTGCTTAAGCACTTAACTATACATAAAACATTCTAAAAATTGCCATGCTGAATTTGGTTTATTTTGGATCAAGTTTGTCAATGATTAGATAAAAAGTAGATAAATGAAAAGAATGAGAGACAGTAATATTTGTGACATTATTAATTTCTCTTTTCTCTTCATCATATTTCTTCCTAAGTACATATTTTTATCCACCGAATTAAGCTTTTTGGTACGTCATCATGTAGTTGATGCCAAAAATTTTAAAACCGAAACTTCGATTTGACATTGTTTTATTGACTTGCAGAATCATTGATGAATAAAATTCTGGATGATGATAGAATCGCTAAAAGAATACAACGGAATGCAGTTTCATAAGAATTGGAGAATACATTGTATTTCTATCTTTTAGTAACAATTCGCGATATGCTTTGCAATCCATGATTTTAAATTTAAAATAATAATTCGTAGATACGTAAGTAAGTAACTGAGAAATCACAAAAAAAATACATTGCTTTACATTTATATATATAAAAAACACACCTTGTTTTAAAGAAAGACATACAAGTATTCAACTGTTTTTGAAACTGATTTCGTTCTTGCCATGCATTATACAAGTATATAGATTGAAAAATTGCACCAAGCAAGTGAATTAGATACTTAAAATATTTACGAATAATATATTTTAAGTTTAAAATACAAATATGTAACTAGTATAAAAATTACACATATTTTATAATCATAATATAGGAGAATATTAGAGCTTTTATAATATTACAAGATTATTAGCGTGTTAAAATTTTATTTTCATATATTGAACACAGGAGGATATTGGTTAGATATACTCAAAAATGAAAATTTTTCAATAGCGATCAAGTTAAATTTAATCAACTGAATTGCCATTGTCACTTCAGTCTACCTATATATAAACGTGTAGGGTGGCCGTTTAAACCTCTTTTAGTGCATTCATTCGAGTTGTTAAGACGTATGTTTAGAGATCGTGACACGAAAGTTGCTTCAAATTAATAAGCGTATGAGTAATTGCGAGCAAATCTTATAATGTAATTTAATATACATAAATTTTCTTTTTTATTATCTTAAGTAAAAAATTAAAATTGTTTTAAAGTTTGTTTTAGATACCGGAAACGTTTTGGAATTTATTTTAACTTTTGAAAATGCATTGTAAATAAATACAAATTCGTATACGACAAATTCATCTGTCAAACTGAATATATTTCTTATTTAACCCCCATTGATTTGTATAATTCGATCATTGTTGGTCTATAAATACAATTGATATGATACTCAATCTAAACTTATATTACTGTGCTAAACGAAACAAGAAGTGCAAAGTAATGTTTTACCCGTATTATATTTACTTCGCCTGACATTTAATAGAATTTATTTATTAGATCAACAGATTTGAACACCTCTGCAGTCTTTTAGACTCTTTTTCATCAAATATTGTGGAGGCAAATTCTCATACTGAATTTCGTGATTTCTTCATAAACAAACTATATGTGAACATTATTTGTTTTAAAACATGATATTTTTCTATTCATCCTGATCAGGAGGTGTGTCTTACACTTAAATTTTTAGTTCGAAATATGCGTGTTTGTCGCATGCCTCTTTGTAAATGTAACAACTGGAATTAATGCAAACATAATTGCTCAAAATGAAAAATAGCAAAAAATATTTATACACATCTGGGTAATAATTTTTGTTTGTAGCTAACTTTCATGCTAAGTACTTTAAACGTACGTCTTTCAACTTTGTTTAATGTTTGATTGCTTTTTCACTGCTAATATCATTGTTTAGATATTGCCGCAGTATAAACTTAAGCAGTAGGATCGCTAGGAAAAGTTATTGAAATAAAACGGTAATTAGCGTATGATTCCCGCGCATGATATTGAAAATTATAACTAGGAACATAAAATGGACGCTTATTGGAGAAGTCATACAGTTCATTTCAGTTCTTTAAATTACAAATCGAACATGCGCATGCGTGTATTACTGTTTTATTTATTTGTGTTTACATATTGGCGCCATGACGATAATTGTTGAGGTTACGTAATTCCTTGTGTCAAAAATAATTTTGTATTATCATTATTGCCATATTGTTCGCATTTCCAAAATTAATAAAACAAAATTAAAATAGAAAAATTAGAATTAAGTGGTATATGGCCTTCTTTTGTTAAAATTATCTTTTTTTATTTATTATTTTCGGCTATTATCATCAGTACCAATTAAATAACTGATGACTTGTAGTTTATATCTATAATTAGACAAAAGTCTTGTTTTTTGTTCATGATCTGCTCCTTTTACATTTGCGGATCTACAAAGGCGATAGGAATTGTGTGACAGAAATTCTTGAAACAAGAAAATTCCATTAACAGTTAAAGCAAATATATTTCAGGAGCTGAAAAATTCTTCACTTGGTGAGAGCTTTTTTTTACACAATACTAAAGTATAATTCGTTCTTTTAAAGTTTTGAAGTGCTTTTGATCTAAGATAATAAAATTTTTATTATTAAAAAATTATTAAATTAAGATTATTAAAAAAAAATAATTACAAAAAAGTCAGTTACATATTTCATATTGATGGAAATTCCCAAAAGTAATGACCAAAAATATTAGATTTATTTGTATTTTGGGAGTAAGTTAATCTTTCAGTATATTGTGCTTACTTTTCTTAGTATGGCAATATAAACAATATTTTAAGAACCAAAAATTTAAATATATTTAAATTTATATTGGTTGATATTGTACAGACACAGATACTGGTGGCTTTATATGACCTTATTTAATATAAATTAGCTATATCCAGGTGTTCTATTTCTTGTCGATATCAGCAGTTATTTTTCAATTAGATGTTTTATATCTGATGACACATTTTAAAGGCGGAATTTCTCAATTTAACTTTTAGTAAATCGATTATTAGACAAGGAATCAAGCTTAATACCAGATGAGGATGACTTTACAATAAACAATTCACTATGTAATTAAATTGCTAGAAACTACACCAATAACTTGCTTCCTTCTTTCTTCCATAACAAGATTAAATGCATAGCATTCAAAGAATCCTGTACAATTTAAAATTGAAATAAAATTGCAGTCGAAGAGATAACAGATTTGTATGTTCCAAGGAAGGATGTTGAATGAGTATTGAACTGGTTTGAAATTAATGCAATATAAATAGAACCGTGGATAAATAATTAACATAAAATACATAATATTAGAAATATTGAAGAAATACGATACTTTTCTTTGAAGTAAGTGTAAAGTGAGTATAAAAAAATCTCAATTATATAATATAAATATGGTAAGGTATAGAGAAGATGATGCAATATTACAATCTCAATATCGCCACTAACAAAGCTAAGTGTATGGTATTAAAAAATACAGATCATGTATTATTTAAGTAGTAATAAGACGTGCACCAATTAAACAGGTAACAGATTTACATTAGATTATATACAAAACATGATAAGCTGTAGATATTTAAACAATGAGTATTGGTCAAATGAATATATAAGAGAAATTCTGGATATTTTAAAGTCGTATCAATAGGAATATTTCAATAAAAATCTGAGGGTTGAACGCTGAGCGTTAGCCCTCTAGGCGGAGGATACCAGAATTAATTTAGAAATAGCACCATTAAATGGAGATTAATAGGAAGACCAAAGAAAGCGGATCGTTCTAAGGTAGGCAAGAACATATCGTACATACGAATTTATTTGCAATATCTTAATATTTGTTATTAGTAATATGACTTTTTGCTTATTATAAGATGTGAATTATATTTAACTAATATTTTTGGTCATCTTATAATTTTAGTAAGTATCAATGTCACCTGATTTAGATACTTCGTAAGGTCTCTATGAAGCTGTATTTATATTAACAATATACATAAATGTTGTACAATGTATGGTATTTACGAAATAAGTTTCGTATTGTGCCAAGAATAATATATACATAAAATATCCCTCAAGCTCAGTATATAGTATTTTGCCTTTAACTATTGCTTTAAGTAAAAACTATTAATATATCTATGTGTAAGAGAAATAATTTCGTTTAAATGAATATATTTTTTCTCGGGATATTTTATATACAAATGTACAGAAAGGCTGTGAATATAGCTGAATATATGTATTATTATTATTTTTTTCAAATAACGAATACCAACTTTGTACAAAAAGCTTTTGTTTAGTTTCGAACATGCATTTTATTATATAATCTAATTTATCAAGTTAGTTATGGAGGGTCTAGAATATACCGTTACACCTAGCTATTCGGGATATTGTAATAATCATACAATCGTTATTTTGTTTAATGAGCGAATATTTCCGATCTCAAAATTCAAAAGCTTATAAGATATATTGAAGCCTTGCACGTAAAGATGTTTAAAGAAAGTTATGCAAATTTGATATGTCATGGGCTCCTTTAAACAAAAGAATAATCCTTTTCTAATGTTTGTTTAAATATTTTTTCACACGAAGTTGTAGATTTTGAGATGGATGATGCATGCATTAAATTGCTGATATTTTATTAGAGGCATAAAGATTGTCATCCATGAATATTTATATATAATATTATTGGAATTATATTAATTGAATTAATGTTCTTTTTTTTCCTATTTTTATTTTTCAATAGCCTTCGTAGAATATTCTTGAAAGTTTATATTTTTTTTTCATGTCGTCTCTTGTAAACGTACCAAATTGATTGTCACTTTTTTTAACGCTGTTAATTTTAAATTCTTCTATCTAGTTGTTCTATATTTCATTTCTTGTTAAACACAGTAAGTATTTATTAATCGTGCCTTATTTTTGTTACGTTCATAGACAACATTAATTTGTGAGTATTAATTCGTAAATACTTTTTTTTAGAAGTGCTCTTCTTGACTTCCTTTAATATTTTTTCTTACCCAGAAAGTCTTGATGCATATTATTTGCCTTATTAATTCATATGTTTATTAGTGAATTTTGTTTTTCTATTTTGAATCATTCCGAAGTACCTATTATATTAGATCTGGGTCGTTTATATTTTGCTATCGGTACAGTTATTATATTAGTATATACCTAAGCTTTGTAACTATAAGTGAGTACAAGTCGGTAAATATCTTAGAAAATGTGGTTTTACTTATGTTTGTTTGGCTGGATGTGTGACCGTTACTTTTGCATTGTGTTTGAGCTCTGGCTCTGTCAACTTTAGTTACAATCCTTATTTCGACAGTATGTAATGGATATAACTATTATTAAATGCCTCTGAATATTTCTGGGTGTGTTATCTTACCAAAGGTAATGAGATACGAATCTAAAAATCTTCGTTTTTAAGATGATTTGTAAACAAATCAGATTATCATAAGATAAAATGAAGATAATAGAAACTTGTAGAGATACTTCACCAACTTAAATTCATTTCTGAACCCACAAAAACAGAATATGTTTTATAAATTTCAACGCAAACTATTCGCAAAGTTGTACATATTTTTCAGAATTCTTGAGTGGGAAATTTTCGCCTTCCAGTACTTCCAGATATTTTTATTGTTGCCCTGAATAATTATTACAATATCTTTATTTTAATTTTTTTCTCTTCTAAAAATTAGAATTAGGATGATTACAAATATATTTAAACATGGACTGTCATATGCAAAACTTATTTTTCTATCTGCCGTAATATTTACGTTTAAAAATTCTCCATTTTTTGAATTTCATTTTGTTTTTTTTTTCTAATTTTTTGCTTTTTTTCTTTTCAATATAATCTATAGTTTTTGCATATGTACGAATTACTTATTAATGTATGTATATATCAATTATTATCAATTGCTAAACACTAAATAATAATAATTATAATAATAATTAAGTACAACAAAATAAATCAATAACAACACATATTATGGAATGATCAATTCGAAAAATCGTTTACAATTATCGTAAAAATAATTACAGAAATAGTGAATTAAAAAAGACCTAAATACCTATTTATTTATTTGTATGTATAAATATATTTATATGAACAATAATATGGCTAGAGAATAAAAAACTCACGCAAATGCAGACGAAATTATAAGTATGTATATATCTATATATAAACAGTACGAAATATAAGCGAAATACTTGAAATATCGACCGAGAAAAAGAACCGAAATAAGCAACGGAATATCTGGTTAATAAAATTAAATTACACATACATAATTAATCATATATATATTATACAATAATTACGTGTCTTATTCTTTTACTTCGAAATATTTATATGTGGGATTTTCGTAGCCGTTTATCTGCATATTCGCAACATGTCTTTCTTCGGGCGTGGCCGCTTGGTCTACCTCGATAAAACCTTGGCTGTGCGGAGAACGTGCTGCCCTACGTTTAGTGACGGCTACTGCTACAACTATGGCGGCCATTAGGGTCATGCCCGCAAAAGCTAACGTGAAATATACACTCTTTCCGTCTTTGTGTCCGTACACTTCTCTACGTACGGAATATGACTGAAAGCAAAATATAATAATAAATATAATAAAATAATTAAGTATCTTGTATCTTGAAGAGCAGGCGCGGCTCGTGATGACGTATTTTGGTTTGCAGTACAATGATACGAGTGCCTCGTGTGTTTTCGGTGTTTACTAAGCAAACGTTACAGTTAGTACACGAGAATACACGAAGCACTCGGATCATTGTACTGCAAACCAAAATACGTCATCACGAGCCGCGCCTGTTGAAGAGTTTGTTCACAAGTAACGACAATAATATATTATCTATAGTGTATCCAGAAATATACCGTTGATTTTAAGTAAAATAACTTTAAGCAGGCGCGGCTCGTGATGACGTATTTGGGAGTGCAAGTACAATGATGCGAGTGCTTCGTGTATTCTCGTGTACTAACTGTAACGTTTTCTTAGTAAACACCAAAAACACACGAGGCACTCGCATCATTGTACTTGCACTCCCAAATACGTCATCATGAGCCGCGCCTGACTTTAAGTAACGCAACATGAGGTCTAACCCTAATAGAAATAGTGACATTAGTGTACCAGGGTCGGTCTTAGTTTAAATATGTGTGTATTAAAAAGTCATTAAGAAATAGCTTCAATAAATAACATTCTAATGCAGAGTGTGCCTGCAGATAATAATATACCACAAATATTTTGGAAATTATTAGTGAATATCAAAATATATATGTATTCAATATCCTATTTTTGTAGGCTTAAATTATACAACAGTGGTAATATGTATGTTTGAATACGTTCTGTGTTCTGTGTGTGGTTATCTGTATGTCGACTACCTACAGCCCAGTAAGGATTAGACCTCATGCGGCGTTAATCCGGTGCAATGAGTAAGATTTAAATTTTACTTAAAAGTCAACGGTATATTTCTGGACATACTATAACGTGTGTTCATTTGAAAAGTCAATCTAGGTTACTTTGAACATTTGATAGAATAAGACGCATATATATTAGTATGTGTTTGTTGTTCCGTAAACGTAAATCCAAATGACATTTGATAATGCCAATCACATTTGTTATTTATTTGTATGTATGAAACTGTCAAAATATACGACTTCGTAGGTTAAGTAGTAAATTTTAATTTACGACATACTTCAAAATGTTCTCAGTAAATCACATGCTACTAGATTGACTTTTCAAATGAACACCCGTTATGTATACATTAGGGTGGTCTTTAGATGTATGGAAGAAAAATTTTTTGAAGTTATAGACCGTAACTCCTTCTAAAAATGTTTGTTTTTGTGTAAAAATACGGTATGCAAAAAATTATGCGTATCGAACAAAGGGAAGGCGTGGAGCACCGCCTCTCAAGGTGACCCCTGTTGGTATAATGAACAGAAATATAATTTTTTTTATGTATTTATATTTTTTAGTATACAATATACCTATAACTTTATTATTATAACTTAAATTAAATTTACGGTAACTACCACGATTTGTAACAAGAATTTGATTATTAAAATTTAATTGGAATCAAATCTCAAAAATTGTGGCGGCAACTAAATTATTTACATATCCTGATAATAGTTTACAAGCATAGATATTTTTTTAAGCCAACGAGTTCTAAATATAGCCTTTTTATCCCTTTTTTCGAATACTCTTACGCGTTTTTGTTAAGAAAAGTTGGCATCACTGTGGTGCAGCATTTAAGAAAATTAAAAAGGGACTTCCCCTATAAAATGACAATTGATTAAAATTGTCAATTAGAAGTGTGTGTTACTTAACAGAAATAGTGTTAAAAATAAAAGCTTGTGCAAAAAGTGTAAAAAAAATGACCGCAAACCTAAGACAGAAGTTTAGAGACGCTTGGATCAAAATTGACAAAATTAACATTATGAGTGGTGTTGAAGATCAGAAAGTGAAGGATGCAGTTGGGAGTGTATCCGAGATTATAAAATTTGCATCTCAAAATCTTGAAGTCAAACAACCACGTCATTATTATAAAGAGCTTCTTCAATTAAGTATAGTTTTTCTTGGTGGTACAGTTCCGGAATACCTTCAAAAGCCTGGAGCATTTCATCACGCCCGTTGGATGTCGAAAGCTATTTATTGCCTTAAATTATATTTATTTCGAAACGAATTTAAAATGATACAATTGGAGATAACTAGTATTCGTGACATTTGCATCTTGTTGTAAGAGTGTATTTAAAAAATTGGATACAAGCACCAGTTGCACCAGAAGCCCCTATGCAGGATTTAAGATTGCTAAAAGATTTACATGCTTATAAAATTGTTGATGAGAAGATTAGTCGTGCGTCACTAAGCAAATTAAATAATCATTTGTGGTATTTAACCCCAGAAACAGCAGCGTTGTCTTTTTATAATCCAAATGTTACATATGAGTCGAAGAATCATGATGCAAGCTCTGGATAACCCTACTGATTGCGAATTAAAAAAATTGATCATAACTCCTCATACTATAAGCCAATATCTTAATAAGAACATCGAATATTTTATAGCCCAAAAATCACGTAATTTTTTTAAAAGGTTTGGTATTCCAATGGACTTTTAACAAAAGATCCAAAGGAATGGGTAAATGAACCTAGTTTTAACGTTGGCCCTAATATCGTTGGAAATATGAATGTTGTTAATGACTCGGCAAAACGAACAGTTAAGCTAATGGAAGATTGTAATTTAGTGTTATCCAAAGATGAAGAAGAAACGCAATAGATAGTGCAAATTGTTGCGGATTATCGGAAACTCTATCCCAATATGAACAAATATTTTCTTTTGAAATAAAATAACATATAAATAACTAAAAATAAAGCATTTTTATTTATCTCCTGTCAGACAGAGATCTTGTAACATTATCAAATCTGTGTCCACAAGGAATAAGTGAATGTTTTATGTTTTTCCTATTTATTAACTCTGTTTTCCAAAAGTAAACCATTCTTCTATCTTTTTATTAATTTTCATTTATTTTCTTAAGAAATATGTCACCATATATGTATATAAATACATAGATTTTACTTTGTATTCTAGTCCTTAAAAATTTTGCTTTAAATGAAAACCAGAGAACCTTTAAGACGACGTCGTCTCAAGGAAATTTAAAATATGTTAAAATTAAAGTCAAATATATTTTTTAGTATAAATAAATATATTTTTTACAACCAAGAAAATTTTATTTTTAATATTTTTGAACCAAATTTCAAGAGCGATGCGCCACGTCTTAACCTCGCCCAATCGTGATAATTTTTTGCACACCGTAGTTTTATACTATAACGAACATTTTGAGTTACGGTCGATGCAACAAAGTTGAAAAATAAGGACCACCCTAGTATACATACTTAGACAAAAAACGGCAAAAGTTTTGACTACAATTGGTCAATTTTTTTTATCAATATACTTTTCTTTAGCGCCGGCAATGGTAAATTAATTCGTTAGACGAGTTTTCTATATTGATTTTTAGGATAATGTTGGGAGTTCGTCGTGGTCAAACATTTTACACAAGTAAAACAGGTCATTCTACCACCGTCGTATTGACACTAAAGGTTCTCTACTCATGTGTTTTGCTTGTGGAAAGTGTGTGTTAAAGCTCCGAATGTAATACCTTTTTCTACTGCTGAAGATGACAACTTAGTTGTAAAACTTATCTAGGGTTTAAATTACATTGTCGTAACAGTTTACCTTTAATTAACTCATATAAGAATTTCTGTAGCGGGATAACGATGACTAGAATTCTATTTTGATGACGTTCTCTGAAATATTAATTATCTAAAATGTATGTATATGTAAGATGGATAGAATTCTATTGTCGACTAGGAAGTTCGTAGGGTATTAAACGTTTAATAAATATGCCGTCAAATTGGTCCATTTGTGTATAGAAACCGTTAGTTAACCGATTATTTTTAGTGCGTCATATATAGAAGCAACACTGGCAAATGACCTGATCATATTCGGAGGAATAGTTCTGCAGGTGAAGATTCAGGAGAATTGTCAGGTAAGTCAAACATGCATGGTCAACCTTAAACAGAATTAGTTCATGCGCGAACAGCCTGCATAAGTGGGTTAAGATTATTGACTCAAAATATGATTGCGAGGCTGAGCGTCAAACCATACGACATATTGTTGGTGATTGTCCCCTGAGGAGGTTTGGAGGAGAATTTGGGGAATTCTTGGATGCGGCGGAAAGTGCAATAGACTAAATCCTTGGATGTTTGTGAAAAATGTTTTGTGTTGTATACTTTTTATTTTTGTGTATATTTTTTTTATGCATAATTGTGTTTAGAAGCCATATGCTAAATAAATAAATATAGATAAAATATAATAAAAACATGTTTCCTATTCAAATGTATGCAATTGTAGAAATGGCTGAGGAAGAGAAAAGATGTCATATATTGGAACGCTATATAGAAATACATGTAATGAGAAGTGATAATGATCTTTATTATCTAACTAAATATATTGTAAATTATTTAATAATAACTCTTTCACCGCACATGGCATATTCGTTGCATGCAAGTGCTAAGACAAAATTATCAATTTGCGAATAATTGGATAATATTTCTGGATAGAAATATAGGAAGAGATAATAGAAAATATGTATTTATGGAAGAAACATATTTCCCTGGTACAATAGGAGTAATCTAGATTTAGGTATACACTACTAAATGAAGAAGTACATTCTTTTCAACAAGATTATGAAAATTCTTTCAATGGAGACTGTGGTTAAATAATAATTTAAAAAAGGTATATAACCCCTTACCACAATTATTAGTCGTATCCTAAATACGTATTTCGACAACTAAGTTGTCATCATCAGTAGGTAAAAACTACTAATTAAAGTCACACGGGGCACAATAAAGTAAGATGAACGCTTCCGCACAACTACTATACACTGCAACCCTGTAAAGACTAAATTTACCATGCACATTTCAAACTACGAGACAACACTCTTAGAAAGGTTCTTAAACATGTGTTCAAATATCGAACAAAGGGACGGCAATAATTCTTCTCTAAAGAAGGCGCCAACTAAAAAACGATTTTAAAGCTACGGTGACCTACTAATAAACTAAATGAAACACATTATATTTCCACAAAACACTAGTATAATTAACTGTATGAGCATTTCATGTGCAATGTACAAATTAATAGTTATTATTTAACGTGTTAATATCGTACGCAGGGAGGGACAAAATCTATATAGGGTCCGAGTGTAAAAACATTTCCATAAACAAATGGTTAAAAGGTCGTGTATATATATATAGTAAAGGCCGGATTCTCATAGCAATTCTGAGAAAGACAAAATAAAGAAGAAGGCGTTATATGTGAAAAACCAGACAACCGGCTTGTTGTATTATATTAATTGGGAATACAATCCTCGTAAAAAGGGTCAATAAATAATCCGATATTGTAGGTGTATAATTTAGAAGTTAATTATAAATAGGTGACAATGTGTTATAATTAAAAAAGAAACCATTCATGTCTATGAATAAATAGATATTGTAGGTATGTAAATTTAAAAGTTAATTATAAATAGGTGACGATGTCCTAGTTAAGGAATTCAGCAATTTAATATAATGTATAGAATTCACGGTAGGCTCTGGGTATGTAGGAGGTAATTTTGCATATTAAATGAGAATTCAATTCACGTGAAAAGGGTCTTGAATAATTGGATATTGTAGGTATAATTTAAAAGTTAATTATAAAAAGGTGACATGTCCTAGATAAGGGGTTGCGCTATTAATATAATGTATAGAATTCACGGTAGTCTCTAGGGTGTGATAAGGAGGTAATTTTGCATATTAAATGAGACTCACTTCACGTGAAAAGGGGGGGGGGGGTCTATGCATAATTGGATATTGTGGGTATTTAATTTAAAAGTTAATCGTAAATAGGGGGCATGTCCTAGTTAAGGAGTTAAGCAAAGTAAAATAATGTATAGAATTCACGGTAGGCTCTGGGTGAAACATGATAAATAAATTTAATAAACAAAACACCCGGTACATCTGTTCCCTAAGACGCGATGAAGAAATGTCCAATTTTAATAACTTCTACCCAAAAGTATAAATTGAATGTTAGTAATCCTGTAGTACCAAGAATGTATTGTTTACCGAAGATACATAAACCAGGTAACTCGATGAGACCTATAGTTTCAGGTATTAACTCACCGACTTACTTGATTTCCAAATGGCTAGTGAATGAATTTAAAAATCTACCCGTTAAACCAGAAAATTTGTCAGTCAGCAATTCTTTAGAATTCGTTAAATTAATTAAAGACTGTGAACTGGAAACCGGTGAAATTTTAGTTTCATTCGACGTGACGTCGTTATTTCCCTCGGTACCTATTCCAGAGACTATGAAATATTTAGAAAGCTTGCTCCACAAGAACAACATTGAACCTTCAAAAATAAGAGAATACATGAGACTGACAACTCTGTGCATGGCGCAGAATTGTTTCCAAGTAGGAGAAAAATTTTATGAACAGAAACAAGGCACAACTATGGGTAACTGCTTATCTCCTTTCATAGCCAATTTATTCATGAGTCAATTTGAAGTAGAATTCAAAAACAACGCTAAATATTTCCCGAGAGTCTGGATTAGGTATGTAGATGACATTCTTGCGATTTTTGACACACGGAAATGCGAATTAGACATGTTCGTTAATCAATTAAATTTGAAATATCCGACTATTAAATTTACGGTGGAAAAGGAACAATACGGCAAGATATCATTTTTAGACACTTTACTGATTAGAAATAAACATAAAATAGAAATCGATATTTTCCGGAAAGAAACCAACGTTAATAGATTCATCACCGCGGATTCAAATCATAGTTATCAACATAAGACTGCTTCCTTTAACTTTTTAGTCAATCGGTTACTAAATTTTCCGTTAACAAAGGAAAGATATGAAACAGAGCTAGATTTCATTAAAAATATTGCGACATACAATGGCTTTGACATAGAAATAATCAATAAATTAATTAGAAAAACTAAAATAAAAAATACGATCCGCGAATCCACGAGTTTGATACCCCAAAATAACCAAGAGAAAAAGTACATATGTCTACCATACCACCCTGTCACGAAAAACATTAATAGAATTGTGAAAGAAAGAGGTCTCCAGGTAGCATTTCGGTCTGAAAACACCATCAAAAGTCTGCTAGGGAATACTAAAGATAAAATCAATTCCAATTCGAAATCAGGGATCTATGAAATTAGTTGCGCGGATTGTAATTTGAAATATATTGGCCAAACTAAACGACCTATAATAACACGTTTTAAAGAACACATAGCACATATCAAATACAATAGACCGGATAAATCAAATGTCGCAAATCACGCTTTGAGCACACTACACAATGTACCGATTACAGGTTTGAAATTGATAAAAGGAATTAATAAACCCCATGAACTTGATGCTTACGAAAGTATATTTATCGCGAAAAATAAACATACCTCCTTGAATAGCGATAAATCTCCAATACCGTTCAGCTGTTTATTCACATTTTTATAAGTGAGTGGGGGATGTAACATCAGTAATATAGACATGTGGGAATCCATACACGTGAAATAATGCAATTACCTCCTAAACAATGGTTGTTGAATGAAGCATTCGGTGTGTTTGTTTCACGAAATGTTAAATTTTTCGCGGTTTAGGGAACAGATGTACCGGGTGTTTTGTTTATTAAATTTATTTATCATGTTTCACCCAGAGCCTACCGTGAATTCTATACATTATTTTACTTTGCTTAACTCCTTAACTAGGACATGCCCCCTATTTACGATTAACTTTTAAATTAAATACCCACAATATCCAATTATGCATAGACCCCCCCCCCCCCTTTTCACGTGAAGTGAGTCTCATTTAATATGCAAAATTACCTCCTTATCACACCCTAGAGACTACCGTGAATTCTATACATTATATTAATAGCGCAACCCCTTATCTAGGACATGTCACCTTTTTATAATTAACTTTTAAATTATACCTACAATATCCAATTATTCAAGACCCTTTTCACGTGAATTGAATTCTCATTTAATATGCAAAATTACCTCCTACATACCCAGAGCCTACCGTGAATTCTATACATTATATTAAATTGCTGAATTCCTTAACTAGGACATCGTCACCTATTTATAATTAACTTTTAAATTTACATACCTACAATATCTATTTATTCATAGACATGAATGGTTTCTTTTTTAATTATAACACATTGTCACCTATTTATAATTAACTTCTAAATTATACACCTACAATATCGGATTATTTATTGACCCTTTTTACGAGGATTGTATTCCCAATTAATATAATACAACAAGCCGGTTGTCTGGTTTTTCACATATAACGCCTTCTTCTTTATTTTGTCTTTCTCAGAATTGCTATGAGAATCCGGCCTTTACTATATATATATACACGACCTTTTAACCATTTGTTTATGGAAATGTTTTTACACTCGGACCCTATATAGATTTTGTCCCTCCCTGCGTACGATATTAACACGTTAAATAATAACTATTAATTTGTACATTGCACATGAAATGCTCATACAGTTAATTATACTAGTGTTTTGTGGAAATATAATGTGTTTCATTTAGTTTATTAGTAGGTCACCGTAGCTTTAAAATCGTTTTTTAGTTGTCGCCTTCTTTAGAGAAGAATTATTGCCGTCCCTTTGTTCGATATTTGAACACATGTTTAAGAACCTTTCTAAGAGTGTTGTCTCGTAGTTTGAAATGTGCATGGTAAATTTAGTCTTTACAGGGTTGCAGTGTATAGTAGTTGTGCGGAAGCGTTCATCTTACTTTATTGTGCCCCGTGTGACTTTAATTAGTAGTTTTTACCTACTGATGATGACAACTTAGTTGTCGAAATACGTATTTAGGATACGACTAATAATTGTGGTAAGGGGTTATATACCTTTTTTAAAAAAGATTATGAAAGAAGAATTCTAAGATATTTTACCTAATAATTGATCTATACTTTGGTAAAATTATACGAGGGTCAGTCAAATTTAAACCGGACTTTGTTTTTAATAATTTATTAGGTCAAAATAAAATTACAAAACAAGTTTATTGTTTTTCTACATAGTCTCTTTCAACGTTTCCACATTTTTTCCAGCGTTTGGGGAGCATGTCGATCCCGTCTTCATGAAAAGTGTGAGACCATATCAACACCCAATTGCGCACAAACTCCTCTACTTCTTGATTGCGCACAAACTCCTCTACTTCTTGATTGCGCACAAACTCCTCTACTTCTTTATCGCTCTGAAAATGGTGTCCGTCTAGTGCTTCCTTCAGTAGCCTAAACAAATGAAAGTCGCATGGGGATAGATCTGGGCTGTAGGAAGGATGTTCTAGAATTTCATTTTAGCTTGAGTCACTGTGGCCGTGTGAGGTCTTGCGTTGTCATGCAGCAAAATCACATTTGTTATTGGTTTGTAGTTTGTCAGATGCTCAGTAATAATGGAATACGCACTACTTTGACTTATTTGTACTTCACTATTCACGATTTTATCAATCCTAAGGTGCCGATTACCTTCAAGTCACAAATCGCTCGAATGTTGGCGTCAGTCATAGCTGTCCTGGGACACCTATTGTGACTCTCATTTTCTACAGTTTCACGGTCATCCTTGATTTTTTTAACCCAGCACTTGACTACCTAACAAAGTTGTATCACCAAATTGTGTAGTCAGTCTAACCAGAATTTCGCTGGGGTTGGTACATTCGTTCCTCAGAAACTTTATAATAATGCGTTGCGCAACCGCCGGTGTAACCTCTTGCTCAGACATGACTGTACTGGCGAGCCTAAATGCCGGCAGGTGGGTGGAACCGCGTTAATCTCCTTGCTATTTTCGCGGCTACAAGAACTCTGTTAGATTGTCAGCTCCGCTAAGTTAGCTTGGTATGAAAACAAAAGTCCGGTTTAAATTTGACTCTCATACATTAAAATCTAGATTCTGTGATTTTATAGTTCATTACATCTAATAAATTAACAAATTTATCACACATTTAATATTATAGTTTGAAAGTAATTGTGCTTTCTCTCTCTTGAACTTTATGTAGATTGAGATCAAATATCTAAACGATCCTTTCAAACACTTGTTTATAAATGATCACCAGACGATTTTGCTTGCGCAGGTGTTAAGACGTCAGAAGCGAGTTGACATCGTCATACCGAATTGTAGTAGACAAGCGTCCTCCGTTGCTAAGCAACCTGAGTTATTAAAATAGAATTCAACCCATCGGGATCCCGCTGCTGGCTGCTTCTCTTCTTGCATTTTATTTTAAACGAATTGCAAACAGATATAGATAAAACTTTCTAGTTGTTTATAACTATGTTACATATAAATTCCCAAAATGTCAACAAAGTGCTGCTACATAGAGAGAAAATTTATTTTTGTTACTTCTGTGTTTTACTCAAGTTTATATTTTTAAGATCTATTAAAATGCCCTGGTACTCGGCCCTGCAAAGATAATATATTTATTTTCAATAATGATTGTAATGTATTGTTACGCTAATTTAAGTTTTATGTGGAAAATAACCTGATTATACATCACATCGTGTATTTAAATACTTCTAAGGCTGGTTCTGTGGTTTGCGAGTGCTTGATTTTCGGATATCATGCAAGCTCTTAAAGAAGATGACACTGCATTGTAAGGTACAATATCGAAGTATATAACAACCGGAAAGAAAATTTGGATTTCATTGTTAATGGCATTTACTAACAAAGCATATCAATTATCGTGTTATATTCCATATGCAATTAGTGAGCAAAAGTGTAAGGGGCAACGGAAAGTATTTATTATAATTGAAAGCGAAAATGGAGATAATATTTCGAAAACAAGATAAATGCTTATTAAATTACATCCAATCAAAGTAATAAGAGGAATATAATAAAAATAAGCTTTACAATCGTATAAAAGATTAAGGAATACACGTAAGCATTATCTGAAGATGTAAATAGAATGTGAAACAATAAAATAATAAGCAATGACTTTAAAATATTGAGACAAAGGTAAAATATACATAGGGAAACAATGGATGGAGTAACAATAAGTACGACAACCGAATCCGTCGTATAGTCATATAAATAATGACGCCAGTATTTTTAAAAAGTGGGAAATTAATTCTATCAACATGAAGATAGACAACATTGGGGCCAAAATGGTTGTTGCCCACGTGACCAGTTATTTTTCGCAATTTAGTGAATTTCACTTTCATAGGTTACCGCATTCATCGTATTTCCTTCATATATGTCAATTACTACCAGTTGTTGACACTGCGTAGGGTCTAAGATTGGTTCTTGTCATATTTCACCTTATTTTTTGAATTAATAGTTCTTTTCAGAGCTCAATATATAAACTTTGTGTGTTTATAATATGAGTATAACATTAAAAACTGTGTTAATTTCTGTGGATAATTTCTAAATTAATGTTATTTTGAAAACGCTACATCGGAACATGACGCATATATTGTAATGGCTCATTTTTTGAGTAGTAATCGCAATCCAGATGGAACATGGAGTTATTCCTTACAATCTTGTATTGAGCAATTCACTGAGGCTAGTGATTTTCGTTATAAACAAAGACTTTGCATCGTTTTGAAACTAAAAGTTGCATCTGTAAAAGGAAGTCCACAGGCAGACCAACTGCTTTAACAGCACTGGAGTCTGGGTAGCATTATCAAGACGTCGCATAATTGGACCCATATTTTTTCATGATGCAATTAATGCCAAAAGATGTCCCAATGACATATCAACAACAATTTACACGATATTGATTTGCAAGAGGGCTATTTCCAACAAGATGGAATGACTACCCATACAGCATTGCAGACAATATAATATTTAGAGCAATTTTATGGCGATTGTCTTATTAGTAGGGGATGCTGGCATGATCACCAGATCTAACATCTTTAGATTTTTACTTATTTGGGATTTGAAATATAAAATATAGGGAAATTGAATATAATGTTAATGAACTGTAAGCATCTATTGAACAAGCAATACAAGAAATTAAGGTGGATGTATTGCAAAGAGTATTTGAAAACATAAAGGAAAATCTAATCACATTGAAATATTTGATGTTTATAAAATACAGACCAAATAAATTTATTTGTAGCAAGTGTTAATATTAGTAATAAATAAAGTTAATATTTAAACATTTTTTAACCTTTTAAAATTTTGCAAAAAATTAAATAAAGTAACATTTTGCTATCTATTCTAAATTTACATGATACGACACCGAATTTATTAATATAATTTCATACCAATCGGCGTATATTTCGCTGCATAAATATGTGGTCACGTTGGCGACCAACGCAAACTGTACTGTTTTTAATTTGGTAGGTAGGCTCTAAGGAAATGGGTGTTTGCTGTTTGATAGTAATTCTTTCTTTGTATTATCTAGCTTGAAATTAGGAAAGATTTATCGAAGACGTCTATTTAATAATATGCTGTAAGGATTATCTTCACATTAAAAATATTTTTGTGTAGGTAGCTTTAAATACTTTCGTGATATAAATTTGAATGTTTTCACAGTATACTTACTGGTTCACCGTGAGTAATCTCATGCGTCATTGAGTGTGCAACTCTGATGACATCTTGTACGTCTTGTTGATGAGCAAGAGCTACGGCGGCAACATCTTCGACGGCTTGTTGAACTGCCGCATCATCGACTTCGCGATGATGATCTTCCGATGTTGTGATGAAATTGCTTATATTTCCTGAAACTGCACTTTCTATTGTTGATGAGATTGTAGTCTGCAAAAAAATCCAAAATAACATTTGAGATTAAAAATATTTATATTATTATTGGTATACCTTGTCATCATTTGTGAGTGATTCGTCTTCCATATCTTCGGAATCGAAATTCACAATTTTTTTGCCCAAAACGGCCTCAACTCGCTTTTTCTCTTCTCTTAATTCCGTTCGCTCCTTTTTTCTCTGTTCTTTTCTTTCTTTCTCTTGCTGTCTCTGTCTTTCTCTTTCGGCCTGTTTGTTCACGATCTCTGATTGGTATTTTTCTAAGATATTGGCTTCAGCTTCTGGTGTCATAGCCAAAAGTGAACCTGGTGTGTCATCTTTGGATCTAAGTGCTTGAATGTAGTCATCCATGAGTTGACCGATTTTCGTAGACAATTCTGGATAACGTCTAAGCATTTGCATGCTTTGGTTAACTGTCTTATCGATGTCGTTTAATCTTTCTAAGGTTCTTGATTTTTCCCTGGCAGCTGCTTCCAAGCTACTTGCTAATAAATGACGGTAATGAGTTATGGCGTGAGCGCGATCTTTATGCAAAGCCCTGAGAAGTTTTTGTAAACATTTTTGAACACGGTGAATCTAAAAAAAAATATAACTGCTTAAGCAATATATTTACTAAAAATTATGTATAACGTACGTTTGGTGGTTGATCATTTAATGCTTGTGTGTAACAGCTCATTGCTTCCTTTTTCCTTTGGTTGATATGTGCCAATACTCTTTGTTGATGCATCGCGGCCAACTGATGTTTCTCAGCGTCTCCTTCTTCTTCTAAACCCTGAACGGTTACCTGGAATCTTTGGGTCATTCTTTGCTTGAAAGCATCAGCTCCCCTTGGATCAGTGGCTCTCATGTCTTGATACCTCTCTTCGAGATCCGACCAGTCCTTCATTACTTTTGTTACTTTCTCTCTGTGGGTTTCTTCCAGTCTTTCCTAGAAATATAAAATATAATATTGCAATTTCTATTTGTCTTCAAATACACTGACTGCTTGTTAATAAAGTTTCTTTCTTATGATGAAATCAGTTTACTTTAGTAAAAATTTTATTTGAGAATTTGATATAGAATGACATGTATATATGTACAAACAAAAAATATAAAGATTAAAAAGATTGATATTAAAAAAAATGAATTGATAAAACCAAAAGCTGTATTTTACTATTTATCTATTTTCAAAGGCGGCTGAAGACCCCTGTGGTATTTGTTGACTTGACTGCGGTTTGATACGGTTTGGAAAGAAGGCCTTTCAACCAATTTATCAACTTAGTACCATGCAGCCGAGCAGCATCTTGATTAAAGAACATGCTTTGTGACAGGCCCTTTAAAAATAATGTGGTAATAATGGGGTAAAACCATAGCTAGTTTCAGAAGACCTGTTCGTGCTGGGAAAATATTTCGCGCACTGGAGATTAATTCCGAATATGAATAAAATTGAACTGTCGTGCCTCATTAATAAACCAGCGCGTCTAGAGCCATAAGTGTAAATCGCTACGTTATAATCTTTATCCAAAATATCTAAGAGTAAAATGGATCGAATACTTTCATATATATTGTAGTAAACCCGCCAGCGAAAGCGCTTAAGAAATGCAACAGCGACAATATGATTTTCCACTAAAAATTGCTAAGTGAAATAGGCGCGGCAGTTTACAATATTCGGTATAAAATGATAAGACTCTTACTGATAATTACAAAATATCTCAGGTTCGTGTAACTTGGTCCGTTATTGCTGTGGAAATGAACATGCATAAACCATAAAACAAATCTTTATTTATATCACCAATTTCTAATAATGATAATTATCGATATCAAAATAAAAAAAACACATATATCTATCCTTCAAACCTTTTACGTACCAAAATGACATCTATGTCTGGTTGGCTATAACTCCCTAGGCGAAATAAAGGGGTTACTTACTAACTAGACTAGGTAGACTAAAGAAACCTATCTAGCAACTTAAGTAACTTCACTAATATAACAACAATAAAAACGCAAATGTCAGATAAAAGAAATAATATATTTATTTATTTAAGTAATTTCAAGATTTTTAGTAAGAAAACAACAAATACGATGTTAGGATATAGGAATACCTTTAAAGGTAGGTATTCATTTTTGTATATACTTTTTTCTCTATATTTTAATATTACAAACACCTAAACTTATGTATTTATTCTTTAGGAAATATAATTAATCTAAACTACTGAACGTTAGAAAGGTTGTATCAAAGAAAAACTTGAGTTGAGTAAACTCTAACTGTAAAAATCAAACTTATGGTGCAATATAACCCTGATTGTACTGAAAACCGAAAAGTTCGGAATATTATTACCCTAAATGAGGTTAAACACATCCAATATATAATCCCAGTAAATGATTCAGACCCCGAATGGTCTATAAACGTTCAAAAAGTAAGTGAAATGAATTTATTAGTTAAAGAAAAGTATTCTGAATAGTTTTTTAAATGAATAAGAATAGTATACCAAATATATCGATTAATTTAAAGATATAATCAAATTAATGTCTCTTATATATATAATTTTAGGTACCTTCTTTAATGGGATGCTAAGTATGGTCCGGGTGTAAAGAAGGAACTAGGATATTGCCTCGATTGATGTGGGATAAAGGAAGTATCTCTTGGATCTTCTAAATATTCAATATATCTTCTCGGAATTCTAAATTAATTGCTCTTGTTGAAGGACAGGAAGTTCAGGATGTGAATTTATAACATAAGGTTCCCAAAATACGGTAATCTTCTTTATTTTCGAATTTTTCAAATTAATTATAGTGAATCGCCATGTTGGATTTTCAATTACAAAATGATGCTTTCGTTAATTATTAATTTAAACACTGTTATACGACATTCAAAAGACTTTTCCCTAATTACTTATATGTTACACTATCTATTGAGAATATTTTATATACGTTGTATCGTCGAAATTAATTTAAAAATCTGATTTTGTAATTAGCGGTATAAGAACGACGCTAATACTTTATGAAAAATGGCGACCGTCTCTCACGGGCTATATCGTAAGACTCCCTGAATAGACGCCGTTAAAAACAAAACGTCCCCTTAAAATTTTATACACATCTTTTCATAGTCCGAACAACGGAAATGATGTAAATTTAAATGTTCAAATTTGAATTAATTACAATTTCCTTCTGAATTAATTACCTATTGCTTATAATCTAATATAAATTGGGATATTTAAAACTATTCATTTTATATTTATATTTCATTTGATATTTCCTTATCCTTAGAGTTTAAAGATGTATAATATAATATGTTTTTTAATTTTCCAGAATTTTATTCATATCTAAAAGACTAAATTAACATCTATAAATGTTGGTGGTAATTTGCCTCACAACAATATATATATATATATATATTGTTGTGAGTCAACCTACCCTCTTAATTAATTTTTTTTTTTACTAATAAGTTTTCAGTTTCAACAATGTTATATCTTGAATGTTAAGATTTGTAAAGTATTTCTTTATAGTAAGAATTTTGTAATTTTGATATTATTTCCCATATTTTATTATCTGTTTGTCTTATGTGAATTTCATTTACAAGATTTGTAATTGAGATTACGTGAGTGGATTTTCTATAATATTATCTTTTAAATTATTTTAGTAACCTTTGCACAAATTTTCGTAGAATATCTGATTTTTACTTTTACAAAATTGCTGTTAGGAGTCTTGACGACGAAAAAACATAATTATTGATTATTATTTTTTGACTGATTGAAAGAGATCTTTATCTGCATTTTATAATTTGAGTCTTTTTATCAATATTCCATTTATATTCCTATACAAAATGCTTATGGATGTATATTGTACATAAGGAAGTGTTTGAATAAGTATTCTGGATGTATTAATCATATAAGGAGAATATAATCATACATTTGAATACGGAAGATTTTATTTATATCAAAGGAACACTTTTAAAGAAGAAATCAGATTTCTTTTGAATCATCTTGGAATAAGAACAACTCATCTGGATCCCATATTGAACATAACCTGGTGGTTTATCCTGCTAATTTGGATTATAAGCAACGCAGCGACTAGGATATTATCCTGAAATTTGAATCGAGCAACGGACATACATTCTTGACGTATTAGATAGAAATTTTCCTGTGAACTTCATACAAAGAACATATTGAAAATTGTGATCTTCAAAATTTTAACATATTCTTAAGGTATTTAAGTGTAATTGTTATATAAAATTTTGTTAAAGATATAACATTGCTTGATATCACTTTTCTATACACGTTATAAACTCACGTCATCTCAAACGTCATTTTCCATTATATTTATATGTCAGATTTGATAGTAATATTTGTATCTTGTGATTATTGATATAATTTCATTTAAATATATATTTATACATAAATTTGACGCTTTCGTATTATTTCATGTATTAGTAGATGTCTATTTGTGTATGGAGAACTTACTTTTAGACCCTTGAGATTAAGCAGAATCCTTGCAATTATTATTTTATATATCTGAAGTTTTCGAGCTAGCATTTTGTTATTTCATTTTATTTTTCATTTATTTTTATTTCTCAGCATTCCGCGTTATTACAATATATATATATATATATATATATATATATATATATATATATAAACACTGCAGCTAAAATAAATGCCAGAAATAACATTATCCACAAACTTTGCGGTACTGCTCGGTGCGCGAACCTATCCAGCTTAAAACGTCAGCTTTTAGCCTCGTTTACTCGATAGCTGAATACTACACTCCAGTCTGCCACGTAATGAGATCATGAGAATAATTGGCGGCTATTTATAAAGCTCACCTTTACCCTGGCTCCTCGTTTTAAGACATATTGCACCTCCCATCATCTGCATACAGGAAAGCTTGATTAGAGAATATAATAAAATTATATAAAATCCCCACCTCCCAGTATACAGTGACCTGCCTGATGCCGACTGTCGATAATAAAGTCTAGATCTCTTCCACTACTGCTAGCAGAACAACTTATAGCAGAAAATTTCAATTCAAATGGAGGGAGAATTGGGGAGCATTGAAAACCCGTTCAAGTGGCCCATAACGTCTCTTTACCAGGAATTAAGGTGCTTCGCCACTAATGGAAGATACTCAATAGGATGAAAGCGTCCCACGGCATCTATTGTGACATTCTATAAATAGGGACTGACTGAGACACCTGCTTGCGACTATGGAGAACCTCGCCATGGTACAGCTGCAATCTTACAGCATATGGGGGCGACTTCTTTGAAGTCACTCATCGGAGTCACTACCGTGTTGGATCAATGATCTTTATTTTAATATTCACCTATGCTCTGTGTAGATATATATGTAACTATATTTAGATTTCAAACGATACAAGCCTCACGTTACATAAATAAAGAATGCGCTGAATAATTAATAAGGTATCAATTATTTACTATTGATTCTTCGTGCTTACTACTAAATTTTCGACGTAACTAGTCGCTAAAGATTGCCATATCATCTTATATTGCAGAAAAGCTGTTTGGTGCTATATCTATACTTTACACGAAGCTTTTACTTAGTAATGGCTCATACGTTTTCAATTAGATTTCTGTCCGGTCACTGCAAATGCCATTGAATGGTTCGAATAATATTTGCTATTTTCAACCGAAAACAAAATTCAACCAATGGGTCCATGTTATTATGTTCGCCCAAACAACTATTTGCGATGGTTTTCTGACAGCAACGATTTTGATGTTTTGATGTTGAAATTATAGCTACTTCGCCAAAGGAACTAAAACTTAATTCGTACGCGTTGTTACGTTCGTAAAATCATTTTGAGATCATTCAGGAAATTTTAATCAATTTATTTCATTATTTTCCTACGTTTATCTATTTAGTCCTTTCATTTTGCACCTTTTCGTGTATTAATATTTTATTGATTTTTATTGTCAATTAACTAACGCTTGGGCATCTTTAAACCTCGGTATTTTCTTAAAATTTAATCTTGTTCTAATAATTTGGCTGTCCCTATATATTACCGGAATATGATCCATCTGCTTCGGTGTGTCGACATCTTGAATGATAAAATTTGCTTAATCATGTTCGAAGTATTTTTGGGCTTTGGGACTGTTTTGGTTACTTTAATTCATTACTTAAATTGTAGAAATTCTTTTAGAATTTCATGCATCTATTTTAGAGCCTATACGTCTATTTATCTCATTTAATTTACTTAATATTACGTTATTATTTTCTCTCGCTTGGAGCGCCCTCTCTCAACCTTTTACTTTAACTTGTAGTTGCAGATTCCTTTTCCCCAGAATTACGGTGTTTTAATTAGCGTTTTTTTTTTGCTGGATAGCTTGGGACATCTTACTTGTACCTGGCTAGGGTTTTCGGAAATTAATTCCCTTCTTTTCAAAATTACCTGTTTACCGATCTTACCGATGACGTAGATCGATAATGTATCGTTTCCTGTGTAGCGTCCGCATACGTTCTTCGAACTCATATGGCACTTGCCCTTAAGTCTTTGTAGCGCTAACTTGTGTTCTATTCTAGTGTGGTCTATATATCTGCGGTAAGAAATATCTTTTTCTATTGTACTTTTACTTATTTCGAATCTTCTATTTTCTTAGGATTTAATATTATTTTTGGAGCTATTTTCCAAATTTTAAGTGCTTTTACCGCACTCTTTCGTCGAGGGTATTCCGAAAGTTTTACCAAGTGGAGGTGGACATTTTTCTTCTTGGATTGGTAATTAATCCTCTCTACAAGGATTCGATAAGCGGCGTTCTTCCATGAGGAGAATCAACGGGAATCCTCATTCCACATCCTACGGAGATATTGATTGCATCGGAGCTACCAGTTCTGAGAAAACCGGATTCATTTCACGTTGTCACAAGATGGCGACTGTTCTCCATTAATTCAAACGGAATCAACGCTTTGTACTTCCGCTGCGAAGACTGACATGAGAGGATATAGGGACTTTGAACAAATTTATTGTCAAGCTAAGTAGATGTTGTAGTAATACTGTAGTTAATGGTTCATTTAACCTGAAACTTTAATTTTCTAAATTTCTTATTTAATGTTAGTCTATTGAATAATTAATCCTTTAATGTTATAAATTATTTGGTAATACTGTAGTTAATGGTTCATTTAACCTGAAACTTTAATTTTCTAAATTTCTTATTTAATGTTAGTCTATTGAATAATTAATCCTTTAATGTTATAAATTATTTGGTTGACTAGCTTCACCAGTAGTCAATACATAGAATAGAGTCTTGGACGAGGCATAGGACCTTCAGTCGGGCCTTCGTACAATTTTACATATACATTTCTTGGGTTACGTCGAAGAGCTAGATATCTTTAATTTTACTCTGTAAACTTATGTAAGGAACCATTGATATGTATACATGATCTGCGTTCTAATTTTCATTTATCTTAAACTATAAACGTACTTAATTTAATCTATCTCAAATTTTTAACACCTGTGTATACAGGGTGTAGATATCTTGACAGGTGATCCTGTTTTATTGAAAGCTCTATATTGCGCCTTGAGCGATACTGGGGTGTTAAGAGTAAATTACTGGAAGTATATGTATTTTAGCTTCATTTTTAACTAGCTTTTTGGATAGATCTGGGCGAACGTAGAGAAATATTTTAGTTACACATTTAATTTGTTGTGTGGCTCATTTAATCTTTGTAGATTGTAGCTTTTCATTTTGACTAAGCCTTACCATTTCGAATAATACCACCTAGATTTGCAGTCTTACCTTTTAATAATTATAGCTATGAGGTATTATTCTGTTTATTCATTTAATTAAGTCTGTATTCTTTCAAATCATATTTTCACCTATTAATTAACTATAGTATTTATTTACTGAAACTCGTTAACTTTAGCAATTCAATTAGCTTCTTGTATTAATTTACTTCTCAATTTTAATGATATAATATTGTGGTATACGTATACCTAAACTTTTAGCTTGCATTATAACTGCTGAATTGTATTTTGGCATCTGGATACCTTGTTGTGATATAAGAACTACTTCTTGGAATTAAAGTTTGTTATTGTTGTTAACTTGTGTGTTTGTTTAAACCCCCCTCCTACAAGGGCTGAGATAAGCAAGGTTTTGGCGCCTCAAGTGTTAGATTATTGTTTATGTGTACCAGGTAATCGAGCACCCTATTTCCGCAGCCCTTTTGGCCCGTAGGTGTTCTGCGTTTACCCGGAACTTGCAGGCCGAATGCAGTGGTGCCCATACTAAGATCTATGCGTTGTGTAGCCCACGACGCTCTCTCTCATAATACATACTGAGCTGGCCGGTAAGTTTGTCAAGGGGGCCTTTGTGACCAGGGGCGGAATTAGGGCTCGTCCTAATTCCACCTGAGGTCTTGATACCTGACCTTTAGGGGTAATAGCGTAGTAGTGAATAAATGGAATAACAGAACGACCTGACACCTGTACACCATTAGGTAGACCTTAAAAACGTTGGAAAGACAGTTGAACTTCAACATCACAAGAGGCAAGCTAGTAACTAAGAATAAGTAACAGAAAATACAGGACAAATTAATAGAACTATTTAAACGAGAAGAAGGAGAACAAGAAATATTGTATATAATAAATATACCTTTTGTTCTGTTTTTCATGGTTCCATTTAAATTGTTTAGTTTTGTTTTTTTTTAAATTAAAATTAAGGAAACATAAATAATTATGGAAACTAAAAGAATATTTAGAATGACTTACCACAATGAAAATAACTTGCTTCAGATAAATGTAAACTTGAAGCGTTACTATTTGTATGTATTCTACCTAATTTTATGATGCTTAAGTATTGCGTATGCACTTTAAAAGGTATGAAGTTACAAATAAAATATTTTTTCGCATTTTGACAAGTAATGTGCTACTTTACTACAATCAAAATCGTTTATTGAAGTGGCACTTTACCACATAGATACGTCACTTTACTACATAGTTATGTTATGTCAATAAAACACAGTTTGACAGAAAATTATTTATTTAAATATTGGAATTGGAACTGCCGCTCGAGAAGTCAACACTTTTGACTTCTTTGGTTTGTACCAGTCATTTTGACGTTTCAAGAATACAGTTAGTTTTTTATATTGTAATATATCTATATTATAGTTAATTTGTATAGTACTTTTCAACATTGAATATGTAGACCACAAACTGGATGCCTTAAGGACTTTTGCCTAAAATAATGGAAGACATTGTATGAATAACACTAAAATATATAGAAACAAATAGCTTACATTCTCAAAAAAATACGCTAGCATTACACTTTCATCAATTATTAGTGCTTTTTTTGTTATCTTCCAATTACAAAATATTTCATATGTCTTCTCGTATTTTTCTTTTGATTTCAACGAAGACACTTCTCGAGCGGCATTTAAAATATCTTCAGAATAATGTTCTAAAGTATGTTTAGCAAAATAGCCTCATTTTTAACTAAAACTCAAATCGACTTACAAAAAATGAAGTTTGTTTACTGTTACTGTGTCGTTACTATGTAAATAAACAAAGCCGAATCAGATTACGGAAAACCTGTACAAATACCTACTATAACATTTTAAATTTTTAAGTTTATAATGCTTATTCTTGCAAAATGCGAAAAAATAGTGTAAACAAACTCGTTAGAAAAGCAGTTTTACTAAACTCATACAGCTTTAAGTTACTCGCTCGCTCCGCTCGCTCGTACTCAAACGCTATATTCGTTTAGTAAAACATTGCTTTTCTATACTTGTTGTTTAATATATTATTCTTATAATGAATATATTCTAATATATATAATTATATATATACTTAGAGTGAGTAATCAATGAAACTTAGTCTTGTTATTTTTGTTATGGAGTATTCTGTATAATATTTGTGTAATATACTAACCAAAGCTTCTTTGTAATTTTGATGTTCGTTTCTTGGATCGAAATGTGTGAAATAGGGATCTGGAGTAGGAGCAGTTGTTGTTTCAGTTGTCGTTGACGTTGATGATACTGTAGACAAAGATTTGGGTGCTGTAGTCGTACTAGAAGATCCGATATCAAAGTCTTCGTCAGAATCCTTATAATCATCTTCATCGTACTCATCATCTTCATTATCGTTGGCTTGAGCATCAGAAAGTTCAGTTTCATCGGCCAGATCGTCCAGATCATCTTTGTCATCATCTTCATCAGAAGAATCTTCTTCGTCTTCGTCGACGTCTAATAAGTCTTGATCATTTTTGATGATACCCAAATCCATTGGTTTCTTTGGTTTTAAATTACCTAAAACAAGTTAAAATGAATTGAATTAATGACAATAAATGGTAATGGTAACGCCAAATGTTAAACCAAATTGTGCAATTGTGTTCAATGATTATTTCTACTTTATTATGTAATTTATTCCATAAGAAATTCTTGTCCCAAATATTTTTATTCTTTAGTACTTTATATATCTATTGTTATGGTTTTTTAACGCCAAATAATTTTTTTGGAAAGACATATTAAAATAAGTTTAGAGATATTGCAGTTTTGCGTAATAAATTTCAGCTTAATTCAAGTAAAATCTAATTTAACTTTATAGCGTGATAGTAAAACAATTGAAAAGTGGAAGGGCTTTGTTGATTTGTTGTGACATATTTTAATGTGACGATCAGTAATATTGGATATAAGCGAGTTCTAAAAGTGATAAATTCTTGAAGGAATTGATTTTCTCGTAGTAGTTTATCAATAGTGCACATAATTTAGACCGTGCTATTATTTCTTTTTCCGACGACCACAATGTAAAAAGAACAAATTCGCATGATTTACTAGCACTGAAAATTGCAAATTGCATTGTATCCCCAAAACTGTGTTGAAAAGTTATCTTGTAACTAAAACTGTGCTGAAAAGTTCAAGAGGGCCAATTAGAATCGTCGCAGAACCGTGTACAAAGTAACAGACGTGTAAACCTACTAATCATAAAATAACAAATAGGAAACTGTCAAATGAATGACTCTCAAATGTCAAATTGTTGTTGATACGCGGTGTTGGTAAATTGGCTAGTGTTTTTGTTTTGTCTAAATTAGATTATTCAATTAGTTATTGTTAATTGGTAAGTTTACATAAAAATAAGAGTATCAAATGACGCGATTTTAGGTGTTGTAGAGTTTTGGGATGGAATCCAGCTCGGACAGCGAGAAAATAACCTCAACTCCTCCCAATGTAAAACAGTTAGCAACTGCAACCACGGAAAATTTATTACCTGCAATATCTAAAGCAAGGTACGATGTCGCTTACAAAAACTTCATGGATTGGAAAAGCAAAAATAATGCGAACTCATTTTCTGAAAATGTTGTGGTGGCATACTTTGGAGAATTATCAAAGAAATACAAATCGAGCACTTTATGGTCGATATACTCAATGTTGAGAGCGTCGCTTGTAGCAAAACACAACATAAACATTGCGACCTTCTCGAAATTGAGAGCTGTATTGAAGCGCCAATCTGATGGATATAAGGCTAAAAAGTCACAGACCTTCAATCCCAACGAAATCAAACAGTTCATTGACACAGCTCCGGATGAATTATACCTGCTGACAAAGGTGACGCAATTCTAAACTTTTATTTTTAATATATTTATTACAATTTTTAATAGGTGGCTCTAGTATTCGGAGTAAGTGGAGCGTTAAGAAGGACTGAATTGTGCAACATAAAAGTCAGTGATTTAACTGATTTAAATTCAGCTTTATTAGTTAAAATACCGGTCACAAAAAATAAAACTCCCCGAAGTTTTACAATAACTGGACAGTTTTATCATCTCTACAAGAAATATGCAAGTCTGAGACCACAGTATTTAAGCAATGGAGATCGCTTCTTTGTAAATTACCAACGAGGAAAGCACACCTCACAATTTGTTGGTATTAATAAATTCGGTAACATGTCAAAAGAAATTGCAAAATTTTTAAACCTGCCACAACCAGACTTATATACAGGTCATACATTTAGGAGGTCATCGGCGACGATTCTAGTAGATGCTGGTGGGGACCTCTTGACATTAAAGCGTCATGGCGGCTGGAAGTCCAGCACTGTCGCCGAAGGATATATAAATAATTCCACTAACAAAAAAATGGAAATATCTGAAAAAATTGTTCACTCTGTAAACATGTCAGCGACATCCCCTTCAAACTGCTCTGGAGAGGGGGCTTCACAACAGCGTCAACAACTACGAGAAATCCAAAATATTTCGAATAAAAAAAATGGCAAGGACAATTCTCCTATTATTTTGCAAAATTGTTCAAATTTCACTATTAATTATTATAGAAAAGATTAAGTTGTATGGTTTAAATGTAAAATTTATGAAATACATCATATATCATTATTTTGTGAATCATTCTTTTATTTTCATTGAAATTAATTCTTGTCACTAAGCGGTCGTCGGAAAAGTATAGTGTACAACACGTGCTGAAATATTTCACACTCGCATAATAATAAACTTCACGCTCGTGTGAAATATCCTATTTTCAGCACTAGTTGTACAATATACTATTGTCTACAAACACCGTTAAAAGTTGACATTTTGACACGGCTAACTTTAATTAAAAATGCGATTTTATAGCGTAGCGTGTTAAAAGTAGTACTTTTAACACTAGTGTTAAAAGTAAATTGACATGACAGTTTGTCAAAAATGACAACATATATTAAAGTGATTTTTATTACTAAATGAAAATTACATATTTCTTGGATAATTAATATTAAATGTACAGTTTGTGTAATTCGAGATATTTATTTCCTGTATTGCAGTACTTTCGGAATTATTATTCTCGCTATTACTTCATTTTCTTTATTAAAACACGAACTCATCTTTTGTATGAATTGTGACAACTTAATTTGACGTAATTTAACGGTTGCGTCCAGTTGTGTCAAAACGTATTCATGAGCTGTCAAATTTGGTCAGTGGAGTTTCATTATATTTTATAATAAAAATTGTGTTTGTAGAAAAAATATTGTACGATACACATGTTAAAAATGCTATTTTATTTCACTCGTAAATTGCGTCACTCGCTAACGCTCGTGTCGCAAACTTTTACTCGTGAAATAAAATCGCACTTTTAACACTTGTATCGTAAATAACTATTATCTACTAAATATTGACGACACATTAGGGTCAAAGATTTTAGAGAATCACGGCTTGAACCATGGCACTAGTGTGTATTTTTGTTATCTACCTAGTCATAAAACGAAAGAGTGACAATGGCAAATCAATTATTTAAAAAAAATAGTTGCGACATGTGCTAAATTGCGTTTTATTTGTGCTGTTTAGAGAGATTTTGGAAGGTTTATTTGTTGATAAAATTCGTGAAATTAAGGTGGCATACCTCAATGTCACAAATTTTCTGATAAAAGAAGGTGATGTCCAAAAAATTATTAATGAAAGAATGACTGCTGTGTATGGGAAAGATGCACCATCTTATTTCCAAGTTAAATTTTGATATAAACTCTTTTAATGGGGCAGAGAATTAATTAATGATGGCCCAAAGTTCGGACGACATACGGAAGTTTTGAAGAGATGATGTGAAAAGTCGAAAAATTGGCCCTACAATATAGGATTCAGTTATTGTCAATGTCTCTTTATCCGAAGCAAGCATCCCGAAAATTTTGCATGACGATTTAGATACGAAGGTGTTTCTATGAAGGATTCTCAAATTGAGAAAAGAAATTTCTCAAGAAAATTTGATTACATTGGAGTGGAACAGATATTTTTTCACTTATTTGGACCTCCACATTAAACATGAATCTATGCAATGGATTCGTATGGGCGCTTTGCCATAAAAAGGGGAAACTTTCTGGGATATTGAAGGAGCCTTATTCATGTACGCTGAGGGGATCTACTATAAATGCAGAGGTCTATGAAAACGCAGTTCAAAATTTAAATACTGCTCTGGTGGAAAAAAAAACTTATTTTTTATCACAAAAGAACTTATTCTTGCAGACCATTATCAAAGATTCTGGCTTCATAGAGTCGGCGAAGCTAGATCAAAACATTATAGTCCTGATTTAACTTCGCCAGACTTCGTTTAGCGTTTAGCATCTGATGAAGCTCTTAACGGCTTATGGAGCTGTTTGCAGAGTTGAAGAATTTTGACAATTGGAAAAAGATGGAATAAGTGTCGAAGGGAGTTGTGCAGAAAGATAAAGGGTTGTTGATATGATACATGTTTTTTTTTCGTTACTAGGTACATAAAAAAACGTCCTCATAAAAACGTTTGTGCTATAGATGGTGGCATTACATGTTCCAATATGTCTACATATGTTTCGGCAACAAAAGGTCTATCGATATTCCAGCATACACCTAAACCAGCCGAACTGATCCAGGCCCACGCATTTACCGAAAACCTTTCTGTGAGTGGTAAATATAATTTTCATTAAGTCGAGAGGTGATCTACAAACTCTCACTTTTCCGCTGTTGAATGCATTTTTCATCCGTAAATATTATTCTGTTCCAATAGTCCTCCCCATTATTGATATTATTTAAAGCGAATAGTCATCGTGACTGCTTATTTTAGTCGGTTAATAAAGTCTTTGAAAAGATAATAGAATTTTTTAAATTGGAAACACTATTCTTCGGCAGGCTGTAGATCTAGAAGCTGGAAAATATGTTTCTGTAATTGCTTTCCTCGCTGTAGTAAAGGATTTAATTCTTATGTAATTTATCAAAGCCGCATCATCAGCGCCAATGCTGCTTCTAGGACGTCCAGAACCGATTTTCCTTGCTAAAGACCCATCCTGCATCCACCGCTTTTTTTACATCAAAAAACGGTATTTTTATTTAAATTAAAAAACATGCCACTCTTCGTATTGACCCACCATCTTCTATTTTGGACACGATCCTGGCTTTCATCACTTGATCTAAATGTTGAGGCATCTTTAATAGTATTTTAATGTAATTTCAATTATGTTGCTATATAATGTAATAATTTTAGCTAATGTCTGAAAATTTACGGAAAAAATGACACTGAACAAAACATTAAGTCAATTGACATTCTATGAACACGAGACCTTAATTACGCAACTTAAATATGTTTGTCCCAGATTTTATTGCACAGAACTGTACAAGATAGACGTCAAAAATTTAGGCAACTACTGATATAATCTCTATTTTTTTCTTTCAAGTGACGTGTTGATTAAAATATTTAAGATGTTATTTAGCAATTTAAAAAAAAGTAAAACATTATGTCAAATTGACAGTAATTCTGCTCAATTTAAAATGGTTCAATATTCCATTCAAGAGTACGCTGAAATGCACCTTGTGTGTGGTGAATGTGGTGGAAATGCCAGGGACGCAGTTAGAAGATACGCAGAACGGTATCCTCGTCGTAGAATACCTAACAAAAATAGTTTTATAGCGATGTACCAAAGACTTCGGGAAACAGGTTCGGTAGTACCAAAAAAACAAGAAGTGGGAAGAGACGTGATGAAAGTATGGTGGCTGTTGTGGAAAATATTCTTCCAGTTGTTGAAGCAGATTTTCAATCAGCACTAGAGAGGTAGCTCGCCAAATTGGAGTTAGTCACTGGACAGTGTGGAGGACTCTTAAAAAATCTGTTTCGTATCCTTATCATTTCGAAAGAGTTCAAAGTTTGAACAGGGACGATTTTATCGTTAAACGTCGATTTTGCAATAGGCTGTTAACAAAAATTGCAGAAAACCTTCTGTTTTCGGAACAAATATTAATGACTGACGAATGTTGTTTTATTAGAGGTGCAAACTAGCTTTACATGTCTGGGCCGATATCAATCCTCATGCAATAATTGAACAAAATTCTCAACGTCGATTTTCTATCAATGAGTAGGCTGGAATAATTGGCACCCGACTTATAGGCCCATATGTTTTACGAAATCGTTTAAATGGAGATAGGTATTTACATTTTTTTTTAAAAAGTATTACAAGGATTACTACAAGAATTACTTTTGGAATTACGTAGAATAATATGGTTCATACATGATGGGGTCCCTGGACATTTTACTCTGCAGGTCAGAAACTTTTTAAATAAAATTTACGGTGAACGGTGGATTGGACGAGGTGGACCACATGCCTGGGCACCTCGATCACCTGATCTAAACAGCTGTGATTATATCTTTGGGGCTACATGCAATCACTGGTTTAGAAGACAATGTAGAAAATGTGGAAGCTCTTGAAAATCGTGTTATGGCGGCTGCAGAATTTATAAGAAATAAGGAAAATGAACTAGCTCGAGTAAGTCAGTCACAAAACAGGCGTGCTAAAGCTTGTCTTGAAGCAAATGGTGAACATTATCAATATTTCCTTTAATTTGATGAATTTTGCGTTGTGTTTATTTTTGTTAACTTAACTAAACGTCATATTGAAATTGCTAAAAATGTCACAGATATCATAGGCATCTGTAACAAATAAACGTGTTGCCTATAAGTAGTTTTATTATTTGTGTCTTGTCTTTATTAGTAATAAATTTAACTATGCCTTTTCTCTAAAGCGCTTCATATTTCACAAAAAATGGCATATAATTTTTTTGTTTGTATTTTATTAATAAATCGATATGTAAATGTTGGCTAAAGCATTCCCTAACACCCTGCATAAAATATGAATCCTAAATATTTTTCCAAAATGCCCTATCTTACGCGAGAAAAAAAATTACAAAGATAGGCACTCCCCTACTCTTTATGTATGATTTACGCCTTCGATGAAAGGTAGATTGTTACCAAATTGGACATGAAATGCCCCGTAGAGCATGCATCTTACATTTTCTTTTAATAATTCGTATGCAAACAAACTAAACGTATAAACGTCTTTATGTATGATTTACGCCTTCGATGAAAGGTAGATTGTTACCAAATTGGACATGAAATGCCCCGTAGAGCATGCATCTTACATTTTCTTTTAATAATTCGTATGCAAACAAACTAAACGTATACATTTTTAACAGCTGACTTTTCGTACGCGGTTATTTAACCCTTAGCATACGAAGCTGTTGTATGCAAAGCTGATGTCATAATATCGACATGTGTGTAAGTTCAATAGATAAGACATTTTGAATTTATAGGCGGCACATACTATAAATTATTAGCGGGTTTTTAATTTTGGGGTTCGCGTTATAATTGAAAATGTTTGATACGTTGTCCCTTTCTTTCAAGGACAGCCTGTATTTTGCAATTAGATTACGTAGTTACATAGGCACGAGTATAGGTTTCTACCTTGAATTTAAATACTATTATACAATAGTTTTAGTCTCACGTTTTTAAAGGTTTATTAAGGTAACCCTCTATACTGTGCGCTTTATATCGAGTTGAGTTTTATCAAGCACAGTCATCCACAAAATTTCTCCGTTAAACCTTCTTGAGCGCAAACAATGTCGTTACTCTAAAAAAAGCCAAATAAGCGTAACTACATCACGATCGCCAAAAAAAGCAATTTAATAGCCTTTGCGATGCGGCATCTGGCCGAAATGGGGATAATTTTGGTAGAAAGTTCAAGATCGCAGTATACCTAAATGTTCCTGAACAGAATCGTTATTGAATGTAATATTAAGTAAAATGACTTTCATGAGAGCTTTTTTTATTTCATAAGTTTGATATGTGTTTTACTTAGATTTATGCGTTTCCGCTTTAATGGGTTCGTACATAACATACGAGATATTCTGCAATAAAACTGATAAATTTTAAAAACGTGATCTGTCGGTTTCTTTTTAAGTAAAAAAAATTATACGTTGTGGGTTTACTTCAATTCATTATTATGTAATAATATACATACTAGAAAAGATGAATTATATTTTAATATTTCGTTAAATTTTCATTTAAATATTATTTAAATCGATTTGTATAATATGGAGAAACATATGTATAGCATATTTTAATCAATGTTAAGACATTAAATGTCAATTCAGTGCTGACTGCAAGAGATGATATACATCGTTTTTAATTTGTGGTGTGACTTCTGGAGCTATTCCGTTTGATTTTATTATTATTATTATAGTCTTGTGGCTCCCTCTTGGAGCAGAAGGCGTTCACGAAGCGTTTTTTTATTCTATGCCAACTTAGAGAATTGCTATCATAATTTTGCTATTTCCCTTAATTTCTCTTCTGTCGTTTTTTCATGTTGCATGTTTCTGTTGGCCATTCTCTTGATTCTGGGTCCATTAGAAGACGTGTTTTATGATCTCATTGGCAGAGAGCGGACTCGAGTGATTGATAATTCATAGCCTATAGGCGTCTGCCTTGTATTCGCAATAGGTTTGTTTCTGCAAGCGATCCGTGAGTTTCTAACAATTTGATACGTGGGGCCACTACATAAGTGGCACATACCTACATATGCATATGCAGTTAATTAATATGTATTTGTCAATGGACGACAGAGCGAATGTAATAAACGGTTTGGTAACCGGCAGCAACTACTGCTGAAACAAAAGTAATGCTGACAAGCGAATTGTGTATCGAATTTTGAATAAACATAATTTATAAAGAACAAAACTCAAAACTATGTATTTTCTGTGAAACATTGAAAGTGTAAAACATTACTATGAACAACTAAAATTTGTTCAAGGTGTTCCTGTGTCAAATTAGTTCTTTTAGATGTTAAAACGTATTTAAAAATAGAAAATGTCCGTTCCACATCACAACTGGTGATGGGTGCGTGATTAAAATGTTGCAAAAGTATTGATTTTTCAATCGGCTCCATAGTTAAGGGAAATAAAAAAGAAATGGACTAAGAAGAAACGAAAACTACTCCAAAAATAAGGTAGTAAATTAAAGTTAATATTTATAAAAAAATTATAGAATAAATATACAATATAGTAATATAAAACGGCTTTTTAAAATACTAAAAGTTGTAACCAAATAACACTGCAAGAAACGAAACTAGACACACGCCACTGTAAAGTAGTATTTTATGAATGAATAGACACAACGATGGAAATAACAACATCTGCTCGACGAATGCAAAATAGACACAATAACGATGGAAATAACATCTGCTCGACGAATGCAATCGAGCAAGCAAATAGTGGGGCTGTTATAAAATGCATATATTATCGGGGCAATTGGTCATTCAATCGCTTCAGTCCGCTCTCTGGTCATTAGCTTGTTTTTTTAGGTATCTATTTTCCATTTTATTCTCTTAACCTCCAATTCTATAGTGACTAGCTTAGTTCGTTCCCATAGTTCTTTGTTAGTTATTCTATTTGGTCAGAAAACGTCTGTTCCCCAAGACTTGAATTTTCTTCTTGTGCCTTCTGATATCGTCCATATTTCGCAGCCGTATAACAGTGCTGTTTTTAACATTTTTGTTAAAAATGTGGATTTTATTTTTTTTACTGATTTGTGATGATGCCCAACACTCCGTATAAGCTCATCCTGCCTTTATAATTCGTTGTGTAATATCTGCTTCCGTGCTCTCATCTCGGTTTAGGATACTTCCAAATATCAGTATTCTTCGGCCTGAATTTATTGTTCGTTGGTGTAGATTTTCTCATAATGCCGAGTCAGTCCGCTTGTCATTTCATTTGTTTTGTTGGTATTTATTTTAAGTCTTAAGTCCGCTTCTAACTTAGTTATTTTGTTTACGAGATTTTTTGTTATAGGTAAACATCATCCGCATAATCCAAGTCCGCCATTTTCTTTCCTGGGAGGCAATGATGCATAATCCCATGTTTTATTGTCTTCTTTAGTATACAATCCAGACAGATGTTAAAGCAGTATCGGAGACAAAATACAGCCTTGCTTTACTCCTTCATTTATTTTTATTTGATTACTTAAGAACCCTTTATATTAAATCACCTATTTATTGGCATATAGCGCTGTCATACATGGCCTTGATCAGATGGACTATCTTTTGAGGGAGACTGATAAACCTTATAATTTTGCAAAGGTATTTTTACTATCGAAACTTTTTCAAAGTCTATATAAGTCATCAGGAAGTCAACGTTCATTTTCGTAATTTGTTTTATAACTATTGTCGCGGTGGCTATTTGATTTACATACGATTTTTCTCTTCTGAAACCCGATTGCTTTGTCCGTATTTTTTCTTTTACCGCTTTACTGATCGTTTTGTGTATTATATGTGCCAACCGTCTGTTTGTGATGGGTTTGAACTAGAAAAAGCCATTCCAGGCATTCTTATATGAATTTTAAAATGAATTTTTATATGAATTTTAAAAGAAAAACACTGCCGTTAGGGACTGGATACTTAGTAGTTTGTTTGGAAAGAATATTGTTAACATATGTAAAAGGCTTTTCGAAGGTAACGACAGAGAATTAAATTTGGAAAAAGCACCTTTGTCTAGTTGATCTTGTTGCACGCTGTGACAGGTTGAGTGTAGGTTGAGATATATTCAAGTCTATACGGTAGCCAGAGGCTCGGTCTCTCTGTGTTAGTTGCTCTCGAACTGTGGCAGTTTAAACAACTCGTTTGACATCTTGGTCAAAAACGGAGTACTGGAAATTTTGGCTTAAAATTTTGTCTAGGGATTAAATATTGATCAGTGTTTAGAGGAAATGACTTTTATGCTAGAAGATGATTGCTCACAACGTACGATTCTATTTAGAGGATATAAGGAGTTCCAGACCGGAAATTGATGTTGTCAAGAAGATGCACAAGTCCGATAGAATATTGATCAGTAGAGGAAATGGTTTCTATGCTAGAACGTGATTGTTTACATTATACGACCGTTTTTAGGCGGGAACGTTGGTTTGGGAGATACTCCGAGGTCAGGACGTCGTCCATTTCCAAGTTGCACATTGATGTTGTCAGGAAAATACGCAAGTCCGATAGGGGTCTAAGTTATTGTAATGTCTGACCAACCGCCTAATTTTTTCCACCACCACAATGCTTGTACCCATTGCTGCAATGTCTGCACCGAGTATTTAGCATGAACTGGACTAAAGATGCTGGAACATCTATCCTACAGTCCAAATCTCGCTCTATGCGACTTTGCACAGTTTCCCCATATAAAAAATAGATGAGGATCTACTTAGGGTATAGGATGCCGAGTATGCCTAGCTTTCAGAAAAAAAACCTTTGAAGAGTTGGTTTCAAAAAATAGACAAGTGTATATACTCTGGTGGAAAGTATTTCGAAAGTTTGTGGAATTAAAGCTCTATTACAAAAGGTTGTTGTTCTTTGTATTATACTAATTGGGTATTTCACGCCCTATAGTGTTTTTGAAGAAGGTATTAACAGATTACTAGGAAGGTAGTGCAAAACAGTGACTAATATATTGGTGATTGATTATTTAATAAATGATATGCAAATCTTTTCACATATCTTATTCTACAAGGAACTACAGATCTAATACGTAAGCAGGATTAGGTTCATTAGTTTCCTTTCAAATTTCTTCAGAATGAATGTGTTTGATTTTTTAACGGTATGTATAATAACGAATTAATGTAGTAGTGATAATAATATGAATCAAGTGAGAAAAAAAGCTTGTAAAATATTTTTATATTATTACTTATATACGCGCAAGCGGTCTCTAGATTAGGATAACTCATTGAAGAATAATTACCCTTCTGGCGAAATTTCCCATATAAATTTTACATCTTCTGTAAAGTTCGCAGACGTATAATTTTATGGTGAAATATGTGTGCCCGAGGAGAAGTGTTTTATAACAGTAGGTAACTTACAACTTTGGCCACGTCTCATGCTATTAAATAGTACAATCTAAAATGTTTAAAACTTTTAACATTTTTCACAATTATGAGAGTAGGAATGAGTGAGTTCAGAAGGTCGTACAAAGAGAAACGAACACGAATATTTCTGTACTTAGAACATTCTAAATCAAACAAGTATTTCGATATTGTTTACAGTTCACGACTTTCATATTAACTTTCGCAAAGTAGTAACAGTATATTTAGTTATTGTTATTATGTATACTTGAGATATATTTACAAGTTGGGTAAATCATACTAAAGTTTTAAGGATGTTGTTGCGAAACATATTTGATCTCTCATTGGAATTTTATACAGGATGGTAGATAAATATGGAATATAATAATTGTTAATAGTGAAAAAATTGAATACATTGGTGATATATGAAAAGTGATTTAAGTAGAATTTTCACATGAAAAGTTTTCCAAACTTCAATTTATAACTACGAATGATTCTTTTGTAGTGTTACATATAGCCTTATAGAGGACGCCAGTAATAAAACGTCAGGTGTCAAAATTAATCTCAATCTTTCGTTAACCTAAATCTAAAGTTTCATTAAGATACAGCAAGTGATTTAGTCATTGTGAATTTTTAAAAATTATAAGTTGGCCGAAAAATGGAATTGACTCGAGAAAATTTTCGCGCAATAATTTTAACTTTCGAAGAGGATTAGTTCAACAGCAATGTCTTACTGAGTTAGTTTCTGTTTTTAAAGATGAAGCACCACATCAATCGACAATTTCCCGTTGGTACTGTGACGTGAACGGACCAGTATCAGCGACGATCCCAGGACAGGTTCACCGAGAACAGCAGTCACCCAGAAAAAGGAAGATAGACATGTGACACATTGTGAAATTGAGACATCCATGGATATTTCAAAGACCTCAATCCAAACGATCCTACATGATGAACTGGGTTGGATATTTCAAAGACCTCAATCCAAACGATCCTACATGATGAACTAGGTGAGAGAAAGTTAGTTTTTTTCAGTTGGATTCCGCATCTTTTAACCGAAGAGCAAAAGTCGGCTTGCATTGATTGGTGCCGAAAAACTTTGAGCCGGTTTAGTAACGCAAACTCAAAAAACGTCTATAGCATAATGAGTGGCGATGAATTATGGGTTTATTACTATGAACCCGAAAATGAACGTCAGTCCGTTGTTTGGGTGTTTCAAGATGAAGAGGATTCGCCAAAAGTTATCCGTTCGCAAAGTGTGTTCGCAAAGATGGTCTCAAAATCAGGTCATGTAGCTACAATTAAATGGAAGAACGGTTAATGCGGATTGTGTATCAATCTGTATCAACTGTTTGTTTGCCAGAAATAATCGCCGCACTTCGAGAAACCAACCCACAACGGTAAAACATTCTGCATCATGACAATGCGAGTTCGCACACAGCTCGAAAGACAATTGAGATTTTGGAGGAGCAAAATATCAAATTATTAGATCATCCTCAAAGGTCAAGAATGGAATGCTTTGTCGACGATTTAAATCGGCGGAAGAAGCAGTAGATGCCTTCAAAACGGAAAATTTGACTGTCCCAACTGAAAACTGGAATAACAGCTTTAATAATTGGTTTGAACGAACGTTGCTTAAACGTATACAAAATTAGACTTTGAACAATAAACAATCGAACAATGTGTTAATTATTCACAGCTATTGTATGTACTCGTAAAGTAGGTGTGAAAATGCATTTTGTACATTATGTGGTGTACAAAATCGACCTTGTGTACATTTTGGAATGTTGTTTAACAATTTGAGCAAGTCGGCTCCATAAGTCATATTAAATTATCCTAGCATCCAGGTCAGCATATATAAGTAATATTAAATTACCCTAGCATCCAATGTCGTGAGTTTGTTGCATGGAAATTTACTTTTGCCGACGTAGATTGTTTCTACTTTAATGACTTCGTATATAAGCAAAACTGCTGTATTTGGGAATTGGAACATTCAATAAGGGTTAAAAAAAAGAAACGAATTCTAAAAAAATGGTGTAGCGTTTAGACCAGGGATGTTACTGGCTCATACCTGAAAATAATATGGGAAAGGAGATTTCAGTCAGTGCCGTTTTATTATCAGAATATGCTAACCAATCATTTATGGGATCAATCCAAAGATTTTGAGACGGATTATCTTTGGTTTGAATGAGATAGTGCCACTAGTTATATAGGCACGTAGTTTTCAGATCACGTAATTTGAAGAAAAGAACAATTGGCCGCCTTTTCTTGCAATATAACTCCTTTCTTCTTTTGAAGTCATCTGAATAGTTTATAGGTACAGACTTAAGAGGGCTGCAGAGCTGAGAGAAGAGACGCGAAAGTTGTTACGTTTTAAATTTCACCCTATATATATTTAACGTTTTATCTCCCGGTGTATTAGTTCCCGCTACGAATTGTTTTAATTTTCATCTTACGAGTATGTATATCGTCCTCTCTGTGTGGATATTTCTAATCGTATCAATCCTCCACCGCTTCCGATGCATTCGATGCATGGGTAGGAGGTGGTCAATTACCTCCGGTTAACGAGCCTGTTGGTTGTGTGTGTGTGCATTGTACGTTCTAGAGGGAGTTAAGTTTTTACGAAATCTACGTATTTGGATTAAACCGCATAGCGGATAATAGCGTAGAACTCAATAAATTTTGAAATTTCCGTTTACCGATCTGTTGGGGAAAGGAAAAGAACCTTCCTTTTCTGACGTGGGTTCTTGACGGCATTTCTTGGGCGTATCTGCAGAGCAATTGAAACTCCTCTGGGAAGACGAAATCTAGGCGCCGACACCTGTATTCTGCAACCACGAAGGAATTTTGAATCTCGAATTGGAGGTGAATCCATTTATAATAATTACCGATCCCGGTGTTCGAATGTAGAAACAGGCTTCCTGGCAAACTCCAGGAATCAAGGCGAAAACGACACGTGTATTGGTATGGTTTTTATTTTAATGCTATAATATTTGTCTCTCTTGCCCTAAATTACCATTTTGATCTCTTACATACATAAATTATCTAACTTTTGAGTTATTCATTAATTATCTGTTCAATTTAAAATTTTAAGTAGCATTTCGTAAGATGATATTCATTCATAGACTTTGGCATTGTGTCACGTGTTATTTTTGTAGTTACTTGTATCTAAATTCAATTTAGTTTGCTTTGGTGTTTTATAATATTAATTTTAACGTAATATTTTCTATTCGTTTACCGCTTTCATATTTTATTTCTCTATAAGAATATTCTAAATAATTTTTACCGTGAGATTTTCTTTACTGCAACTGTTTTTTTTGTGCGGTCATCTGTTACCCGGCCATCGACTGGTATAAACAAAAAACTGTCTGCATGTGTGCTTGGGCACTTACTATATTATACTTATTTGTGAATTATCAATCTCTATATTTAGTGGGCTATTACAAGTTACATATAGATGGGGTTGTATTACATCAAAAACTGTTATTTGCGCATGATGCAAAGATACATATTCGTTAATATCGAAGTATACATAACCAAAACAGCTGTTCATAAATATAACTACTTCTAAGTATATTCGGGTGGGCGAAAGTTTGTGTGATGTGTCCGGCTAGACAGAAGAACAATTTAGACTCTTGTTGTTGGACATAAAAACATGCCTATTAAATGGTAGGTTCGGTGACTGCAATAGGACACTTACAAAATCAGCTGATGCTAATGCAATTAATAATAGTGTTTCTATATTCAAAACTACAAAATAAAACGAATGAGATAAGGATTATAATTATGGACTTTAATGAAGTAATTGCAAAGAAAGAACAGGTAAGTGGAAAAATTAATTACCTTATGAATATATAAAATGTAACATGTCACGAGATGAAATAAATATGGCATAAACTCTAGGCTATACGATACAACAAAATAAATGTGACATGAATAAAGCTAAACGCATAAAAGAATTCTAAGATTGAATTTAATAAATTAACAGGAAACTGTATTCTTCGTAACTTATATTAGAATATCTAAATCTTAATATGAAACATAGGTTATATTTATTTAAAAAGAAAAATTCGATAGTGATTTTATTTAATGACATAAAATTAATTTATCATTTTCAAAATTCGTAGGATGTTTAAAGAATACTTATGTGGACTTGGATAGGAATTGATTGTACTGGATCAGGCTGGCAGATCTGTGGATGCGGCATACAGGTATCAACGGCGATCGGCTAGCGTCCCCCGCTTGTTCTTCGATCTAACGGCTGGCTTCCCGGCGATATGTAATTTACGTTTTCTTGGACACCGGTTACCGTCTGGACTCGCAAAATGCTTTAAACAGGAGCTAGATATACTGGTAAGGTTTTGACTAGATTTGACGTATGGTTTTTTAGATTCATTAATACTTTTTCTTTTAATTTGCAGAGAGACACTTATAATACGTCTAGGTGTTTTTAATGGAGAATTTTCTAGTGACGCTAACTTTCTTTTTTTTCTCAATCCTAATTTCTGATTCGTCCAACTGTATGTATTTATATAGTCTCGACATTTTATTATAATGAAAATGACAATTTAATCATTTTAAATATACTTATGCTTAGTATAAATTATCTAGTTTATATTAGTGAATACATGTTTGACGTGTGAATGTTGATAGTTGTCTATAATGCTAATTTTATAGTGGGGAAAATTCCCGCGGTAATCTTTTTAAATTAGTACAGTTTTGCCTAAATAAATGGCGTCATTTATTATTAATCAATTAAGTTGAAATATCTTTGGAAATACAAGATATCGGAATGAAATGACAGATACAAATAAAAAGAATAAAATAAATAAATGTGAGAATGAATTTAAAACAATTAAATACGCGAAATCAACTTTATTGATATTACATATGAAGAATTCAGTTTCAATATTTTTTTAATAATTCTAAAGCTTACATCTATACATGAAAATTCCGTCTTTTGCTAACTGAGGCATTCTTAGGTGTAGGCTTGATCTACATCAATATATATATATATATATATATATATATATATATATATAGTGTGACATATATACAGGGTGAATATTTTATTTTGAACAGAATTTTGTTCTATTATGCATTTTCCTTTACATGTGTTGAATTGTTAATACACGAGTTAACTGTTTTCGAGTCTTTTCTTTGTTTTTTCTCTCTTTAGCAAGTTGGAGATTGAACGTTTATTTTCAGATTGTAGGTATCCGGTGAGGTGTTTCGTATTTGTCTTAAGAGTTTGTATTTTTGTGGTCTGTATGCGTATGCGCCTAAAATAGCTCAATCCCTTTTCTCCGTTTTCACATCTGAGCTTCGGTATGTAAAACCGAGTGGCGCTACTTATCATCTCTTATTTAGTCACCCACACTCGTCTCCACTGATACGGCATACACTATAAATAGAAGCTCGCAGACTATTGTGCGATGCGACTACCGATTTCGTTTTGATTTTGGCCATCTTCAGACACCAGGCGCCTGCGCGCGTCGTAGGTAGCAAAGTCAAGAAAGCTATCTGAAATTTCTAAGGCTAAACTGAAAAAACTGGTGAAACAGGACCAAGATTACAATCAAGGTTAAAGGAGCCGGAATCAATGTAAAATTTACCAGGCAAATGTAAAGGAGCCAGGAAATTTCAGATAAAGGACCTAAGCACAGAGGTCTTTTTCTTGAAGCTGCTAGGTCTACTTAAAGGAATATGACACTAGAGCTGGTATTTTAACGAGACATGAGGACCACAATAGATCTGAAAAACTCACAGTGGAATAGATTCTATGGTCACTTCAAGTAATCTATCTATCTAATAATCAATGTATTTTAAGACATTCTTGTTTCTATGTTTTTTGTTCGCTAAAATTTCCTAAATTACTAGGTACTATAACTAATGGTATACACATTTCAATACCGAATTACTAAAAAAATGCGAGCATAAATCTAATACATATTGTCGATGTCGAAAACAATTAAGAACACATTCTGTTCAAGTGGAAGTTTGAAATGAACAATGGATATATAGCAATTTACATAGGTGGAGCGCGTATAGAGATGATGAAGTCCGGTCGATCGTGGCCCGCCACCCGACGAATATGTATTCAATTACGTTAACTTCATGTGTTATGTTGTGGAATTAAATTCACAACAGAAATTTATTAGTCAACAACGGTGGTGATGTGTATTCTCGTATACATTTACATTGACACACATTCATATGTATATACACTCACACAAATCCGCAGTCACAAACGTTCATTTCGAATGACAGTCTTTATGTTTCCGACAGATTGAATTTCAAATCCGCAGAGCGACGTGTTGTCCGCGATCAACTGGAGCGCGACGCCGTTATTGGTTCTCGGTGAAGCATAGAAATTGACCGGCGTTATCAGTTAATAAAACAAACTCATATTCCCGAACCGTGTTCGATGCATGCTAAACTGTGGGTTTATTTTGAGTGCTTACTAATCAATCTGAGCTGAATGGTTTACATGGAAGATTATTAATTTATTATTGATAAAATATATCCGGAATACCTAACACATGCTCTTCAATAAATTCATTAAAAAGAAAACATTTCTGAAAATAAATTATATTTTCTATAAAATTATCGGAAGAATTTTTACAATATATTGATATATTTTGTACTATTTTTTAAATTTGTAGATTTTTGTGGCAATAGTTTGCTTTGACACTATTGCTAGACATAAGCTGTGTATATTTGTATTCCTCGTTGAACTTTCGACAGACTCGCTTATCATCTTCAGGACGTTGCTTCATTCGAAATGAAGGGATCTTCTCACGACACTGGTATTTGTACCGTTTCCTGACGCCTGCGAGACATCATATGAATGAATATGTATGAATACACACTGCATTCTCTCCAATTTCGTAAATTGTGTTGACTAGTTTAATCAACCGTATTACTTAATTTATTCCACGTATTACGTAAATCAGAGGTCTGTAAAGTCGGCCGCGGCCTCTTTGGGGGTCGCGAAAGGATTTTCAAAATAAAATAAGAAACACCTTAGTAAGATACTTCCGTCTATCTATCGTGTCACGTATGTATGCAGTTTTCAAAAACCATCTTAAGGGTGAGTACGGCAAGAAGTTTGAGAGGGAGTTCCGGGGGGGGGGGGGGGAGTACCATCGACATAAGTAAGTAAATATTAATATGCGTAAGTAGTATAAATATCGTATTTATACGAGGTGCTATCCAGAAATTTTTAGAATGCCAGAAAAAAACAATAAATTGCTCTGACAACTACATATTCAATACCATCCACTTCAAAAAAGTACTCTTTACTAGTGATGGGTTGCTACGAAGCAAACTGCTATTTTGAAACTGCTAACTATTGTTAGCAGTTTGTAGCAGCTAACGAATATGAAAAGAAACTGCTACTTTTTGTAGCAGTTTTCCGATGTAAATATTTCTGACGTAGCAGCTCTAGCGGAAAGTAATATTAAGCTAGCAATATTTTTTATGCAGCAGATTATCTATTCGTCGAGTACATAACATGTACCATAGAGTTGTAGCAGTGTTAAAAAGAATTCCGTACTGCCATAATACCAAATAATACATACCTCTAACTTAGTATTGTATATAATGTACATATTACAATTAGTATAATTTTGTAGTAGATACTTCGGTACTTGTAATAAAATCAATGGTTTTATGACTGTTAAATATATTATTAATACCAAACTTTAATAGCGTTTTTTTTTCATAAATTCTGTTTCACTGCGCACTCCTCTTGTTTTCTAAATGCCGTAAATTTATTTTTTTAACTTTTAATGACTGAAGGAAAGGTACAAAGAAAATATAAGGGCTGAACTAAAAAGTTTATATAAAAATATTATTTACAGACATAAGACAATGAATAAAATATAATGATCAAGAAAAAAAGTACATATAAAATATAAACCATAAATATAAAACAATTCTAATAAAAATACAATTATACATAACTAACATTGCAATGGTTTCACATGCTTCGTGTTTGCATTTAGAAACAGTATTTGCTGTACCGTTTTTGCTTTAAGCCTGTTTCTTCTGGCCACTAATATTGTACCTGCTTTTGAAAATACTCTTTCACAAGGTACCGATGTCCCTACCACACTAAGTTTTCCTTAGCTACCTCTGAAACAAACGGGAAAGAATATTGTTGTTGCCACCAAACTAAAGGATTTTCCGTTCGCGGTAGTAAAGGTTCCTCTAAATATCTTTGCACTTCTACTATTGCTTTTGATTCTACTGATATGACGGATTGAAATACTTTTGACTTAATATTTTGATCCAAATGTTTAAACAGCAAACACTTTTCTTCACTTGCATCTTTGGCATTTTGACTTTTCTCAGAAGCTTCTGTTACCTTGTTTTTTATTTTGGCAGCAACTAAGTTTATCACTATTTTTTTCACTTTTTCAAAAGTACTTTCATCAGAAAATGCAAAATTCTTAAACCTGGGATCTAAAAATGTAGACGTAATCAAAGTGCTACTCTGTTCTAAAGTAGCAAATCTTATATCAATTCCGCTTCCAATTTCTTGTAATAATGAATATCCAATTTGTGAAAATTGTTTCTGTTTTAGTTCGTTATATACGGTTTTTAAACCATTGGCTATAACGATAACCAGCGATCCAGTCAGATATTCTTCGCCACTTACTATTTTAGTAGCATCCTCCATAGGTTCCAATATTTGAACAATTTCTTTAATTAACTCCCAATCTGTAGATGTTAGAATTGGCAAATCTTTATCTATTAATGCTACAGTTGTTCTTACTACTTCTTCAAGCTCAATAAATCTTTCTAGCATATAGTATGTGGAGTTCCATCGTGTGGGTACGTCTTGCCGTATTTTTTTTGGCTCTTTATTTGCCTGTTTTTGTATATCTAAAAGTTTTGCATTAGATTGTGGGCTTCTTTTAAAATGACCAACGATTGTTTTCACCTTTTCGACTAATTCATTAACTAATGTAAGTGATTTAGTTACGATAAGATTTAATGTATGAGCAAAACAGCCAAAATGCTTAAGTTGCAATTCTTCCGACAGTGCTTTTTTAATATTTGCTGCATTATCTGACACACTTAATATGATTTTTCTGTTAATTCCCCACTCTAAAAGTATACTTCTAATTTGTGTTGCCAAATTTTGACTAGTGTGGGAGGTATTTGAAACTCTACAATCTAACAGTACTGATTTCATTTCGAAGTTTTCAGATATAAAGTGAGCGGTCACAGCTAAATAATTATCATTATTAATGGAAGTCCAACAGTCTGTGGTAATTGTTAAGGCTTTTACATTATTTACCATATTTTGGATCTGGTGATAAGTTTCTTCATAAAGTGCTGGAAGAAATGTAGTGCTAATAGCTTTTCTGGTGGGCAATGTATATGATGGATTTAATAAATTAATTAGTTTCTTAAAACCTTTATCTTCCACAATACTAAATGGTTGCAAATCTAGAGTGAACAGTTCTAATAACTGGTCATAAATTTTTTTCTTAGCTCTAATATTCATTTTCCGCGGAAGCAAGTAGTCAGTAATGTTTTCTTGGTACTTACTTTGTTGATTTTCAACTAACGCTTCAGGTCTATTTATTGTAGTTCTTGCTGATGTAGATGCTTGAAGCTCGGCTTCATTTAAAATAGTAGATCTTTTAGTACCAAGATTCTGTAGATTTATACTTAAGTGGATGTTTTCTTTTTAGGTGAGTTTTCAAGTTTGTAACAGAAGATTTGTATGAAAGCAGTTGTTTGCATATATTACAAACGGCTTTCTCATTTTCAATTTTAAAGAAATTCCATATTTCAGAAGTTTTCCTTTTTTCTGTTTTAGAAGCCATCTGTGTGCATATAAACTGATATGTTAGGATCTCAATTTCATAATATTTTCTCGTATACTTACATTTAAAGTGCAGTAGATACTATCGCTTAATATACTTAATATATGAATTTTCTTCAAACACTGACAAGCACTATAACTTAAACTTTCAGATTGTAGTTTATTCTAATGTTGAAGTTTGCCTGTAAGTGATAACTAAAATACTCTAATTTTTGGCTAGCCTGGTTATTTATATGAATTTTTCTGCTGGTAATACAAAAATCGATTTGTAATAAACTGATGACTGATGTTACAAATACAAATGTATAATCAAAAGTGTCGCAAATGTAAAAATTAAGCGCTTTGTTTATTGTTAAAGTTTAGAAAACATATTATTATAAGAGGCAGGTAGTGTTTATCCACTCAAAGAAGTAATTGATACATTTCACAATACTTTTCTTTTAGAAATTTGGTTTGCAGAACAATAGACGATACTTTTTATAATTTCGTTATAGGAATAGAACATATGCCAGGATAATAAGGAATAAAGAACGATTGTCCAGAAACATTCAACAAAATCAATTAGGTACTCTAAACGAAATATAATGCATATCTTCTTTATTGCTATTTACTACAGTAATCCTTTCATACAGAAATCGCTTACCGGCAAGTATATGCATACTGGTGCATGTACACCCATACATTTTTTTCAAAATTCGTAGAACTATTTATAAACTATCGATTCAGAAACTTCTTTCACGTATTAGTAATAAAAAATGGATGGTTTATTTTAATACTAAGGTAATACATATAATCATTTTTCAAATACCAGAATTTAATTGCATTTGTATTGATTATAGCAAAACCAAATAACAATCAATATTGAAAAAGACAGAAAATGTTGTAACGTTTATTAGTTATTATGTAAGACAATAAGATATTAAAAAATAGCCGTATTTAATGAAAAATGCTTTATTTAAAGTATATAGTACGTATGTTGCTATATAGGAGAAACTGCTACAAAAAGTAGCAGTTTTTTTAAACTGCTAACGAAAAGTAGCAGTAGCAGTTTGTAGCTGCTAATGAAAAATAGCAGTTTTACACATCATTACTCTTTACCCCTATGAATACACCGATCCTAGCGACTTGTCCATGGAAGCAGTGCTGGAAGTCTTCGCCTGTTAACATATTCAACCTTGCCTGTGATTTGGTCTGGATTTCTTCAATCGTTTCAAAATAGTGCCCCTTAATCTTCAGTTTCAACTTCGGAAACAGGAAGAAGTCACAAGGGGCAAGGTGTGGATTGGTACACTTTCGTGGTGTAGAATCCAGGAATTATTGCGCCACTTGGAAGGCCACTTGCGTCAAATGTTTTCTCTTAGTCGTTGAAGAACATCGCAATAAAATCGTTCATTAACTGTTTCACCTGGTGAGAGAAGTTCTTTGTGCATGATGCTATCAGCGTTAAAAAAGCAAATCAACATCGACTTGACGTTTCTTTGAATTTGATGTGTTTTCTTCAGTCGTGGTGACGATGGCGTCTTCCACTGCCATGCTTTGTTTCGGGATCATACCCGTACACCCATGATTCGTCGCCGCTAATGATTCTAGTATTAAAGTTCGCATTCCCTTTCTACAGTTTCTTTCAGCTCTGTGTACACGTGGATACAGCGCCGTTTTTGTTCAATGCTGAGTCACCTTCATCACACAAATTTCGCAGCAATACGCCGCATGCTGAGTTCGCCGAACAGAATACGCTGACAAACGTCGTACGACAAGCCGACAATGTTACAAATGTCATGGATTGTTCTCCTTTGATCTTGCAGGATAGCATCACGCATTTTGCCACATTTTGTGGTATGTTTTTGGTCGAAGGATGACCGGAACGCTCATCATCATCAACCGACACGCGTCTATTTGTAAAACTGTTGTACTACTCATAAGTTTGCGTCTGGCCTGAAGCATCTTCACCAAATGTTTAAGCATTTTCAGAGTTTTCGCTGTCGTTTTACCAAGTTCGAAGCAGAATTTGACGCACGTTCTTTGCCTTTTCACATAAGATATTGTAGTATCTAAGAATAACTCAAACACAACTCAACAAATATAAACACAAAAACTGTTTGTCACCACCTAGTGAAGTACCGTTTGGCAGACTGATTTAGTATAGACGTAGCTCACACCATCTAGCGCTATAGAGCTGAACTACCATCCTTTAGCGCGGCACATTCAAATTCCGTGAATTTCTAGGTAGCACCTCGTATTTATTATGTTTATATTATTTAATTACAAGAATTAATGTTTAGAATATCTTGAACCCATTACAGTACATAGAGTTTCCCTTACATGTAATTTATTAAGGACTTGACACTATGATAGTACAACGTGTTTCAAAATGAACATCTCAGTAGGCAATGAGTAACGAGTAAGCCACTTGTCTTATATATAATATATATAATTTTTTCCTACAAATATTTTTTTAACTTAATAAGCAATACTACTAAATAATGTACACATTGCAAGAACATATTTTTATTGTTGAAGCATATTCCCGAAGTGCACAATTTCGTAACGGAAAATGGCAATATTCTTACGCGGAATGTAAGCGGCAGTTTCACTTGCAGTTTCAGAGTTGTGGACAATATCGCTTTACATCATCACATTCGTCTAGTTGTGGAGAAGTTTCGGGCTACAGAATCTGTGTTAAAAGGCAAAAGTTTTGGTAGACCACGTACACAGCGAAATATTGTTAAATACGTAGAAAACCTTGTTGGAGAAAACCCACAAACATTAGTCATTTATCAGTTCAAACGAACATAGCTTCTAGTACTGTTCATAGAATTTTGAAGCATCGTTTACATATTGTAGTGAATTTTTCCCCGAAGACAATTTTAAAATTTATAATTTATTTATGTACATTCATTTTTGTAGGTCCCTATATATATAGATATATTTTGAATATTATTTAATTTTATTGCTGGACTAATTTTGTTGCCTATGATTGTACTCGTGATATCTTTATATTTAGGTTTTTGACTTGGGCAGTTTCCGGGAAGTTGTTCGATCTGCACTGCATTTTTGATTTATTTGTACCTTTCATGTGCGGTCAATATTTCCGCCAGAGATTGATTTGCATTCAAGTGAGAGAGTTGTGTGGAGATAAAAACTTCTTTTTTATCTTTTATTTAAAGTAATTTCGGGTTTACTTGTTTTTAGTGTTATGTGATTTAGTAAGTCATTACCGTATTTTATACGAGTTTTTCTTTTCTCGTATTTTGAAATATTTATACCTCACTTGCAATCTCTCTAATTAGTTTTTTTTTTGTGTGTGAAAAATCGTGTGCACATGTAAGTATTTTTCCACACCAGATAATTATATTTTTCTATGATATGTAAATTGTATTGTTAACTGATTTAACTTATATCTTTTGATTTATATCTATTTTAGTTTAATAGATAGATGGTGAAGAAAACTATCATTTTTTATACGGGAGTTTTTTATTGTCACGTTGTTCTAGAACATTTTGAATTAAGGTTGGTGGGAGATTTATGCTCGTGTTATTGCGCATGAGTGAAAGTTATTTACGCGTTTGACAGTTGGATCTGTTTACATCTTGAAGTTGGGGTTAATTAAATTTTGAAATTGAAAGTTTTCTAAACAATCTATTAGGATTAATTTTGCTCGCGTTTCATTTGAGGTTTTCATTGTATGCGTGTAAATTATCATACAATGCATACATGATGCATTAGCTGACTTTACAGTTGGTAAAGTTTTTTTATTTTTTTTTAAATAAAATATAAAGTAGACTTAAATGACTTTGAATACAATTACAATTAAATGTAATGAAATAACACCAAATATATTGCAGACTATTTTTGACAACATGAAACGTATTGCCTTATGCATTCAACGGAATGGTGACCATAACAAATTATAATAATTAAAATTTCTATAAATTAGTTATTTACCTTGATTGTTTGATTAATATCCCATCAATAAAGTTTTCTTATTAAATAAATTAACAATCTAATTGTACTAGTTATTAATTTCATCACCCCATCTCTCGATGATAAATTTTTACAGTGACAGGTACATAACCTTCATACCCTTTAATCAATATCCGCATTTCAAGAATGCAGGACATCATAATTTATAGCAGAAATTCATGGACAACAAAATGTAATTCTTTTTGAAACACGTTGTATATATATATATATATATATATATATATATATATATATATATATATATATATATAAATCCCTTGTGTTATTCCTAAAGGAACGGAAAATTCCCTAATTAATTATCAAAGATCCTTTTTGTGTTATTGTTGTTTTTCCATCAAATAAAACCCTTTTATTAATAGTCAAGATAAATGAAACGCAGACGACGGGAAGCGTGCGTTCGCGCGAATTAATCGCCTAACATTGACCTAATGCAGTGGCCGTATGGCGTTGCGGATATTTTTCGACAAATTTTTACGTTCAGGCATTGTTTGGTATAACGTTTTATCTGCCTAAAATATGAGGTAAATGTGTCACAGAGGAGGTATTGATCGCAACAAAATGTCAGGGTCGATTAGAAAGAGCGGTCCCGTCGTGTCACCGGAAAAAACGGTTCAGTTTTCGACTCAACACCGAAATCAAACCCCTAAATTTAAAACTGTAGCAGTCGTTTACATCGCTTGAAACACAAACGTATTTCGTTTCTTGTTACCTTTACACGCGATGCTGTTAGCAAAGTTTGTATATTATAGGAGAAAAGTTAATTTATGCTTTAGTACTCATTTATACTGAATAGAGGGAATGGTATAATATTGTGTAATATTGAGTAAATAGGTTTTAATTCTATGCAATTATATTAATATGCAAGGTGTATTTTAATTTGGTGGTGTTTCGTTTGTAAAGAAACCATTTGAAAGTATATGAGTATTGTTTATATAAAACAAGTTGTGTTAAAATGTATTTGTCATAGAAAATCTAAATTAAAAATTAAAAAAAGATGATGTCAAGATTAATTATAACAAATTAAAACAAAATATGTTAAAATGATAATCAAGATTATTTATCTAATAAAAAATATCAAACAATGAAAACTTGTTAAAATAATGAGATAGCGTTGATAGAAATTTTTTGGAAAGTTGCTAATGGAAGAAATACTATTAAAAAATTATATCTTTGCGGTAAATACTGAAAAAAATATATCAAAATAATATAGAGAAGTGTTATGAACTTTTGGGGTCATTGTCTATAGTTTTTCTCGGTTTTAGAGCTGGAATCTTTATCTTTGGCATTTAAAGGCTGATACTGCAGTTGACATTGTCGCACAAAAACTTAAAATTTGTTAAATTTGGAAAGAATCAAAGGGACTTGGTGTGGATCACCGAAATAATCTGTTTAAGGCGGAGTTGTTTCGATAGAAGATAGGGTAGAGGATATCCTAAATCACACTTCATAATATAGAGTTTGGATTAGATTTCTAGGTAGAAACTTCTATCGAATTTTATTAACTGAGTTAGGACTGGGTTATGGTTACGTTGTTTCGGATCATTAAGGAATTATCCTGGTCAACTACCTGGAGCAGGGAAAACCAATAGTAGGAGCTATCGTTACATTGTTGGAGTGTTGGAAAGATGAGTTGAAGCAAACACGGTCAAGAGTGGCGTACAAGGAAGTTCTTTTTCACCAATACAAATCCAACACCACAAACCGACCGTCACAATGGTTTTTGAATTGGTTTTTGATTGACCCTATTTTCCTAATTTGGCTCCTTCTAATTGATAAACCATACATATTCGGAATCGGTCTAATAATGATATCATTGTGGTTGATAGTTATTTTGCAGACTTCGAGAAAAAACATTTTTTCGACAGAATGAAAAAACTGAAAGGATGAAGTAAATGTACAGTTCTCAATGAAGATTATGTTAGAAAATGCAACTATTTTTTCTAAAAATGCAGTGCTTATCACACTCATCAAACCAGGTTCTAGGATGTGGTTAGATGTCGTTAGTTTTGAACCCCGCCGCATTATCAGGAATCATAATCTCTTTAGCCTCATGTTTTCAGCTTGAAACAACAAACCTGTTCATAGTCTATAGAGAGTTCTACACAAGGGAAATGGTGACGACTAGCTAGCTCCTCCTTTGGTTCAGAACGCAAACGATCACCAGACTCCCGCCATAATGTTTTTCGGTACGTTTTGGCTCGGTTGTATTTAATGATTGGATAATGGATGCCTATGGTCGGTTTCTTGTTAATATTGTGAAGGATCGGTACAAGAACACTTCCCTGGGGCAGACCATTATCTTGATCTCTCCATTGGCTGTTCTTGGATTGGAGTATTACGTAGAAACGCCTATTTTGTAGGAAGTACTCCACCAGTCGTTGCTATGTACAAGGACAATTTGGCGGGAAGCCGGATTCGAAATAAAAACAACGAGTTAGAGTAACGGATGTCAATTTAATACTGAAGTTGACAGTTTGTGTCAAATTTTGGTTAAATTAGCATTACAGTACTGAGTTCGACGGCAACAATTAACATTAGCGTCTTATGCGGTAATCACTTTTGACGTAAATATGAAAATTGATAAAACTAACACAATAACCTTACTTTTCGAAATATTTATTCCAATATTTGCTAATTACAATTATTTAAGAAAATGGGATAGATCGTGTCGCGGTCGAAACAAAAAATGTGAATCATAAACGCTAATGGAAAACATGCACGTGCGACTATTTTAACACCAATTGACAATAAATATAATTCTCAGTGTGGCAAATATAAAGCAAAAAAATTACCAAAATTTGATAAACGTCAACTTTAGTATTAAACGGACGATATTATTACTTTTCAACGTACTTAGACTAACGATGTTGAAGTGCCACTATGCAGTTTTTGTAATGATCTTTCTCAAGATTCCTAAAATACTGCTTTGTTACAATAAGTTCTTTTCGACCTAAACTTTCATCAAAAACAGTTAGAGTTTAGGGAATAAGTGGAAGTCTTTGGCGCTACATCTGACAAGATGGATGAGGCAGGACCTGAAACATTGATCCAATTTTTCGCGATTAACTTGACTGTTGTGAGAAGGCGGGTTGTCGTGATGAAAGACTACTTTTATGGTTTATTCCAGGTTTATCAGAAATTATTTTTCAATTTATGAAAACCATCCCCCTTGAATGCCAAAAAATAATAACCATTAGATTATCCACCAATGTAAATACTTTGGCGTTCTTTATAGGGTCTACTATTGAGCTTACTGTTTGTATAGTACAGTATAGGAAACTTTGTATTTTTAATTAAATATTATCTAATACACATAGAATATTATTACAATATCTTCACAATATTAAAGAAATACACTGCTCAACTTTTGAACTGGTACACTTATATACAGTAAACAACCCTTCGTAGGCGTTAGGCATGACTTCCTATATGATCAAGGCTGTGCTTCGGAATGCAAACAAATGTCTATCGAATGAAATTTGCGACTCCATTGTTGTTTGTTGTTATTATCTGTCATAAGTGCAGTTACTGAGCTCGCGGACGCTTATACTTTTATCAAGTTTTAAGAGAATTTTTGCTTATTTTTCGAATAAGTTTTAATGCAGAGTGATTGATTGCATTTTAGAGATGCCATTAAGGCGTTTAAGTATTGAAAATATGAGCCAAGCTATGGGAATGCTTATGACTGGTGCATCGCTAAGAACTGTTGCTGCCCATTTCAATGTGAGCCACAATGTGATCAGAAGAGTTCGAATGCATTTTAATGGTACTGGATCTGTCCAACATAGACACGGCGGAGGGCGAAATCGCAGTACAACAGTCAGGGAGGACCGTTTTATTACAGTTCAGTGTCGAAGGAATAGATTTTCTACTGCAAGAACACTCCAAATTCAGTTATTGAATGCAACAGGTACTCATGTATCCACTCAAGACAGTAAGAAGAAGGCTCCATGGCGTAAATTTAAGGTCCAGATCTTCTAAAAAATGCCCATTGTTGACCAGAGCTCACAAAAGAAGAAGGCTAGAGTGGGCGCATCAACATGCAAATTAGAATATTGAAGATTGGGGTCGTTGTTTATTCAGTGGCGAGACCAGAGTGCGTCTCCATAGCTCAGATGGAAGAGTTAGAGTTTGGAGAACAGAGGAGAACGCTATATTGAGAACAACATGACTTACCATCAAGCTTATGAAGGTGGTTTAATTACTGTTTGGGGAGGTATTTCTGCGACTCGTCGTACTGAATTAGTTATGCTTGGAAATGCTACAATAAATAGTGTCAGGTATCTTAATGAGGTATTACAACCTGTAGTGTTGCCATATGCTAATGACGTAGGCGATGGTTTTGTGTTTGCTGATGATAACGCGCGTCCTCATAGAACAAGACGAATCAATGCATTTTTTGAAGAGAACAATATTGCGCACATGGATTGACCAGCGAAGTCTCCAGATCTTAATCCCATAGAGAACGTATAGGATTACCTGAAGAGGTTGATAAGATCACGAGGATTGGATCCAAACAATCACCATCACCTCCGAACTGCCGTTTTGGAAGAATGCTAAATATTCCTCAGCATTACATTCGGAATTTGATTTCCAGCATGCCAAGCATTGCCAGGAGGTCATAAGATCTAGAGGAGGTCCCACGCATTATTAATCTTTAAGCGTTTGGTTATCTTTTCTTTCCAAAGCAAACTTTTCTGTAATACTAAAATAAAGATTTTGTTATTTTTCTATTAAACCATTTGAAATTCGTTATTTAAGTTTTATTCTTTTAATTCTTCGCCTTAAAAGTGTTTCCCAGAACCATATACTATCAATTAAGCAAGAAAGTGTTCCTCAAAAAGTAGTAAATTGTTATTTATATATGTTCTTGTAGTGTACCAGTTCAAAAGTTGAGCAGTGTATATAAACTGCACTCAACACAGCTGTTTGTTTTAATTTTTTCAATTTTCTTGATTTTTATACTCGTTTGTATTATTACGCTGAATATTGTTAAATTGTCATGTAATTGAAATTTACGTGGTTTCCGTTGAGCAATAATACTTATTATTATTCGTAGGTGGTTAGCAGGAAATTATAGCAGTTAGTAAATAATCTTTTGTGCTGCATGAACCAGATTTCCTGTAGCTTCTGACCTACGGGTTGACTTATTTGCGAGATCATCTAGAGTAGACCGTGAAATAAACAAAAATACATATCACATTTTGACAACCAATGCCTTGTCAGTTTACTGTGTGTAGTGTTTAATAAATTTATGACAAAGCGTGTTTCGAAGGCATTTTTTAAAATTTCGCTGTGCTACCAATTAAGTGTATTTAGATAATTTTGAACATCATGAAGTGATTATGATTAGTATCTTTTAAAGAAAGGCATGTTCGCGAGATGCATTGGGTGAGGATTGTCCTTTGTTTGTATATAATCGTCAGAAAATGGGGAAATGAATTTAAGCGTGGCAGGAGGAGCTTAGACGATGATCCCTGCAATGGACTGCCGAAAACCACTATAAGTTCAGAAATGGTGGATAAAGTCCATGATTTGTTGTAAAATGACCGACGATTGAAAGCGCTAGAAATAGCATAGGCAGTGGGCCTTTCAAAGGAACGAGTGCTTTATATTTTGCCCGCAGAATTTGAAATGAGAAAGCTTTTGGCAAGATGGGTTCCACGTTTACTGACGACGGAACGAAGACATGTTCACTATCGATGAATAATTTAGAAATTTTTAAACACAACACAACAGATTTTTTTGGACCGATTTCTTATGAAACATGGGTTCATTATTATACACCCGAATCTGCACAACAGTCGAAGATGTTGATCAAACGTGGATAACTCCAAAAATAGGCCAAGACAGTTTTATCGGCGGGAAAGGTGATGGGATCGGTATTTTGGGATGCAAAAGGAATATTGTTGATAGACTATCTTTAAAAGGGCAAGACCGTAAACGGCGATATTACGCAAATCTTTTAGATCGTTTGAAGAAAGCTATCGCTGAAAAGCGTCCAGGAATTACTAAGAAGAAAGTGCTCTTTTACCATGATAATGTACCTGTGCATTCCAGTACGGTTGCTGCAAAAAAGTTGAAGAATTGAGATTTGAATTAGTGCCACACTCCCATATTGGCCAGCTCTAGCACCATGTGTCTTTCATCTATTCCCTAAATTAAAAGATTTTCTCGGAGGCAAAAAATTCTGCACAAATGAAGAGCTAACTTCAAGAGAGGACGATTATTTTGCAGGGTTAAAAGAAAATCACTTTTGAGACGGAATAAAGAAGCTTGAACACAGATGTACCAAATGTATCGAATTAAGAGGAGATTATGTAGAAAAATAAAGTTTGTTTATATAATTATTCCTTTGTTTCTGTACGATCGCGCCAATTAATCAACCCGTCCTCGTAACTCTATCTTATTTTTCCATATGCGATCCCTTTTAGCTTGAATCTAATGCAGCTTAAGACATAATTTTTTAAAGACAATTCTTAGCACTTTTTACAAGACTGATATCCATTGGTCTTCTATTGGATTATAGTGACTTAAATATTACAACTGGTGTATTTTATCAGACTCTTCACGCTATTATCAACGAATGTGTACCAAAGACCACAAAATCTAATAGTTTATACCCAATGTGGTTCACGAAAAACTTAATAATAATAATATTATTATAGAAAATCAACTAGAACGCATCGGCTTTTTCTGCATATTAAAGTGAAATTTAAGAAAAAATTACTAATAATCCAGAAGCATTTTGGTCATTTATCAATAAACGGAGAGATGCTTCAAGAATTCCAAGAATTATGCATTATAATAACACAACGATCGAAGAGTGTTTGCAAATGGATTCTATGTTTTCAACTTTACGCACAGACCTCAACTGTTGTTTTCAGGCATTGTCCTTCTTTTTTTATGGAACTATTGATTCAGGAAGTTGTTTTGGATGCCATTGATAGAATCAAGAATGGTATGTTTGTCAGTGTATTTCGGGTTTTGGGAAACAAGCAGTATAATTTCAATATTTAAAAAGGGTGATCATGCTAATACCAGAAATTTATAGACTAATTTGATTATATATACTCGAGCGCATTCTCTGCCAAAAAATCTTTGCAGCTATAAAATCTTATTTATTAATTAATTCTTTGAAGAAATGTAGTGGACGAAATTTTTTCATTTAAAATTGATGGAGTATATCTTTCAATGGCTTCAACCATACAGAACTACTTCGTATACATCATTTTGTTACTTTAGCATCTCATCGAGATGGTCAATAGAGATGTCAAGTTTCGGTACCTTGTATATTCGTTACCTTGATTACTTTAATTACTTTGATTATTTTGATTACTTTGAGCATTTTGATTACTTTGATACTTTGATTCATATACATATTCATTTCATATAAGTACGAGTTTAACCGTTCGGTGCCGGCATTCATCGTATTTGCCTTATTATATCAGTAATCGGTATTATTTGCCTCGCAGAATTAGTAATGGTATATGTAGCTGCTTTTCACTGAATTTGCGGAAATATTAAAACGAACTGCACAAATTTTATCAAATTGTATTATAATATATTTATTGTAATATAGAGACTGCATGTAAGAATAGGTAAAGTGTAAACTAATAAAATGATAACTGTCAACGGATAAAAAACATGTTTTACCGTTTTTCATCTTTTAACATAATTGTATTTGTTGGCCCTTTTCTTATTATAGGTATGCTGCCATAAAATCTTTCCTCACATTAGTTCAATTTGTAAGTATATTTGTATTGTATAGGTATTATATAATATGTTGTATTAGGCACAACTTATTTACTGTTACTTTACTCTGATGAAGCATACCAATGGATGGCGAAATATTGGCTAAAAGGAGACAATAAAAAAAAAAGAGTATTTCCAACTTTTCTCAACCAAATTTCTAACCGAGACTTCTGGCCTTATCAAATAAAATTATATTTTAAATCCCAATTGTGTATCCTATTTATCTATGTTACAGTTTCGTATTCATTTGTAAATATGTAATTGATTTAAAAATAATCACCAGTAAACATGATCAGCTTATTTGAAATTTATTTACTTATAATAAATTAAGATTGGCTGCACATTCTGTAAACTTGGATTTTATAATTACGCAAGTAAATTGGATTGCAAAATTCTTTGTTTATATTTGACATGTCTATATTTAAGAAATATACTATAGAGTATAGGTAATCAATGAATATTATATCTTGTACCCGTACTACATATTGCTATGGATTTTTTCTAAAATATTATTTAAAATAAATGTACTATTATTGTGAGATAAAGTGCATATTCAAAAGGTATTTAAATTTAACGAGAGAAAAACTTGTTTTTTCCGATGTCGATCTCATGTGAAAGTTGAGGCCTATCGCGGAGACGTATTTTTTTTAATTCGGTTATTTGATTAAAAGTGTTTGATTGATGTATTAGAGTTGTAGAGATAAATTCTCGTAATAGTTTTTGATGTATAAAAAGTTGTAAGCACCTTCTTGTTAGTCTCCATATTTTTTTATGTAAGTAAAATTATATTCATAAGACGTCTTAGTTCAAAAAGTTTTTAGAAGTGTATTCCAATTGTATTAAAATAAGTAGTTAAGAGTCTTAATTAGTAAGAAGATAAATAATACAGATTATTATTAAAATTCTATGTAAAAAAATTATAATTGTAAAATTTTGGTCGATTGGAGTCAAGGGTATTTTTTCTTGTGCTTGATGATTGCGCATGTGTAAATTTTGTCGTGTATCAAATTTGATTATACAGTGTGGTTCTCTGGGGAGAAATTAAAAATAAACTTTATTATTTTTAGATAAGTTTGATCGGAGTCATTAAGAGGAAGTTTTTTCATTCACTTAGCTATCAATTGTACAGTGAATATTTTTACCTCATGTATTAAATTTTATCTTGCGTTTCATTTATTGCTTATACCAATATTGTTGTTCAGGCTTTAATATAGGTATATAAATAAGTAAAAAAATTGTGAACTTTTTACTGGAGCTCAAATAACTTTGTAGAAACAGTCACGACTTTCCGATTGGAACCCGAGAAGTTAGAAGTCTCATATTTTGAAAATTCACCGGCTGAGAAACCTAGTTGGGAAAGCTAGTTGTGGCGTGCCCAATTTTCAAACCACTATTCATAGCAATATGTACGAACGTAACGATATGTGCAAAAGCAACCAAATACGAGTGTAACGATATGTACTACAAGTAATCAAACACGAGTGTAACGATATGTACCCAAGTAATCAAATACGAGTGTAACGATATGTACCAAAAGTAATCAAATAGAAAAGTAACGATTACATTTTCAAATAGGTACATCGGGCTCGCTCGTGTAACGAATACTAATGTACCGAATAGTTACTTTTCGCTAATGTGCTCGATTTTTACGGAATTTGGTTCATTGCAGAGTTGACTGCCCATTTTTATTATTGAAATTATAGTTTTATATGTCGCTACTAGCTGGTAGACACAATTATACTTTTGCAACACCGAGAGGTAGAACAAATTTAATGAGAGCATGTCTTGCAACGATTATGACCACGAATCCTGATTAAAGATTCCAAGATGTCTTTCTATCAATGATATGTATACTTGTTATTAGTTTAATTTACTTTATTACTTTTGCTTTTATGCTTACATTGTATTGCTTGTTTGGTAAATTTAGAATCCTGTAATAGGTTATCTGTTGGACTACATAAAGAATTATTATGTTATAGAAGACATTATAAATCAAAGGGTGAAATTTATAATATTTATTTTTAGGATGTGAATTTTGTTTGTATTTTGTTAGATCTAAATAGTATTAAAATTTGAAATTTATTAATTTCAAATAAGGCCCCAAAACATGCCATAGCTTAAATAATCGGAAGGAATGAGATATTATACTTATCTTCAAGGTGAGGTTCTAAACCTACCAGTATATTTCTATTTATATAAAATATATTATATAATAGGTAAACAACGAAAAGATGTTCAATTAGTAATTTAAATTCAGGTATTCTTTATTTTAAATACCTTATCTGGAAATATACATGTATTGCTTTTCTTTACTAATATACTCTTCTTATTCTGGAAAACAATCTTTTTAAAATATGCAAAATATATTAAGACTTTATTTATGGAAATATCACTTGGACATTATTTTATGACTTTATAGGGCATTTGTATTTTTATATAACTATAGGCTGGCCCAAAATGACCGAAGGGGTTTTAATTCCTTATAACTTTTTTATTATAATTTTTTTTTTGTTTTCAGTATTTTGTAAAGAAGACTTGGGGAATTTAAAATGGAACAGTTCACAATTGAACAAAGTGCGAAAATCGTTGACATTTATTTCTCAAATCAACGATTCATTGCGAGACATAATTTTTTTTTAATAAATATTCTCCATTAATATACTGTATTTAAAATAAAAAAACTTAATAATTATGTCTTAAATAAGAAGTTATAATGAACTCAAACCCCTTCGGTCATTGCGAGATATAATTTTTCATAATTAAATTAAAAATATTCTCCATTAATATACTGTATTTAAAATTAAAAAAAATTAATAATTATGTCTTAAATAAGAAGTTATAATGAACTTAAACCCCTTCGGTCATTTTGGGCCACCCTGTATTTACAATTTTGTAAATATAACAAAAATCTCTTTAAATATAAATTTTACTAGATGTTATTTTTAATATCTATTTAGATTAAATTAGCGATTTGATAAATTAACTTCGTATAATTATTTAAATCGGTATTCTCTTCAGGAATATCTCTGTAAAATTTGGATACTGCCTTTGAAATCCTTCCTGTTCAAACGTATGGATAACTGGATCAGCTACGTGAAGAAACAGCCAATTATCCTGGATAGTAATACAGCAAATGACGTCTGATTTTCTATAAAGTTTATGGATGTACTCCTGCTCAAATCAAATAGATAATATTGATATCGCCACAAGGAAATATGAATGGTATGCAGCAAGATTCTATAATTACATTCGTATACAATTCGCGTACAATTCGTATAATTAATTCCTTCATACAGTAAATAATAAAAATAAATTAAAACACTTGGCTTGTTTCACTATGAGATTTATTTAAATTCTCTAAGAGAATTTAAATAATTCTCTAAGAGAATTTAAATAAATCTCATAGTGAAACAAGCCAAGTGTTTTAATTTATTTTTATTATTTACTGTATGAAGTTAAAATGTTTCACCAAGAAGTATCTGCAACAACAGCCGAGAAAATTAATTCCTGTTTCAAAATATTGTGAAACAGAAATTAATTATATGCCTTGAAGTCTCCACAAGTTCTTTTAAGTAGTATTATAGCAATACATTTTCATTAAGTTTATGAAAAATATCCGTATTCTTCTTGAAATATTTAAATTATCTTTTTAATTATTGTTTAGATAATAATAAACCAATTTTTTTAAAAACGCTTCTATTTTTCAAAATTTAATCTTGAGAAGATAGTAACAAATAATTTATAATATTAAACATTTAAATGCCTTTTAATTTCAAAATGAATGTAAAATAGTAATAAGATAAATATTTGATAGTTTAAGTATTATATCTTTTGCAAATTTATGACATATTTCTATAAACTAAATATCTCCAACATAATATACAATTTGAAAGTCAGCTCTTAGATATAATTATTTAAAAATACCTGCCGAAGGTCTTTGATATTAATATTCTACAAGAATCAAATAGAAACAAATCATAATTATAATGTAATTTTGAATTGTATGATAAAATACGCTTGACATGTACTTATTTTAGACTATCCTTTGCATGTTTATTATATGTACTCTATTCCAAATGACAGTATTATGAAAATAAACTATAGTCTATGCAATGTGAGATTATCCCATCACAATATACTCGTATTCTATTAAATGAAAATATATAAATTGTTTTACTACTCGATGATGTTCAGCAGCGTAAAAAAATTAAAACGAAGTCTGAACTGCCCTATTTGTGCACAAGATTCAGGCGACGTATAAGAGTTGCAATTCCCCGTCGAATTCTTCCAATAAAATTTAAAATCTGGCCTTAAGAAATTGCCTTATATCCTCTATATTAGCCTAGCAACATCCTGAGGGCTGTTCTACATAATCCTTTACGCATCCCCAATTTGTGATTCATTTTAATAATTTAGGCACCCCTGTTTGGTGAATAGTGCAAGCAGTGATTCGAAATACACTAGTATGTCCGGGATCTATAATGATTGTGGGTGGTAGTAAACGATTGAAGTTTCAACTTATAAATATTAAATTCTAAGAAGTGGTCGCAGGAATCGTTACTTTCAGTAAAACTAAATACTTTATAGTGAAATAAATCGGGAGGATGTAATATCCATGCTGACGGTTTTTAGATGGAAATATTTGACTAAAAAAGTAGATGAGAATTAATGGCTCAAAAGTGACATCGGTTTAATTAATTGTCTGTTGAATAAATGCTTGCTACGAGGGTAGATCATTATGTGTGTGACTTTTTGAATGAAAGAGTTTTTTTGGCATAGATAATTGTTTCGGCAAAAAGTTTTATTTCTCAACATAGTCTCATTTGAGTTCAATACAGTACGTTCTACGTTTCTCAAATTTTTTGAACCCTTTCCAATAAAATTTATAGAGGTTCTCAAAATAGGCGTTTTGGCAATGATTTCATCGTTGGAACCAAATCTCTGCCGCGCCATTTCTTCAGGTTTGGGAACAGGAAGAAGCCACTAGTGGCTAAGTCCGGAGAATATGGCGGATGAAGGAGAAATTCGTAGCCCAATTCATAAACTACACACGTGTGCACTCGTGCATTGTCTTGATGGAAGAGCACTTTATTCTTGACCAAATGTGGTCGTTTTTTCTTCTAACCGTCGTTGAACAGGTCCAATAAGTTTCCGTAATATTCACCGCCGTTGATTATTTTTTCCTTTTTGAGCGTAATATATGTGAATTATGCCGCGTGAATCCAAAGAAAAACCCAGATCTTGTTGGTCGACAGACACCTTGGCTTTCTTCGGTGCCGATTTGCCCGGAAAATCCCACTGTTTCCACTGCTGGTTGTTCTCCAATGTGTTGTGGTAGATCCATGTTTCGTTCATGGTTGTTATCAAACGGCGCAAAAACGCATCCAGCTTGCGGCTACAACAACGCCACAACACTTTTTCGAAACCAGTGAGCCATATGATATTCTCATGGCGTCTACAATCTCGCGCACTTTCAATCTCTGATCGACCAACACCATATCGTGGATTTTTTCAACTGTTTCGGGTGCAGTGATCTCAATTGGGCGTCCAGAACGTCCGGTGTGCTTGTGCAACCACAATGATATTGAGTAAACCACTTTTCTATTGTTTATTCTGATGGTGTAGAGTTCCTATAATATTTATTAAGCCTTGGTTTGAGTGATGGTTTTCTGCCGTAAAAAATGCTTGATGAGCACACGAAATGAACTTTTTTCTATTTTCTTCAACGTGGATGTCTGCTTTAAATGGCTGTCAAACTTTAACTAAATGACACAGCTTTCTCAAACTTTGACAGTTGTCTATTGACGGATGGTAGTTGAAGGGAGCAGCGTTGCTTTTTGATTTACACGCGGGAAATTCAAAAAGTAACGGATATAATGATATAATTATCCACCCACGTACTTTATGAAAATTGTAATTGAATAATATAAATTTCCAAATCTAAAAAGTACATTATAAGTTTCTTTTGGATTACTAAAACATGAATGAAGTCTCAAAGATCTGTTTTAGAAACTGCCTCTGAAAATTCCACCGGGGTTACTTAAGCGATTCAACTGCCACCATAGCAGCTTATTCAATTGGAAAGAAATAAATGCGAAGCATTATCTCTATATTTCAAGAATTATTATTATTAAAATAAACACTTCTTGTTCTTCTGAGTCTTTAACTTGGGACCAATAAGTCCAAGCACTTGAGAACAATGTTCTTTGTACCACCCTCAATAATTCTCTCAATTCCAATCTGTTAGTACTGTATCCTTAGTAACAGCCGCTATCCTTCTCAGGGGAAATTTGGAAACCTTGTAGGATCTGATAGATCTTCGCTAAAATGTTTCTATTTGGGTCCCTTCAATTTGTCACAAATATATATTGCACGAAGGTTAGTTGCTTCATGTTTTTCACATCTTCTACACAAGGGCTCGCTAACCAAGCCCATGTTGTAGAGATGCTTCCTTAAAGAATAATGTCCGATTATCAAGCCGGTGATAGTATTAATTTTTTTTTGTTGCTTCTAATTAGGTTGGTTGAAAACCCAGCATTAAGCTCTCTTAGTAGAGTCTTAGTGTGGAGTTGACCTTCCAGTGCCTTTTATGTTCTTTTTCTAGCCATAACCAGATTTCACTTCTAAGAAAATCCTTAGCGATTCCACATACACGTTCTGGTCCTATGAAGTTTCCCTTTGAACCCTTTTTGCCCAGTTTATGGCACTGACACCGGAATACTGAAGACTTGCTTGCAATCTTTAACCAGTTTCAACCTGGAAATTCGGTTCATCCTGGCCTTAATAGTCGCCAGACTATCTTACTATTATCACTGTCTAAAACTAATCTTGGTTTTAATCCCCAGGTCTTACCAATAGCTCTTATACATCGTCAGAAGAGCTGCGTCGCCCTGTTTGTCAATTAGACTAGGTGTTCTAATTTAGTTTCGTATCAAGTGTTATGTCTAGATACTTTACTTCATTTGTTAGTTCTAGTTCTTGTTTGAATAGTATTATGCTGTCCAGATCATTTAGTTTTTTCTTGTTGGTAAAAGCTATCAACTTTGTCTTTTGTGAATTAACAGGCACCATCTTTCCACAATTTGCACATTCCCTGGTCACTTATTGTCCGGATGAAATTATCCACAGTCTATTAGACTCCATAGAAACAGTAACAGTACCCTCAATAATAACATACTTATAGTATGGGTATATAGCGCTAATTGTTTTCGATGCATTGTTTCTAAATCAATTTGTCAGTTGGCTTCTTTCCAAATGTTCCCGCTGCTTAATTTAAAATGAATAAAAACACGAAAAACATCTATACTTTACGATGCTGCATGGTTGAAAATGGATGACGTGTTCCTGTGTTCTTGAGCTCTAAATTAGACTCTCAATTCTTTTTTGACTTCAGGAAACAAATGGAAGTCACTTGGAGCAAGGTCAGATGAGTAAGAAGGGTGAACCATAATTTCCACCCCCAATTCTTCAAGCGTTCGTTGATAAATCGCTGATCTGTAGGCCGTGATGCAGGATCCAACCGATGTCTTGATAAAGCGGCCGTATTTTCTTTAATTTTGCTTTTAGTATTCCTCGAAGTGCGTTAAAATAGTACTTTTCAGTTACTGTATGTTCTCTAGGTACAGTGTGATAATAAATAAAAATTAAGTGTATCATTTTACGGGCGCTTTTTACAGTTTTCGCCTTCTGCGGTCTTGGACTATCTTGCATACTTTGAGACTTTAATTCAGGGTCGTGATTATAAACCCAACTCTTGTCACATGTAACCACATAGTTTAAAAACTGTGGATTATATTGCAGTTGCCTTTTACACTGCCGACAAATTGTCATTCGATTGACTTTTTGTTCATCGGTCATCACTAGAGTTGTCAAGATTTTCCTCATATTTCAGGATCCTGCCCTATATATGTACGAACGTTTTCAAAACATCGAGTTCTATAAAGAACACGTGTTCGTATGAAATTACAACTAAGCATTTCTGTTAATATATACAGATGAGTGTTTATATTTTTTATCTGAATTATGGCTAATGTGACTATGTATTATACATATATGTATACATACAATGTATACAGAGTGCACTTTTCGTCTTATACCATAACACCATAATTAATAAAATGACAAATGAATACCGTCGACGTCGTTGTATATTTATAAAATAAGATAAGTTTTAAATAAATATTCTAGGGTGTTGGTCTAAATTTCTCAAGGGGGTATGCAAGAATTAGTAATCTTCCACCTTTTTTTTGTTGTTTAGTCGTGCATACGTGTGTATAAATATAAAGAAGTGTACAAAAAGTATTTTATAATGGAAAGAAAACGGAGTGATATTTGGAATTTTTTTACTGTAACAAATGAAAATTATGCGAAGTGTAATTTTTGTAATAGTCCATTTTCCTACAAAGGAGGAGCTACTGGAAATTTAAAAAGACATTTAAAAAGAAAACATCCATTTTCATTAACGGACGAGAGAAGGGAAGATATTTCAGTGAAGGATTCAGAAACCAATGTATCCGAAGATATTTCAATTGCTACTTCTGATATAGAATTAGCAATTCCAAGTACCAGTACTAATACATCCGTTGTACCAAAAAAAAGGAAAATTATTCAAACAACATTAACAAATTTCCAAAGAAGGTGTTTATCTAAACAACAATCAGTGAAATTAAATGAACAGTTATTAACAATGATTGTTGCTGAATATCAGCCGTTTAGTTTGGTAGAAGATAGAGAATTTAGAAAATTCGTACAAATGTTGAATCCCAATTATACACCTCCTTCAAGAAAGACAATAGCAAACGTGATATTACCACAACTGTATACAAGAGTTCACACAATAGTTAAAGAGTTATTACTGTCATCTACTCAGCATATTGCTATTGCTACTGATGGATGGACGTCAATTAGTAATCAGTCTTATCAAGCATTAACAGCGCATTATTGACGGTGAAAATAAATTAGTGTCTGTTCTATTGGGATGTTACTGTACCGAAGTAAGTCACACTGCACAAAATTTAGCTAATATTATAAAGTTAGCTTTAACTGATTGGCAAATTTCTGAAAATGTTTGCGTCGTGGTTACAGATAACGCAGCAAATATTACAGCAGCAGTCCGTGTCTTAAGGTGGCAGCATATACCATGTTTTGCGCATTCGTTAAATTTAATTGTACAAAAAGGTCTTCATCAAATAAAGGCTACACAAAATAAAGTGAAGTCTATTGTAGAATATTTTAAACGAAGTCCCATAGCAACAGCAAAACTACAAAATCTGCAAAAGCAAATGGGTTTTCCTGTGCTGAAAATGAAACAAGACGTAAGTACAAGATGGAACTCCACGTATGATATGTTTGATAGAGTTACAAAAATTAAAGATCCATTACAATCAGCTATAGCCGTTACAAACGCCACTCATATATTACCAACTTGTGATTTCGAAATTATTTCTTGGTCCTGCAAAATATTAAAGCCATTTAAAGACATTACTGATGAAATAAGTAGCGAAACAAGTGCATCAATTTCAAAAATCTTGTTATATAATAAAATGTTAGTGACCTACGTTAATAACGTAATGCATTACGTGCATTAATGCAGTAAATTGAATGCATTATGTGAAGTTATACTATCGGAACTTCGTATAAGATTTCAAAATATAGAAGAACATCCTATATACAGTGATTCAACATTTTTAGATCCGCGTTTCAAGAAATATGGTTTTAATGAAGAAGGTAGTTATAAAAAGACGTATAACAAAATTCTGCAAGAGGTAGTCTCATTAATTACGAAAAAAAAAGAAGGAAATATACCAACACAGTGTGAAATAATCGAAAAGGACGTACTAAAAAGTGAAGAGGAAGACATTTGGAATAATTTTGACAAAGAGATTATGAAAATTGAAACTGCTTTCAATCCCACTATTGAAGCCACGATTGAAGTAGAAAAATATGTTCAAGAACCTTTACTGACCAGAAACCAAGATCCTCTCAGATGGTGGGAAGATAGAAGATATGTCTATAAACATTTGTATTCGATCATGAAAGGTCGTTTTTGCATTCCAGCTACTTCTGTTCCTTGCGAACGTATTTTTTCAAAAACGGGTCAAATATTAACAGACAGACGCAGTAGCTTGTCTCCATCAAAAGTAGAGAAAATTGTCTTTTTAAATTATAACTTAAAATTTTTAGTAACTAATATTTTTTTATAAATATAGTAAGTATATTAAATGCTGGTATAAAAGATAAAATCTATAAAAAAATACGTAATAAGTAGACAAGTAAGTTTAATTTGTTGGTTATTGAAAGACTTAAATTTATTTGTGTTTGTAATTATATATTTTTTTATATTTCGTTATATTTATTTTTTACTATATCTGTACCCTTTCAAAAATAAAATAATAAATTTGATTAGTAAAAGCAAAAGTTGTTATTGTTTTATTTTTAAATAAGTGTAAATAAATTAATTTTGAACTACTGGCAATCAGTAATAATTTACTATTTCTGTACAAGTAATAACGAAAAACAACGTAAGTATAATTGATATACAATGGCTTCATCAGGTGGATGAATACATCAGTATTCATCCACCTGATGAAGCCATTGTATGGCGAAACAATATTGTAGTGGTATTTACAATAAAAGAATTTTTTGAAATTAGAAGTTTAATTACTTATTTCTTAGCGTTATAATCAGTTTCAACAAGTATCTCCTTCGTCAATTAACTATTTATAATTGATATAATTATTGCACTATACAAATATTAATTACATTTACATAGCACGTATTGATAGATTTGATAGTTCTCCGTTCTAAAGATTCAGTCCGAACCTTTCAACCTACATATATGGCTTGACGGTACGGTACACGATCCATTGGTTCTACGATACACGGGTCCACGCTCTCATATCAATACCGATGTCGGTCCGGATGGACCGAATCCAGCGGACTCGTTCCGATCCTAGTACGGACCCGGAATGAACGAATCCACAAAAGGAACGACATCGCCCAGCACTAATATACAGTCCGATAAGATTTAAGTATTAACAAAGAAATTGCTGTCAGAAATTCGATATAGGCCAATCCGACGATTATTTTGTTCAAGTCGTTAATTTCTGCAATTTTTGAATCAATCAATGCAGTGGCGGCTAGCGCATAAGCGCTGCAGTGCTGCAGAGCTCCCAAAAAATTGGGCGGGCGAACCTGTATTAGTTATAACTAGTTTTCTTTTCCGACATTTCTGATGTTTATAAAAGCGTAACATATTGTTGTGAAAATTTTCCCCCTGAATATAAAAAAATTTGCATATTTTTCTACATCAATTTGACACCTCAATCATCAAAATCCGACCAGTAGAAGCCGAGATATTCGCTTCCGAAATCCGACGATCGCCGGTTATTATCAACAAATAATATTCAATAGGCGACCAGTGGAATAACCAACCTAATTCGCGCGATCGCTCACTTGTTCCTTATCTGGTCCACACGAGAGTGCTCTGTGAACTCTTTCAAACACCCGCGCGCACCCCGCTACCCCCGTGACTGTCAAAAACCAATGCATGATTTTACCAGGCAATATTCGCTGCATTTCCAGCGTCGAAGGCGTATATTTAATATTTTCGCGAGTTTTTTACGGTGCGGCAAGTTTAACGTAAAAACAATAATATTAGAGTGGCAGTGCTTCTGTTTTTGTGAATTGTTGACAATTTATATAAACTCTGTGTATTATGGAGGTGGTCTTTAATTTAATTAATGTGAAGAGATTCTTTAAATATTCATACGAAGAGAAGATAGAATTAATTAAAGGCAAATGGTCGGCCATTAGTAGATATCACTATTGAAAAAACTGGTGTAAGTAGAGGGAAAAATTATACACGTAAATTTAGTAGCGATATTTATTCAAAAAACGAATGGATTTGTGGATGCAACAAAAAAAATGCTTTATATTGTTTTCCCTGTTTACTTTTTGGTGGCGATAAAGCTTGGACGGAAATAGGGGTCACGGATCTAGAGCACTTGAGTTTAAAAATAAAAAGACATGAGAATTCTAAAAGCCATCTTCATAATTGTATGGAATTTGCGTTACTAGGGTCAACTAATATTATGGCTCAACTAGATTCAGCTTATTGGGTAAATATACAGAGACATAATGAAAATGTGTCAAAGATTATTAATTGTATAAAATTTTGTGGAGCTTTTGAATTGGCCCTTCGGGGACATGATGAGAGCGATACTTCCGAGAATCCGGGGATATTTCGTGGACTTATTAATTTTTCGGCTGAATTAGATGCAACTCTAAGTGAGCACCTAAAAAATTGTTCGGTATTTAAAGGCACTTCCAAAGAAATACAGAATGATCTGTTGCAGTGCATACTTGAAGTCTGCCAAGAACAAATAATTGAGGAAATTAATAATTCTCCGTTTTTGGCGATCATGGCGGACGAAACAACGGATGTTGCTGCAAAAACTCAAATGGTAGTTATTTTTAGATATGTTCGTGATGGTGAGCCAATTGAACGTTTTTGGAACTACGTCATTCCTGAAAAATGTGATGCAGAAACACTTAGCAAAACAATTTTAAGTGTCATAGATGCTTTAATTCAAAATTCACCTAACAAACTGATTGCACAGAGTTACGATGGAGCAGCGGTGATGAGCGGACAACACGCAGGCGTTCAAGCATTGATTAAAAAAAAGTACCCTTTTGCGCACTATGTACATTGCTATGCCCATCAATTAAATTTAATTATATCTAAAGCTGCTTCTGCAAATTCGCAAGTACGTGTATTTTTTGCTTGGGAAATCTACAAGACATTCCCGGCTTTTTTAATAATTCACCCCAATGAGTAGAAGTGTTAAACAAGATTGTAAACAGAAGGATCCCCCACGGCGCTACAACCCGTTGGAATTTTAATATCAGGACCATTAATGTTGTGTACGAAAATAGGGCCTCTCTCATTGAGTGTATGGAAGAAATAGAAGAACAATTCTCCAACAACACAGTCTGTAGTGCAGCCGCCTCTATTCGCCGTACATTAAATGATCCGATCTTCAATTTTTGGCTGAATTTTTTTCCATCATGTAATGCTCCATGTAGATATCCTGTTTAATCAATTGCAGCAAAGAAAAATTGAACCCACTCTAGTAAAAGACGCTATCGAAAATTTTGAACGCAGTATAGGCCAAGTTCGAAATAATATTGACAACATCATAAGTGAAGCATCAGATTTAATAAGCGATGAGCCACCACCAGAAAAACGCAAACGTCCAAATAACAGCAGATTTAATCATCGAATTTCGGCTTTAGAGGTGTGTGATGTTATTCTAAATTGCAAAAGATCGATTTCATTTTAAAGAGCATCTAGTAGTGGCATCACTTTTTTTTCGGAATGCTTTGGAGAGTATTGCAGTAAATTTCCTGAGGACAAACTCACTTCCGCATGCTCCTATTATCCCACCCTTGATAAAGAAAGATTACGAACTGAATTGTCTGTTATTTACTCAAGAACTGATTGTAGATCTTTAAAAGCCGCACTACCTCTTCTAAAATTTTTAATAAAAAACAATCTGGGAGATACGTTGAAGGAGACTAGAAAATTATTAGAAATTGTAATAACAACTCCCATGACAACATCAGAGGCCGAACGATGCTTTTCAACACTAAATCGAATTAAGACGTTTCTCAGAAATTCAATGACCGAAGATCGTTTAACATCTCTTTCCATGCTATCTATCGAAAAAAAGTTTATCTCCGAAATAGACAATTTTAATGACAAAGTGATAACAAAATTTGCAAATCGAAAAGAACGTAGAATAGATTTAATTTATAAGAAATAATTTGTTAGTAAAGTAGTGGTTAGTGACTCTTATTTTTTTGTGTGACAATTGACAATCGTTCCAGAAATCCATTACTTCAGTGCGGTAGGCGAAGAAAGCACGATAAGATCGATGGGAGACAACCTCTTACTGCTCGTGCAAGGTAAATTTTTTTGTAAAACTTGCAGAACACCTTAAAATTTTTAGCACGAGCCGCCACTGAATCCATGCAGTTGGTGGTCGCCCACGTTGAGGTTTATCTTGCACTGATTCACAACCGGCTTTGAATTTCTTATGCCACTCAAACACTCTACATCGTGATAAACTATCATCTGGGTATGCAGTTTTAATCATTTCAAAAGTTTCAGTTGGAGTTCTACCCAACCGAACACAAAATTTGATCGCATATCTTTGCTCCACTCTCATTTTTTCGATGGGTACGTCAAACATTGACAAATCAGTAATTAATTTGTAATAAACGTCAAAAGTTAAATCAAAGCTTACTTGTGGATAAGTACATTAGAGATTGGGGTTTCATGTTTTATTCTTTGTATTATAAAATTCTGGTTGTGAAAGAAGTTATAGCACCAGTCTCGTTATATTTTGATATACCCTCGTAGTTCTTGTGGAAGTACTACGAGTACTTCCATAAGGTGGTCCACAAGGCAAATAACCACACACAATTTTGGATGGATTATGCTATTTTTAGGATGTCGATTACAAATTTGATCCTTTTATTTCTTATTTATTTATTTCTTATAGTTTATAGAAATATTGCACAACGTTGCACAACTATAGCACCACCTTCAAGAATTACTATACGAACGCTTGTAGGCAGAAAGCCAGTCAAAGTGAATTAGAGTTAAGCTGTTCGATGATTGTGATTAAACAATAAACAGTTCAGTTCTTGTTTGATTTTGTCGATTCTTATTCCCCAGAAAAAAGCCGTGGCAGTAATATAAATTGGAAATTGTTACGTACTGGCCGAAAAGTAATAGCAAAATTTGAATTATCATTCAAAATAACTTTCAATTGTCAAAAATAAAAACATATTTTATTTATGACGATTGAAAACAGTTTAAATTTGTTGGCCAGTGCATTGGGAATTGTACGTACGTCATAAACAATGCTACAAATATCGAAAAATTAAAACCAGAATATCTGTTAATTTAATTTGTCTTTTTTTATATTTACATTAGTACGCTTGACCTATAAAATACAGCAAAATATTCATCTATTAATGTGTGTTTGTGATGTACATGCATATTCAGTACATTGTTAAATTGCTCTTCAGATTACACTGTTTTACACTCGACTCGTAAACTTATCACGGTTATCGAGCGAACCTATTTTAAATTATTCCGTAAATAATCGGGAGAATTTGTTATTGCCTCGTCGTGGCTATTACTATTTCAATTGCATAGGATGATGGATTCGTGAATAACATATTTTAATGGCTGATGTTTGTAAATGACAAGTTGACGTCTTGTCATTAACATCCTAATATTTTCAATAGATCTGCATGTAGAATAAGGATTTTAATGAATTTTTTCTAGTTTACTTTGCTGTGTTTGACACGGAGACAATTCATATCTAAACGAAAATGTCTTTTCTTTGTTTATCTAAATTGACCTGCATCAGCGTGTAGTTTCAGGCAAGTTATATTTTAAACTTACGACTTTATTACTCGGTGTATAATTACATTGAAAATTTAGTAACATTTTAAATGCAGTTTGGGGAAAGATGATTTGAAAACTAATGAGCAAGCTCAAATTTGTTTTATACGAGCGATGTCTTTTTAGTGTTGCATATAGCCTCATAGAGGGGTGCTAGTAATAAAACATCAGGTGTCAAAATTAATCTCAATTTTCGTTAACCGAAATCTAAAGTTTCATCAATATACGGTAAGTGATTTAAAAATTGAATCGATTCTATCTTTACTTGATGTAAATCCATATCAAATGATAAAAACACACACAATGTTGTATTAGATTTACACTTTATTTAATAATATTTAATAATATATATATAACAGCTGTTTCACCGTACAACGGTTTCTTCAGATATAACAAGCGGTACTGTAAAACATTTTACTTAAACGTATTTTTTTTTTATTTTATGATTTAATGGTATTCTCAGAAATTGGAAGCCGAACTATTTTTACCCGCCTCTTTTAGTATAAGGAATACATAGATAACATAAATTATATTCTAAGTGACACATAACTAACAAAACATTTCAATAAAAAATAGGAAATAAGTTCAACAGAGGGGAGGAATTAAGCTCTGTTTTGTCATTTAATAATTTATTTGAAAATTTTTGTTTATTAATTTCCATTGCTTCTAATAAATCGAGTTTCTTACTTTTCTTATCTTCATGTAGGATCTTGAAATTATTATTAAAACTATGGCTTTCTTTAATTAAATGGTTGGAGTATGCTGAATCTGTTTTCCCATTTCTAAACGAATAATAATGTTCGTATATGCGTTTTTTGAACGTTCTACCTGTTTGCCCAATATATGTTTTAGTACATGTGCCACAAGTTAGTTTATACACACCTGACTTATTATGCTGTGCTGTTTTACTTTTATTGTTTTTGATGTAGTTACTAATATGGTTGTTGGTTTTATATGCAATTTTTATATTTTGTTTTCTTAAAAATTTTTCTAATATTTTATTTTGTCTGCCTAGGTAAGTAATAATTTTAAATTTCTTGTCATGATCTTTAGTAATCGGATATATATCTTGTATTGCTTTAGTTTCTCGTTTTTTGGATATTATTTTGTCTATTATATTCGGGTCATAACCATTATTGATTGCAATTTGCAGAAATGTATAAATTTTTGTGGAAAATATTTTGAAAAGCAATAAAGCACTTCGAGTCAATCCACTGTTTGATTTTATCGCTATATGCAATACTAAAAAGATATTCCTCGTATTCTATATATTACATCGTAATACACGCGAAAATTATTTGAATACAAATTATCCAGAGTCATATAATGTCATATTAGTTATGAGTAGAGATCGGAAGCATCAGGCCGAAATTGCGACGGACCATATAAATAGTCTATAACATCGCTAAGTACAACATGCAGTTATTGAATAGCACATTCATTCCGCTAACCGCACACTTGTTTTTTGTCGTTGAATTGTGACGCAATTTCTTCAATATTACAGTGAAATTCCTTTCTTGATGGGCGTAGATAAAAGCGTGAGGTGTTTCTATAATTTATTTTATTTATTAGTTTATATTTCGTAAGATAAATAAAGTACGGTGAGTTAGTTTCTTTTTTCATTTTTTACTGTTAATTACATACTTTGTAATTTTTGTAATAGATCCTGTTTAATATCGTTTCATCGAATCTACTTCTCCCAATTATTTTGACGTAAGTGTCCAATGAATTTCGTTTAGTTTCAATAACTTACGCATACATTTTGAATTTTCATTTATTTAGATCTAGAACATTGTTTAAGTTACTTTATCATATATGATATGGAACGATGTCGAGAATGGCATCGGAAACAATGGCGAGTTTGATTAAGGGTCATACTGATTGTATGTCCATTGCCAGTGATTCCGAATTTTATTGCAAAGTCTGTAAAATATCGTCAAAAATTCCAAGAAATCCCACGTAAAACGTCACTTAGCATCGCAAACACATGCACAGAAATTAGACTCGTTGGAATCTGACAATTTTAACGAAGAACTCTGTGAAACTTTAATGGCGGCAAATATTCCATTAAATAAACTTAACAATCCCACCTTCAAAACATTTCTCCAAAATATACTGGTCTAAATGTTCCTGATGAATCCATTTTACGCAAATATTATGTTTCTAAGTCCTACACGAAAGCAGTAGAACGCATCAGAAGCCATTTTTCAAATCACTACCTATGGATAAGTGTCGACGAAACTGTCGATATATTAGGACGCTGTGTGGTAAATTTTGTAGCTGGTGTACTACATCCAACTATTCTATATAACGCATACGCAATAGCAACAAAAGTTATAAATACAGTTGATGTGGAATCAGTATCTAAAACCATTTACAAGAATATGCACCAAATACTTTATTCGGACGACAGGTACAAAGAAAAAATACTTTTATTTGTCAGTGACAGTTAAAAACAGGCAGACTATTAAAGTAAACATATCCTAATATGCTGCATATTATTTGTGGTGCACATGCTTTCCACAGAATCTGTGAATATAATAGAGACATCTTTCCGAAAGTTGATAGACTTGTATCCACTTTTGAAAAAGTTTTCAGAAAAGCACTATTGAGAGTAGCTCTTTACAGGGAAAAACTTCCATCTTTGTTACTGCCTTCCTCTCCAGTAATAACTAAATGGGGAACATGGTTAGAAGCTACTAGTTTTTATGCAGAGAATTTCGATAGTTAACAAAATTTCGCTATGTGTTTAAATGACGATGATCGAAGTATATCTGTGCAAGGACCTAAGACAAATTCCAAATTAAAAAAATTAGTAAGTAGTTTAAAAAATTGTATTTTCTTCAGGAATACTTTGGAAATTTGCCAAAACTAATCACTTATTTTGAAAATCAAATTAAATTATGGATTAACCATGTGGCTATAAATAATTTGAAAAATATTCCACGTGACTTCGGATGTGGCATTCGGCAAAAGTTAGACGCAGTTTTTATTGGAATCCAGATTTAATAACATTGCGGCAATTGTGTATGGGGACAAGGCCTCAAAATCTAACTGCTAATACGCTGAAATAAAAGAATACTTCCAGTATGCATCTATAACCAGTGGCGATGTAGAAAGGACGTTTTCTATCTACAAAGATGTATTTCATTCATAGGAAACAAATTTTACAGAAGAGAACCTTGAGAAAGTATTGCTAGTTAATATTAATACTCCTTTACTCAACTTGAACTACAAAATGAACAAATAAAAATGTATTTCGTATTTTATAGATCACCACCCGTTTGTTTTTCAATTAGATATATAAAACTAAAAACTCTTAAAAAATACAAATTGTCAATAGTACGCCCGTGAGCGATGAGTCGCCGGCCTCTCGTGTCCGGCCCCTAGTTATTAGTACATTATATTGAAGGGTATTGCTTGGAAAAAACGGTACTATTGGGTTGATAAGTATACGTTCGAAGCATTTTTATAAAATTCAAGATATTTATTTTGTTAACAAACAAAATACAAGAATGTATTCTTCTTTATTATTTACGACTGGTATCCAACTTTCGGGCAATTTTTAGATTTCACTGGTTTCGATTCCGAGGGTTGTTTGATAGAGAGTAAAAGATATGGAAATCTGACAGAGCGAGATCAGGAGAATAAGGCGGATGTGAATTGACCTCCCAACTGAGTACTTGAATAGCCGCTTGAATGTTGTCAGTATGAAGGCGAGCGTTATCGTACTGAAAAACTAATGTCTTTCCGGTCTTTTTTATTGAAACTTCAGGCCGATGGAATATAAACAGTAAATTTCAACAGTGATGGTTACATTCCTCGGAAGCAATCTGTCCTTGATGTAAACATGAGGACACCATTTTTCGTCAGCAGTAACAATGGAAAAAAACGTTTGATGTTGTTAACGAGCTAAACGATTAATGTTGACACGTTGCTTCTTGTTGTTTTCTTTTAATTCTTTTAAAACATGCGCCAAATGAATACAGAATTTATGGAATGCAAATGTATTATGCAATCCATTATAATCGCCAATCTCGAGTTGATTGGAGTCGATAATCATCAATTAAAACATTCAGACAATCTTCATCAAAGTCTGAGGGTCTTCCTGAACGTTGAGAATTTTTTATGTTGAAATGGCCCTCTTTAAATCAAGAAAATAATTTCTGTGCTATATTCGTTATCTCTGTAAATGGTACAAATGATTTTAGCGGCTTTCGAGTTTGAGTTCAACTTCAATGTTGAACTTAACTCTCTTCTTCGAGGAAGTACTCGTTGTGTTCTACTGAAGGTTCTATTTTCTTTTGTTAATAATACATACAATTTTAAACGGACAAACTAGGCAGAAATAAATTTAAAAAAACTCCTACCTCCCCTTTTACAGTTGCCTGGAGTGTGTATATCTAGGAAGGTATAGTATTAATGGCGGACAAATTCAGTACGGAAATACGATGTTAACGATGCTATGCAAAGAACCATGAAGAGATGACAAAAGTATTTGCGTTAATACTTGGTTTGAAAATAATTGTCGTTCGTTGGTTAGGTGTCCAAGCTCTTTCGGTTCAAAATCCTAAAGCAATCCAAAATAAGGGCCTATTATACCAGTAAATTGTTTGCAAAAATAAAAACATTTGCAATAGGTTGCGATTCCAAAGACGATAGATATTAAGGAGTTGCCATTTACCATTTTCTCTTATCACAACTAAACCGTCTTTGGAACAATTATGACTGGTTACTTAAATTTTAAGAGGCGACGCCAATTGTTGGATAAAAATGCGATATCAGTGGGTCAGATGTTGAAGATGAGTAACGATCTAGTCAGCCAAGCATGTGCACCATAGCCTGATTCGCGATGAACATCGCATTTACCTTAATACTATTGATAAAAAAAAATATCTAATTGAGTAGCGTCCACAATATCGTTCATGAGCAACTGTGCTACTAGACATTCATGCTGGAAGCCAAAGCAACTAACAAAGCCAATAGGATAGGATTGTATCTTAGTATGGTATCACGCGGAAGGAGTGTGATTCTTGTTCCGCATTGCTATAGAAAAACGTGGGTACATTATGTGACACCGATGACGAAATAAGCACCTGTGTCAAGGAAGCAAATATCATTTCCAACTAAAAAAAAAGATTCAGAATAGTTTCATCAGCGAAGACAGTTTTGGTGATGGTTTTCTTGTCACCAAAAATGCATGCTTTCGGCTAATTTTTTCATTAGGGAAGGCAAACTAAATGTTTCTAGTTTTTCACATATGGGAGACAATTTTTAGCGAACGATTCGCCCTTCTCTCAACAGGTGTCGTATTGCTGCACGATTACTCTCAGCAAAGTGTTACAAAGTTTCCGGCGGTAGGTAATGGACAATAACCCAATCCGATACCAAGTGATTTCCATCTTTTCAGACTATTGACATAGCACCTGGGTGGTAGGCGATTCATAACTGAAGTTTATGACGTGACTCCAGAGACTTCGATGCTGGTGGAACAAATTCTTGGAAAAGCAAGGTGACTATGTTGAAAGCTAACAGCATAGTGTCATATTCGCGTGATCAGTATATCTACCTGTAAATTTATTCATTAAGGATCTTATTACCTTATTATTTGAGTCACACTCGTATTAATAATAATGTCAATAATTCAACGTTTAACTTATTGTTAAACGTGTTACTTGATTCCAGTAATTAATATTTTGTTCTAACAATGAACTTGAACTACAAGTGGATGGTTTCTGCCTGGTATAGCTGTGCATTAGGGCAACGGAGAGACAAATATCGAAGCCAGTAAGCATATAACTACTATTTCGGGTTAGGGATGAGAAACGTTCTTCACGTGTGATATCTCGTGAGAAACGAACCCGACATAGATGAATGGGACAGGTTCTTGATTTAGCGCTAACTTGTCGGAATTGGGCGTTCGTTGGTTGCGCACGAAAAATCTCGGAAACTTTCACGTTTTGTTCTTTGTTTGCACTGCATTATAGCTAAAAAAAAAATTACGGATAACGATTATAATAGTGAATTATTCTTTTTTTCTTATATATGTTTTTGTTATGTTAAAATCTGTGCTTCATTCTCAATTTTATTTTGTTGCTACTTTCGAAAAAAATGATTTTTTAGTTATACATACTCAGACTAATTTTTATAGTTCGACGTAAGATACTGAATAAAATATTACTAAATTGCTTCGGAAAGACGTACACTGAAATTTATTGGACATTTAACGTACAATATTTATTATTCAGTTTCAAGATTTTGATCTAAGACAATTTTTTCTTGAAACAAAGTTTTTATTTTAAATTTTGCTGAATATATTATGCTTGTTAGCTCAGAATTTATTGTGTATATAAATATACAGGGTGTCCTTGAAAGAAAAAGACGACGTATGAAAAATGAAAAGATGTAATTATGTAGAATAATAATAATAGTTCCCATAACTAGCCTTATAGGCCTTTGGGGTAGTAACATCGTAAGCTTGTTACAACTTGAGCTGTTCGGTATACTAGGGTAGTAACGTGGCTAGCGCTACGCGACGACCGTCTATTATTACCCCAGAGTTTTATCTCCAGGTACTCACTGTCTGAATCGAACTAGGACAGAAAAAACGCCAATTTTTAGAATATGAATTCAAAAAATTATGAGTCAATTATGACGCAAACCCCAAAATTAAAAACTTGAAAATTGCATTGTGTGCCGGATATGAATTCAGAATGTCTAAATACTTCTATTGAACTTACACACACACACACGTATGCTACAGCGTATATAACTTGTAGACGAAAACTTTTAGAACTGACCTGAAGGCTTGTATATTACGTGAATGTTTTTTTTTTTGTTACCAGAAGTAACAAATATAAAATATTAGATCGTGTTGGTCCGCGACCTTCGTAATTCGGCAACAATCTAAGTATCTGTTTCCAAAGTAATTGGAAACACACTTGAGTAGGTAAAACCTCACCAAATTTTGTATAGAAAAAAAACATTTTTAATAATATAAAAATATTATTAAAAATCGGGTGTGGAGAACACAATACAAGTTCATAAAAGATACTTTTATACAAATATGAACTTGTATTGTGTTCTCCACAATATGATTTTTAATCATATTTTATATTATTAAAAAATTTTTTTTGTTTTCTACCTGTTTCCCATAATTATAACACGTTGATAAGAACTCGTAAATCATATCGAACACGATCGAAACTGAATCGGGAAACAATTCTTTCGCTTCTTAAACGCCACCCCTAACTCTCTATAGTCGTTCGCACTTCTTCAAATGCAGTGGCGTGGCAAATATTTTATAAATATCTTTGTCATTTTTTTCGCGTTTGCGAGGGAATTTGGGAAAATATTTTGGATTCATATTCTATATAATTACATCCATTTTTCAAGGACACTCGGTATATATAAGTGCGTATGTACAGAATCTTCATTTACAAGAAGAATTTAAGTGACTACTGTAGTATTGGTTACATATGCTGTTATAGGTTAGTAGGACGTAATAGGATTATATTTCGCTAAAAGTTTTGAGATTTACGCCGACATTGATTGGTTTTCGAGTTATTATTGTCCCTAATAAAACAATTGATAAAGCTTCAAAATAATATCTTTTGTAGACATTACATATGTTTCGCCATATTATGGCTTCCTCAGGTGGATGAAAGGTCTTTCATTTTACAACAACAAATCCTTTATTCATATACCCAAGGACCGAAGGGGTAATTTAGATATGTTGATGATAAATTTGTTATCTGACCACATGGACGTGATTCTATAAGTTCCTTAATTCCCAACACAGTTCCATTCATTTCACTATGGAAGTTTGGATTTCAAAGGTTTTTTCCTGAATATCTTAGTGAATCATCAGTCTGATGGTTCAATACTACATTCCGTTTATCAAATACCTAAAAGACCTTTTCCACCATCCTGCACAAAAACGTGGTGTCATAAACTCCTTAGTTCAATGAGCTTTCTCTATATTTGCATCTAATTCCTTTCCTAACGATACCAACCATGTCACCAATACCTTAAACCATTTAGAAACTCCAGGTGTTTACAGAATTCCATGCTTTTATTGCAGTGTATACACCAACTAGACAAAGAATTTGGTGAGCATTCGTGTTACGGAAGTTGTACTAGAACGCTGCGCGCGACCGGTCCAGCACTACTTGAACATAGATTGAAAACTGGACACAAAATTCAATTTAAATGTACACAGATTCTATACTGCAATCTCTATTACTTTTACCGTAGAATACGTGAATCTATAGAGATATTAAAGCATTCCAATTATATCAGCCTCTACATAATACCTGGCACACCCTTCTATCTGAAAAACTCAACCGTGACCGTGACTCTGCAGTGAGATGGAACAGTTCCTATATAACCCCGTCCCAAACTAACAAAGTTTCAGTTTGTTAGTTTGGCAATAGTCGTAGCAGTCCTGAAGATGTCCCTTGCAATTGTGGTCGAAACCTCAGCCAAAAAGGAAGCAATGCTAAGGACGCGATTCCAGTCCGATATCCGAGAAGCAACCAAATCACACATGTTTTATCACTCTATTTTGTATTGCGTATAGAGGGAAGACAAACTTCATATATTTACTTCCAAACTTCATTTATTGGACACAATTAGTAAAAGCATGCCATATTGTTATAGTGAGTCGCTAATTTACTTTACATCTGTATAGAAGAGTTTCTCTACAATATTTAGCCCAGAAATTACTATGTTGTGTAACAACTATCAGCAAAAATATAGGCTAAATGTAAATATACTAATTATTATTGTCGCCGAGTGTATACCAGGACGAGACACATGTCTGTATGTACGGACAGCAAATATGAACTTGTATTGTTCGCACATGATTTTTAATAATAAGTTTATATGATTAAAAATGTTTTTCTTTTATACACATTATTGTTTTAATTGAAAGAGTGTAGTGCTAAATGAAACGGTTAGATTGAACACAGGTGTTTTAAATTGACCGAGGTAAGTAGTTTTGAGTTCAGGAACAGTTCTGGGATGTATAAGAACAACAACTAATCCAGTTTATGCCCTAAACGGTTACGAAATTTCACCACTAAAAACGAATACTGTATCCATCCAATACGAGTGAAGAAATTTTGGAAGATAAATTGATATGTATAAAAATTCTGTAACTCTTAACCGTGCTAACACGATAATTTATATGTAAAATTTTTTTACCACATATGTAAAAGTTAGGTATAAAATACCCGAATAGATCAAAAAAGATAAATTTTAAAATATGTCCAAGTAAGACGGGATTCAACAAAAGGCCAATATTATGTAAAAAACAGAAGTACCGCCATTTGTCAACATATGGTTGGGATTGAACTAGTTTTAAATATAATAAATTTTCACAGTCCGGACTGTCAGACTCCAGTCACAAACGAAAGAGAAGAAATATAGCTTTGCTCCCGGAAAAAAAATCAATACTGCGAATAAAGCAAACTGAATATGTAAATGTTTTGTATTTATGTCTTGTACGCATTGTCACTATATTTTAACGTAGGCTATGTTACGCTTAGCGTATAGAAGTTTAATTCACTTATTTAAATACATATATTTCGTCTTTAAATATATCATTAAATTATATTTAACTAAGACATTTTTTTTTCATTTGTACAAACTTTCATTTTCGTTACAAAGAGAAAGCATTTCTTTTGTCATCTTCTTGACCGAGATCCTTCTTTCTACCTGACTCTCAGAACCCTAACGTTAATGTCGAATTTCTTTTAGAACATTCCATTTTTTAAATTGTTTTAATATAATAGTATTTACATCTTCTTTTATATGTCTTGTTTGATATCGTTAGGAAGCTTATGTCACAAGGGTTATTTTAAGAATAATTATGACATTGACAGACGACGTCTTCAGGTCGCGCTTTTAATTAACTATAATTCAAGATATCGACCCCCTCTTCGATAGATCATAAACTAGACCGTTTTCAAAACCAGTGTTCTTTTCGATACAAAATCTATCAGCTTCTTCTCGTTCGAACGTTCGAAAGTGCAACGCCACCACCGTACTGCTCAAGTACCGGTGGCATGGCCACGTGCATCTCTTCCGCTTCTAAGGTAATTCTGTATTGTTCTATATATATTATTCTTTTAAGCGAGTTCATATTAATTTAAACTAATTAATTTCTTATTCCTCCGGTAAAACATCGCTCTGCATATACTTGACCAAGGTATATCTTCGAAGGCCACGTGACCATCATCGCCACATAAAGGTAACTGTATTGTTCTATACAGAGATTCTTTTATATTCATCGTAATTAATTAACCCTTAATTTACTACTCCATTTAACGTTCGTTTCAGAGTATTTTCATGTGTTAATTTTAGTTACTTAATTGCCGCTCCTCGTGTACATATTACTTTGTTTTAATTGCTTTTAAATATACGAATTTCAAATCTTTATTATGTAAATATAAATATACCAATTTAAGGACGCCGCTGTGTTTTATTTTATGTATTAAGTTGTTGTATATTTATTTTAATTAACCACCATCACGCACGTCCTGGACCTTTGATGAGACTTCACCAACACCACAAATTATTGTATTACAAAATAACTAAAATATAATTTTATTATTTATCTTAGAATAATTTCATTATTATTATACCTAGCCAACCCCCTTATTTGTAATAGCTAATAGTTAATATTAAAATTAACATTACTATGAACACTAAAGAAATTTTCAATAAAGTTTGCATTTTCCATTAGGTGGCCAGAAAAATATATGCCGATTAGTTTGTACATATGAGGGCGATTCGTAAAGTAAGTTCCGTTTCTGCCTGGTGAGCAAAGGAGTGCGGATATCGGCGCAATCGCAGCGCTGCGGTGTAGCTTGGTTCAGTATGAGTCTGGCAGCGCTAGTGAGAGAATCGTAGGATATTCTTTCATGCTATTTTGGTCGTTTAAAATGGCTGCTGCAATTGAAAATCCCGCCGGCTATGAATTGCGTGCTGTTATCCGATTTCTGCGTGCAAAGAAGATGAAAGCTGCTGAGATTCATCGTGAACTTTGTTCTGTTTTTGGTGAAAATGTCATGAGTGACACTATGACTTGAAGATGAAGATAATTTCCATGGTGAAGAACAGAGTGGAAGACCAACTGTTGTGACGAACGAATTTGTGGATAATGTCGAAAAATATTTGTGAAAATCGGCGATTCACAATTACAGAATTGAGCGGCTTTTCCCCCTCAAATTTCACGTACAGTTTTGTATGGGGTTGTTACTGAACACTTAGATTACCACACACGTCTTTTGGGACAAGAACGGTGTCCTTCTTGTAGGCTTTATGGAACGAGGGACCACAATAAACACTGAAGTTTACCGTGAAACTTTGTTACAGCATGGCTTAATTCACAGGCAGCAGATTAAAAAGCTTCATCGATATGGCAAATGACTCAATCTTAATGGCAACTAAGTAAAAAATAGCTGAAAGTAGTAGCTTTAAGTTGTATATAATAAAAACCTATTCGTGTATTGGTGTTTTTTTAATAACCAAACGGTACTTACTTTACGAATCACCCTCGTATATTAGTATTACTACTGCACAATACAATACGTGGATATGATGGATATATCACTAAATTTCAGAGTCGAAAACATAGTCAAAACAACAGATTTCTTTTGATTAACGGGCTCTTTCTTGTCCTTAAAGAGGAAAAAAAAAGGTTTTTGCCTCTTTAAAAAATTGTGGTGGTTTGTACTATCAAGATAATGCGCTAATTGAACGAAATTATATTATCTTACAGAGACGTAGTTATTTGATAAATTTCTTCAGTATCCTGACATAATTTTTATTGAATTGTTTGAATTGAATGACTTACGAACGCATGACATTGATACATAACCTACAGCAACAAGTGACAGTAAAATACCCGTTTACAATAGTAAATAACGAGTGATCATTAAAATTTTCGCTCAAGTAAGCCATGTACACGAAAAGTATGTCCTAACTTAAGTTATTAGAGGAGATCTGTTATTATAATTTCAAACGTCATGATTGTTAAAAAATAATTTGAAATGCTGACTTTTATATTAAATATATTTATAATTTTTATACAAAGTAATAGAATATTATAAAAAATGTGTAAAATTTTGACCATTCTCCACCAAGCATAATCGCACTCTATTTCGTAGAGCATTGAAAACATTGATCAGTATTTGCGGTGAGTTATTGATGTGTTCACATTTTTCTATGATTTTATGTCTTAACTCTTGTAGATTATTAATTGGTGTTTCATAAATAATATTCTTTATATATGGCCACACAAAAAAATCCATGACTGTTAAATCACACGATCGTGGTGGATATGGAATCGCTGTATTTCTACTTATTATCCTATCGCCATAAAATTGTTGCAAAAACTGAATATTTTCAAGTGTAACGTGAGATGTAGCCCCATCCTGTTGAAAATATCCGACCTGGAGTTCATCATTAGTCAATTGATTAGTAAAAACACTGAGAATTTCGTTACGATATTTCTCCGTGTTATCGTGCCTTCAACGAATATTGGTCCTATTAATCGGTGACGACTCATACCTACCCATACGCCTATTTTTTCTGGTTGTAGAGGAACTTCTCTGTAGAAATGAGGACTTTCACTGGACCACATACGCATATTTTGCGAATTAACATAACCTTTCAAATAAAACCAAGCTTCATCGGTGAAAAAAGTATGATTTAAAATATTGTCTGTCATTGTTTGAATAAATAATTGGCAAAAATGTGTTCTTTTTTCATAATCCGTAGGAAATAGATTTTGTACAGAAGTTAATTTATATGGATACATGTGCAAGTCCTTTTTTAAAAATTTTTGACATGTTCTATACGAAAACCCTACTTGTTGCGAAACTCTGCGAATAGATGTTTGAGGAGATTCGTTAATAATTTGTCTGACATTTTCAATTACGCCGCGACTTCTCTTGAGAGGAGGACCGCTTCCTTTTTTCCTTAAAATACTGCCTGAAAAAGATTTACACAATGCATTAGCGTATCACGGAAAGTTTTATAGCTAGGAACAGTATTTGGATATCTCTCTTCAAACTCCGCAAGGCAATTTTCTATTGAATGCTGCCAAATACCATCAATTTTTTGAGATGTCAGGAAGTAACATTCTACCATAAACGCTTTATGCATATCATTAAAGGCCATTACTTTTTCTTTTGATGAAACTTTAAAATATATATTTGACACTGACAGATGTTTGAAATAACATCTTAATGACTAAAGCTACGACATAATTTTCATATACACGGCCAGCTACGAGTGAAAATTTTAATGATCGCTCGTTATTAAAAAAAATTGCTGTACTAGTTGTCTGGAATTCCATGTTTGTGACTGTACTGTTGCGACCGCTACAAACTAAGACACCGACTTTTATGCTAGTGTTAGTTAATTGTTTAGTCAGAAGTGTACACAATTTTTAAACTGCCTCAATTAAACGAATTGCAAAAGTCGATAATTAGAACTAGGCTAGAGGACGGCATGAGCATTAGACACATCGCAAATGAAATAAATGTTGATAAAAACACGATAAAAGCCAATTATATATTGCCCATGCCAATACTTTTTAAATAATTATTACCTTTTGCCACCTACTTATTTTGCTTTTACAGATTTAATATTCTTATCTTGCTGTGGTTTTTGAGAGCTTCCATCTTGAAAAATACAGATTTCACGAAGAAAAACAAACTGGAATGCATTTTCATTTTAAAAACGCATATATTGTTGCAAAAATGTTATTTGTATTTGAATTTTTCCATTTTTCAAATTTTTTATTTTATACGCCATTGACTTTCTTTATTTAGGTGACATTTTACTTCAATATCAAGACCATGTTACAAAGCCAACATTTATTATTTGTCAAACTGTCCCAGTTTGTAGGGACCGCAACTGTACCTACCTATTTAAATTAGTACACAATCAAAATTGAACGTAAACTAGGAACAATTTGCATTTAAATCATTCTTTATTCATTCATTATATTATCAGAAAAATTAAAAGTACAATTCCCGAAAGTACAATGCACATAATTCATGTTTGCTAAATGTCTTGAAACTTGCATCCAAAAGTTCCGGTGGCGTACATGATAATTCTTCATTAATATTCATCACACTTCACGAACGCTTGTAGAAAATTTATTTTGTTTGTTACTAATGGTTACCTTCGCAAAAATATAATAACTAGATTCTACTATTAAATGTTTCTTATGTGATTTCTTGTGTTTTAAAGTGGTTATAAAAAAAAATAGCGTATTATACGAGTACACGGGGCAAAATTGAGATTTTAGCTCTTACAATGACTTCAAAGTTCGAGCTAAAATCTCCTATTTTGCCCCTAATATAATAAATAACTATTTCCAATCATGCTTATGAAAATGATTAATTTTCCACCGGCTACACTACATGAAAGTGATACTTTTTTACTCTAGAGATGAAAATATTTTCACTTCTAAAGACGAAAATGAAACAAATGAATATACATATACGCAGCTCGTTAGTATGAACTAAACTTGATGGATGACACTAATGACAGTTAATCTAACCACCGGGCATAGTTGAGGCAGCAAACGAACGTCACTCCCGTCTGACAGTCCAGAAAAATTTTGACACAGGAAGCTGGTATCGGTGCGTCAACCTTTGACAGTCCATTTACAATTATACTGAACTTTTCTCTATATCCGTCGTAGAAAAAACAGCATTTACTACTCGAGATGAAATACTGTTTTTTTTAAGTTCGTGAGGTTGGGCCATTCGCTCCGCTTCATTTCGTATTTTCATTTCTTGTTGTAAAATATACTATTTTATCTTTCAACATAATTTCCATCCAATTATATTACTTAGCCCAGTAATATTACATTTTCTTAAGCTGTCTAAATAATAATTTTTGGAAGCTCGTCTAAATAGGCATTCCCTGCGGCTACTATCTTTCTACCAAACCATTTTTTTCAAGTTTGGAAACAAGAAAAAATCGCTAGGAGCCAAATCTGGCGAAAATGGTGGATGAAGCAGCAATTCATATCCTAACGTATGTCTCAAAAATCTTGGAATAAATTTCTTTAGAACATTTTAAAAAGTAATAATGGTTTTACGGCAATTTTTCAGAACATATATAATTAACAGCTTTATTAAAAACAAAATTTTTATTTTAAATTACATGTAAATGTCCATAGTCTTCAACAACACGCAGTCTTCTGGGAACATCTCGCATCAAGCGTTGCTGCTACTTTTCGGCTTCCCAACCTCCGTTATACACGTTTTGAGAAAAAATGGCCCAGAAATCTTCAATTGGTCGAGGCTGCGGTAAATTTGGGGGGTTGTCGTTTTTCGGCACAAAAGGTATGTTGTGAGCATTCAGCCAATTTTGATTCGCCTATATTAGCAACACGTCGACCACCAGACAGTGGTGGAGCTCTTTGAATCGTGTGGTAATACTCCCAGCGTTTTTGATCTGTTCTATACAAGACTTACTCACATTAAGGAGCGCGGCAACAGCTCTTAAAGATCATCTTTCCTCAAGTTTTGCTATTGCTCTTGATCTTTGCGCTTCATTAAGAAAAACTCTAGGCATATTTTTAAATGTCAATGAAACATTTAATAAAAATCTAATGTCAATAAAACTCTATATGAAAGGCATATTTACAGTAGCCAATTATTCGTGTATGGAATTCCATGCTCCTAGCTGTACCTTTATTTGCTTTTGCTTACAGATCTGTCAGTGTCATATTCCGGTTTGTCAAAATATATAGCTAATATGCCGCATTTGAATATTCAAACTAAAACACAAATAATTACGTTACTCGAAGAAGGATCGTCAGTTAGAAGATTAGCGGATGAATTTGGCATGGGGAAATGGCAGCGTCGAGGAGTTATTAATAGAAAACGAGGCTCCGATGGTATACGTTTCTCAACTCCTGAACAGGATGAAAATCTTATTAATTTTATAAGAAACGATTCGTTCGAAACAATAGTAAATGCAGTGACCGCAACGTGTGCCCGCACAGCAAGAAAACGATAGAGACAAATTTCAGACTGTGAAAAAAATATTTCTTAATGCGCAGAATAAAGAAGTAAGGATTGGTTTTGCGTTGGAATTTATGCCGCATAATTTTAATTATTGGGGAAACGTAATTTTTTCATATGAAAAAGTTTTTCAGTCGTCTCATAATGGTCGAATCCGTGTTTATAGACCAGCTAATTTAAGATTGACGAAAAATATACTCAAAAATCACAAACGCGCGGAAGATTATCAGTAAACATCTGGGCCTGGATTTGCGCACATGGGCCAGGTGTTTGTTGGATTATAGGGGAGGGAAAGATTTAATAGTCACAATTATATAAGAATATTAGAAAATGTTTCTCTACCTTCGGCAGAAATTATATATTATGAAAGAAATTTCATTTTTCAACACAATTGTCCAGTCCACACGCTTAGTGTCGTTTCTTAGTGATTTAGAGAAAATAATATAGAGTGTTTGCCGTGGGGTTCTAGAAGTCCAGATCTGAACTCCATCGAGAACGTATGGGGATATATTGTTAAGACGATGAGCAGGAGTAATTTTAGGCTAGTAAATGTCCAAGAATTATCTAACAAATTCGAGGACATTTGGAATGATCTGTCACCAGAATCAACATAATGTTATAACATCGATTCCTAGACGTTTATAAGAGGTGCTAGACAAAAATGGTGCTGCAGTAAAGTATTCAAAATCAAAACCAAATGTTTGTAGTTCTCTGATTAATATAATAAATTCTTCTTTTTCGTTTATTCACTTAGTAACATAATTTTATAACATGATTTATAACATAATTTTGAGTGAGAGGCTACAGATAAATGTCACTATGCTGTTCATCTACACAGCAACTCAATTATACAAAAACCGAATTACAATGCTTAATTATAGTGAAAATAAATATATTATTGTCCGGATTTCAAATGCCGCGATCGTACCTTAGTTTTTTCCTTGTGAAAATATTTTTTTCGAAAACTGTCATTAAAAGTTGACATTCTCGTTAAATTTTCAGTTGACAAAGTGAGTCTTTTTTTGTCACCTAGTTGCGAAATACTTTTATGTTCTAGAACGCCAAAGTCTTTTTCGTTTTAGAACATAAAACAAATGTCGAAATTTACTTATGATTTTTTGGGAATTAATTGTGAAACAGCACTTTGTGCCGCTTCCAATACTTCCCCTGGTAAATGCTCGTCTTCACTTTCCGGGCTCATTTTGAATTAAACACTCTTAGAATATGTATTACAATATATAATTCAGAAACTACTTTTTTCTATGACCTATTAATTTTGATATGCGCCTGGTTGCCTGTTGTTGCTATATCACGTCATTTTTAAAACACGTCAGTTTGTGCTGCTTGAAGCTTTATCATGATTTTTGATTCAGAAAGTGATTTAGATATTCCCTATGCTTCTTACGAGAAAAATCGAGAAAGAGGTATGAAGATGTCTATGTAAAATTAAAATTCATTGAATAGAAGAGGGCTGATAATAGCGTAAATTCATATTCGGAAATTGTGTTGCTTGCATATTTTACAAAATTTGTGAGAAAATTTGAAGCCATCGACCTTATGGTCTACATATTCTATGTATCAATATTTGAATCATAAATAATTTAAATATGATCTTTAGTTTTGTAATTTTTAGTTTGAAAATAAAGTATTCGTTTACATAATTTCTTTTGAGTTTGTTATAATGCCATAGAGGAGGTCGTAGAAAAAGTATAGTGCTTAAGTCGTTAAAATCATTTTTTTAAGCTCGCGAATATGACCAAACGAGGCGAAACTCTTCTCTCGCTTAAAAAAATGCTACTTTTGTCACTCGTTGCACAATATACCATTTCAAACAACTAATATTTATTGTTTATTAGGTTGCTATCGTTATGATAGTCATCGCGCCCAAACCGTTTTGATTCAAACGATTTCAAATATAAATTAAATTGTTGTGCATAACACAATTGTCTTATTTTATTGCAGTTTTCGAAAAAATATTGTTTGTATCTCGAACACGAAATGCTTTTGCGTTCTCGAATGGATATTTTGCCTCGGCAAAATAACTTCCATTCTTGAACGCAAAAGTACCATTTCGCGTTCTAGATATAAAAATAACTATTTTAATCCTTGTGAAAATAATTGAAGCTTTAGCAACTGTCGGGAAGTTCGAAGTGTCACCATTTCGTATAGATTATAGAAAAAAAAATTGTTATTTGTTTTATTAGGCAGAAAAGCACCAGATTTAATGCAGCGACTGGTTTTTCATAGCCGAGGCTAGGAAACCAGCCAAAGCATTAAATTTGCTTTTCTTGTTTGTTTACTTTAATGTCATCGTAAGTTTCAAAAAAATTGTCAAGTAACTGTTCGAAATGGATCTAATTGGAAGTGAGGATGAGTTATTACAACTTATTACCATTAACACCACCTGTGATAACAGACCTAGCGCGAGATATGGAATTGAATCTATTGCCGGATAAGTCAAAAACTGTATATGAACTCACATACAGCAGATTCGTGGAATATAGACAGAAGAAAAATGTAGGATCTTTCTCTGAAAATATTCTGATTGCCTATTTTTCCGATCTTTCAAATAAAATGAAACCTTCAACGTTATGGTCTACCTATTCGATGTTGAAAGCTACCCTGACCATAAAAAATAACATTGATTTGGCAAAATATCTGAAGTTACGAGCTTTTTGAAACGGCAGTCAGATAGTTTCTATGTAAGGAAATCCCGAGTTTTTCGAAGAGACGAAATCAAGAAATTTTTATCAGTCCCAGTATTTGAGCACGAAGGTAGGAATATGCTGAAAATTATCTATTACGGATTAAAGAACTATTTTTCAATTTATATTTTAGGTTGTAGTTATTGTTTCAGTCGCTGGGGCTTGTAGATGTAATGAATGAGCTTTTGCAAATGAAAACGGATGACATAAATGATATGGGCGACAAATTGCTAATTATGGTACTAAATACTAAGACCAAAAGATCAAGATCTCTTGTAGTAATGGAATATTTAAGCATTTACAGAAAATATGCAGCCTCCAGACCCGCAAATTTGAATAATCGGCGTTTCTTCTATAAGTATGCGAACGGTAAAGTATATCAACAATTCATTGGCATTCACAAGTTCGGTAAAATGCCAGGAGAAATTGCTACTTTTCTGGAACTAGCCCATGCGAATGAGTATACTGGGCACTACTTTCGCAGAACTTTGGCCATGTTGCTGGTGCACTCTGGTGGGGACATAACAATGTTGAAGTAACATGGGGGATGGAAGACTTCCGCGGTCGCGGAGGGCTATATCGAGGACTCGCTAGCCAATAAGTCGAACATCAGCAATAAAATAATTTCAGGCGTTTCCGGAGTATCAAGTAGGAGGGAAGTGGAGAGAGTTCAATTTTATTAAAGAATTGTTCACAATTCACCATAAATATTTCTAACAAGTATAAATTTGTATTGTCCATGTGCATAGTTACAGATATGTATATTATTTACATGTTTATTTCATATTGTATAAATTTCCTGTTGTAGTTGTAATGTAATAAAACCAGTTTTGTGTTTTTTTTTAATTTAAAACTCCATCATTTTGTGTTTACCTAATGCCATTGTCAATTTTAATTACCAGTTGATTTAACTTTTTCTGCCTAGGTAGAAAAAGTCCACTTTTTCTGACTAGGCAGTGAAAGTATACCTTTTAAGCTTGTGAAGTGTCATTAAAAAACCGTTTTTAATGTCAATCGGAGAAACAAACATTTCTACCATATCATAGGTATTTTATTAAAAGGTAATTCTCCCGTCAATAAACTAAATGTGATTCATTCTGTTAAATAAATATAGCTAATAATTATAATTAGCAAGACACGAGTATAAGAGTTTGTGGTTTTGATTCGTTATATTTTACAAATATAACAATTAGATTTAAAGAAAACTTTTACAGCGAAATATACTAAAATATTTCGAAGATACTATCATGAAATTTATTTTAACGTAGTGAGACTTTATTTTTACTACAACATAGATAGCAGCAAACTAAAAACAGAATTCGCGGAGGGTGGGTAAAGCATTTAGTCTGAGCAATAAAATATCCTAGGAACAAAGCTATCAAAATAAATCAATTAAAGATATATGCTTCGTAATATCTTTTATTATATTTGGGTTATCTGGAAAATGGTCGGCTTCAAAATTAGTTAATTTTATAGTGTTTTAACGGGACGCAAAAACATTTCGATAATATCATAGTCTTAACCTAAAAGATCTGTGTTAACGGTTTTGTTATGAAAGGATAGCTTATGCACTTCTACGCTCCATATTTATTTGGCAGAAATCTGTTATTTTAACTATTGTCATTTGTGACATTTAAAATAGACTTTTTTGATATGCCAAAATACACAGTGTTACATTATTTCATCAATAGCTTTGTGTAAAAAAGAACACGTGATATGAATTGGAAGATTAATATAAATTTATTAAAGGCTACTAAACTACATCGGTGTCACACAAGATTATATGCTAAAGGTAGCTCTATTAGCAAGATCAATGCACGTCAAATATTCGATTCACGTGGAAATCCGACAGTGGAGGTAGATCTGCATACAGATTTCGGTCTATTTAGAGCAGCCGTTCCGTCCGGAGCCAGTACTGGTATACATGAAGCTTTAGAACTGCGCGACAAAGATAAGAAATCTTATCATGGAAAGAGTGTTTTTAAAGCAGTGAATAATGTCATTAAGGAAATCGGACCTGCTTTAATTAAAAGTGGTGTGGATGTAGTACAACAGCAGGAAGTCGATAATTTTCTTATTAAACTAGATGGGACTGAGAACAAATCAAAATTCGGAGCAAACGCCATACTGGGCGTATCTATGGCGGTATGTAAAGCTGGTGCTCGAAAAAGAGGCATTCCATTATACCAACATATCGCAGATATAGCCGGAAACAAAAATATAATTCTTCCTGTACCAGCTATGAATGTTATTAATGGTGGATCGCACGCCGGTAATAAGTTGGCTATGCAAGAATTTATGATTTTACCTACTGGTGCGTCTTCGTTTACGGAATCAATGAAGATGGGTACTGAAGTTTATCATCATTTAAAGAAAGTAATAAAGAAAAAATTCGGGTTAGATGCTACAGCTGTCGGTGATGAAGGTGGATTCGCCCCAAATATTCAGAATAATAGAGACGCCTTGGATCTAATTTCCGAGGCTATTCAAACTGCAGGACACACGGGAAAAGTAGATATAGGTATGGACATAGCTGCCTCCGAATTCTATAGAAGTGGAAAATACGACTTGGACTTTAAAAATCCAAAGTCCGATAAAAGCAAATGGGTTGATCCAAATAAATTGCAAGAGTTATATGTTGGCTTCTGTACGGAGTTCCCCGTTGTTTCAATTGAAGATCCCTTCGAGCAAGACGATTGGAATGCTTGGAGCCGTATGACATCTTCGACTCATATTCAAATTGTCGGTGATGATCTTTTGGTGACGAATCCAAAAAGAATTTCAACGGCAATCGAAAAGAAAGCATGCAACGCCCTCTTATTAAAGGTGAATCAAATAGGTTCAATAACGGAATCGATTAGTGCTTTTTTGCTAGCAAAAAGTCATGGTTGGGGTACTATGGTTTCCCATCGGTCCGGAGAAACGGAGGATAGTTTCATTGCAGATTTAGTCGTGGGCTTGTCAACTGGTCAGATCAAAACAGGAGCACCGTGTAGATCTGAGCGGCTTTGTAAATATAATCAATTACTTAGAATAGAAGAGCAACTCGGGAAGAATGCGTCATATGCGGGTAAAAGTTTTCGTTTTCCAAAATGAAGATATGTTTTATAGTAAAAGTCGTAAATTGTAACGTAATTGTTCTAATTGGCAATGAAAGATAAATATATTCGACATAATGTTTTCAATTTTAATTTTCGACTAATAATACATGGGTATTATAGAAAAATATCACAAATTTTTTTTGCCTAGATTTGCATTTGTATATTGAACGTGGTGTAAATGTAGGTCAAACTTTGAGGAGTATTCTAAAAGCAATATGCCATGTGTGTGTTAAAATAACATTAGAAAAATGTTATGTTCCGATCAATAAAAGACTTTTCAATGGCTTTCTGTTTATTTTGTTCGAACATTCATATTTTTCGAACCAATGAACTTTAATTTAATATAAAACAAAAGATTCCACTTTCTGTGTTAAACTTTTAAACTTTGGTTGATAAAAATTCCTATAACGATTGTTTTAAAAAATAAGTTTGAAACGAGTTCTTGCAAACTCTAAAAATAAATTATATGATTGCATTACTTTCTTTAAATTTCATTTCTAGAGAGAAACCCATAATTTAAATTACGTTTTTAAATTTTTTTATTAGTAGGGTTACAAATTTTAAGTAACTAGTGTTACGCTTCGCATATATAGAATGTTTAATTTATTTTTTTAAATAATATTTATTCTACAAATATCTCGCATTTAAAATATACATTCAACTTAGACATTTTTCTGTATATATTCGTTTGGATGGACCTTTCGAAATCTACCTGGCTTGAATGGGCAACTCATATCTAACGTTCGACTAAAATATTCTTACAAATGCTTTTCGTCTTTAAAATTAAGTTATTAATTTAATTACGTACTCATCTCTTATTATATATCGTGTCGCATATAATTTGAAAGCTTGTCTCACAAAAGATATTTTAACGATATTTGTTTCATCGATATCACAACTTTTCACCTCGCGCTTTTGATTATTCATTATTAAAGACATCGACAATTTCGATCCCCTTCTCCAAGGGCAATAAAAACGCAAACCTTTTCTCTAGACAAGTGTTCTCTTCTACACGAATTCCTTTCTTCTGTTCAGAACCTTCGTAAGGTACACAACTTACTTCACATGCTGCTCCAGCATGATGCAACACACTGCCCGGCGTCCTTCGCTTCTAAGGTAATCTGTATTGTTCTATATATATATATATATATATATATATATATATATAATTTGATAAATTCTTGGAGTTTTCGGCTTTTATATTAAATATTTATAAATATTATCAAATTAGTATGTAATTGTGAAGTAAATGTGAATGTAAACATTGCTGTCTACAAATTACAACGCCATTCATGCGAAATTTATTTGAAAAATTTTGTCTACATTGGGACTTGAACCCAAGTCTACGGTTTGCCGACAGCAATGTTTACATTCACATTTACCTCGCAAAATAACATACTAATTTGAAATTATCTACATATATATATATATATATATATATATATATATATATAAGGTAAACTTAATAAGTCGGCGATTAAAGGTCTGGTTTACTTCAAAGTATATATATATTTAAAAGAACTCTACATGTTTCGGCAGTACGCCTTTGTCAAGAGAATACAAAATATAAATTATATTTATATTTTGTATTCTCTTGACAAAGGCGTACTGCCGAAACATGTAGAGTTCTTTTAAATATATATATTTTGAAGTAAACCAGACCTTTAATCGCTGACTTATTAAGTTTACCTTATCATTCCAAGGTCACGAAAATATATATATATATATATATATATATATATATATATATATATATATAATTCTTTATTTAATTCATATTAATTTAACTAATTAATTTCTTCGTCCTCTGGCCAAGCATCGCTCTACAAGCTTGTCCAGGTACATGATGCACACCTCGTGGCCGACCAACATCTTCGCAACTCAAAGGTAACTCTGTATTGTTCGATATAGAGGTTACTTTATATTAATCACAATTAATACATTAATTTAATTAATTTTTTAATTACTTATTCAACGTTCCTTGTGTATATTACTTTTCTTTAATTACTTATAAATATATAAACGCTCAATTTCTTTATTGTAAATAATAAATACAAACTTTAAGGGCAACGTTCCTGTGTTTTATTTAGTTAGTAAGTTGTAATATATTTAATTCAGCATTATCACACACGTCCTGGACTTTTGAGGCAAGTTCATTACACCAATTATTTATTTTAAACAATTTTCGTTTATTGTTAGAACCCACTGAACCAGGATGTTAATAATACTAGGTTAAGATTTAACAAAAAAAATGAGGGGGGAGCAAAGATATGCGATAAAATTTTGTGTTCGGTTGGGTAAAACTCCAACTGAAACTTTTGAAATGATTAAAACTGTATACCCAGATGACAGTTTATCACGATATAGAGTGTTTGAGTGATATAAGAAATTCAAAGACGGTTGTGAATCAGTGGAAGATGATCCTCGACGCGGACGACCACAAACTGCAAAGATTGATTCAAAAATTGCAGAAATAAACGACTTGATTCAAAATGATCGTCGAATTGGCATATATTGAATTTCTGACATTGTTATTTGTCTTATGGTTCCACTAAAACATTATTAATGAAGATTTAGGGTATCGAAAGGTCGCGGCAAAATCGATTACAAAAGTTACCGATGAACAAAAAGCTAATCAAGTGACAATTTGTCGGCAGTGGAATAGGTAACTGCAACATAATCCACAGTTTTTAACCAATGTGGTTACATGTGACGAGAGTTGGTTTTATCCTTACGACCCAGAATTAAAGTCGCAAAGTATGCAATGGAAGTACAAAGGCGAAAACTGTGAAAAGAGCGCCGGTAAAGTGATGCACTTTTTTAAAAATAGGGCGTTATTTATCACATTGTACCTAGAGAACATACAGTAACTGGAGAGTACTATTCTAATGTACTTCGAGAAACCTTAAACGTAAAAATATAAGCATGATGTTTATGTGGAAACATTTGGCAACAGCACTAGGTAAGATGTCATACATTGTATATGACGAAAGTCGATTGCTATAGGAAAAATAGTTTGTTATGTAAACTATTTGTGCCTTCAAAAACTTTTCCTCATTAGAGACGGCCATGCTTTTTGATAATGGTTGGTGACAGTGACAGTAATCGGGCACAAACGTATAATTTTGAATGAACATGTCCGCCTCTAACGAGGAAAGTTTTTGAAGGCCGGTTATATGTCATGAATTTTTCCCCGAAGAAAAATGAAAGAAACAGTAAAAGACTATATATATTTATGTACATTTTATTTCAGGAAAATAATTAGAGATATTTTATATTTTATTTAAAATTTGATTATAATGTGTATTTTTGTCCACGTCTGTAGAATGTTCGAGCGTGGTCTTGATGTTTGAGGTTCACGCCACTTCGGAAGTATATTGTCGTAGTCGCTCTGTTGAATTTGTTCTAGGTATGGAGAGATTCATTTCCGTAGGGCAGCGTTAGAGATTTTTCTTCCGTTAGTCAGATAGGTTGTGTTAATTTTTTCTGAATAAAGACTTCCTTTTTATTCAGTATATTATAGTTAATTTCGGTTTATGTTTTTAGTTGTGTTATTCTGATGTGTTTAAAGTAATTCTCGATTAATTACGAGTTTCTGATACTTGTAATTTTTGATTTGTGCGACCTATCTGAAATCTCTCTTTTTAGTATAAATTTTTTTAGTGAAGTGTGCATTTGCAAGTATATTTATATATATATTAATTTAGTTATGTTAATTGTATATTGATTGAGCTCATAAATTCAGTAAATTTCTAGTTTATAATATTTTATAGTCAGAAAAATTTTCAACATTTTATTTTTTTTTAGCTAGTTTTTGCTTTTAGCTGGCTGTAGTTGTATTGAAGGTCAGGGAAATTTGGTGGGAGTTTGATCATGTTATAGAGCGCATGATCTTGTCATTTTGTTTGAGTTGCGCGCTGACAGATGATTTTCTGTTTGACGTTTGAAGTTGTGGGATAACGTAATTTAAAGTTTGAAAGTTTTTCCAACTATATAATTAGTTTTAATTTAGCTCGCGGTCACGTGAGGTTTTTTTTCTTGTATACAAGTCAATATTTATACAAGTTTTCCTCACGCTGTTGCACAATTGTTGCTTCAGCACTTCTTTATACTCTATAAAGTCGATTTTTTCTTTTTTCTTTTTTTTTTATTATATATTCGTACTGTTAATGTTTGTTTTCTTTGCTTATACCTTTTGTTTTATTTAACACATACCCTTTGAGGGTAACCCTGAAGATACAAGAGTTCCTGGAAGGCTGTACCGACTAGAGTGAAACTGAGCAAGCTATTGTGTATTGTGGGCCAATTTAAATAATTTATCAACACCACAATACATAGCAATATGTACGAACATGTGCAAAAGTAATCAAATACGATTGCAACGATATCTACTGAAAGTAGTCAAATACGAGTGTAACGATATGTACCGAAAGTAATCAAATACGAAAGTAACGATTATATTTTCAAGTAGGTAATCGTTACTTCGGGTCTGCGCGTGTAACAAATACTAATGTACCGAACAATTATTTTTTTGACACTATTGGAATGTTGTCATCCCAAAGTTGAATAAGCTCTATTTTTTAAGTACAAAGATTTTATCTTTTTTAGAAATCAAGACTGTGCCCAAACATTTTAAAAGTTATAAATATACTTAAGTATAAATGAACAGGTTACTATGTAAAGAATGTCTTAATTTAACGTTCCCGAATTATATCCATTAATTTAATTCGGCAAGCTCACGCGATAATATTACAGCTTCGCTCGGTACGAGTCATTGGGAAAACTCAATTTCAAACCGTCTCTCTACGCTTATTTACTCCGGAAAGTTTTCATTACACATACAAACATACGCCTGTCGCTTCGCGTATGTTACTAAAAGTTTGCCGACGTAGCAGTAGTCAGTATACAACAGCAATAAAAGAGGGCGGCAAGCAGATGGAACTCCTCTCTAGTTGTAAGTTTCAGATAAATTAAAGCAGATAATCCAGCAATTTTTCATTGGGTAACGGATCACCGGCGCCAATTCCCCGGATAATAACGATATCCCCGTGAAATTAATGCTGCCGTTCGACCAAAGGACACGTAAACAAATGGTCAGTTAATTAAAAATACATCAGACGTCTCCGAAACGAGAACGAAACTCGACTCTATGTTCTGCAGAATTTGTTTAGTATTTATTTTTGCCGTTATTGATTTATTACGCGGCGTCTTTATTCGTGAAAAAGGAGATGCTAAGTTATTCGCGTCATATATAAAAAACCTCTTATTTTTTGCCTTTTCTTGTATTCTTGAAGCATTATTGAACGAATTTGTAAGATAAAACGGTTCACGATGTATGCTAAGATTAACGATTTGCTGTTTAAATACATAAGATAAGCGAGCTCATAAGATTTATTGAAACAGATATTTAAATACATTACATAAATTAAGTTCGCCGTAATTGAAAAAAAAATAGAACACGGCTTATGCAGATCATTACGAAGTTAGACGAGGAAATTTTGGGTATTATAAAGCAAGGATGGTAAATCGTTAAGGTAAGTGGTCAATGCTTCAAATGTATTTCGAGTCGTGACTACACGATGTCACCTGCGGTCCAAATATGTCTCGTCCTATGCAATTATATTTGCTGTTTTCTGATAGTCGTTTATTTGGAAATTTCTCTTGTTCTATCGTTATTTATTCATATCTAGTCTACCATTGTTCTTTATATTATTGATTGTAAGTGTTAGTTATGCGTAAGCAGTAAAAATGAGTGTTAAATAGCAAAAATGCCGAGCAGTCATTGTGCAGTTGCTTCAAGGGATATTTGAAATGTTACCGACATAAATTGTAGAAAAAAATTTCTTTTGTCGTCTGACAGATGGCTTCCACATATGAAAACTGTCAAAATTGCAAATCATACTGATCATTAGTTTGTCTATGGTACGCTTCTAAAGTCGTTCAACAATTGAGAAACTTGAGTATCGCGTAGTGATAAGATTCCTTCATTTGAAAGGGAAAAAGACTCAGGAAATAAAATATCGGTTAGACTCTGTATACGGTGAAGCATCCTCTTCATTTATAACAATAAAACATTAGGTGGCCGCGTACAAACGTGGTCGTACAAGCATTGTAGACGAGAAACGTTCCGGACGTCCGAAAACTGCTTCAACTGATGAAATAATGATTTAGTGCATTAAACCGTGAAGGAAGATCGCTGTCGCTTGACTGTTAAGCATATAGCTAAGGTTTGTGGGATATCATCTGAGCGGATGCACAAGATTTTAATCAATATTTAGGTATGAGAAAATTATCCGCGCGATGTGTGTCGCGTTTGTTGACGTTCAACCAAAAGCACATACGGCCGGACATGCCGGGTGAATCAGGCGGAATTTTTGGCGGCGATTGATAACTGTCGATGAAACCTGGGTACACCACCATACTCCCGAGGCCAAACAGCAGTCAATACAGTGGATTGCGATTGGGGAACCAACTCTGAAGAAGCCAAAGGTCGTTCTTTCTCCAGGGAAAGTGATGGCGACAGTTTTTTGGGATAGCCGAGGAATAATTCTTGTCGACTACCTCGCAAAAGGTTCAACAATGAACGGACAGTATTACGCTGCATTGCTAGATAAATTGAAGGACACAACTATAAAAAAGTCTACATTTGGTCAAAAAGAAAATCCTGTTTCACCCAGGAAGACGCTTGGCTTCACACGCCCATGGTCGCAATGTCAAAATTGAACGAATTAAAGTTTGAATTGCTTCCACATCCACTCTATTCGCTAGATCTAGCTCCCACCGTGTTTTTCTGTTCCCTAATTTGAATAAATATCTTGACGGAAAAAAGTATGGGTCAAATGCTGAGGTTGAAAGCGCTGTAAATAAGAATTTTTGATGTTTGGGCAGTAAATTTTTTTCTGACAATTTGAAGGAATGGGGAAAACGTTGGACCAAATGTATAGAGCTTCAGGCAGATTACGTCGAAAAATAAATTTCGTTTTGCTTCGAAATATGTGCTTTTGTTAAAAAGACTGGAAATATTTCTAATATCCCTCGTATGTGTATGTTAAAAGAACTTGATGGTAATTAAATTGTAGAAAATATCGTATTTAACTGTTTTTTTTTTTAATAGGGGGGATATGGTGTCGATGACTATAAAGGAAGGGTGGATTGGATTTTTATTGTACTTAATGGAAATGTTCTCCATTAAACTTAATATTAATATTAGGATTGTGAAATAACGAAATATTAAAATTGTGAAATATTTCATTAACTGCTTGGATATTCGTTATTTGTACATAAAAAAGTTTTGAACATTTTACGTAATGTAGATCTCGGTTTCCGGGTTGGAACAGCGTCGAGTTAGGCGTAATTGCCAACGTTTCGTCCACTGTTTCAAGGGACATCTTCAGGCCTGTACGTAGATGTTCGTCGTTTCGCAGTAGCTTGAAGAATTCTTCACGAACCGAAACGACGGACATCTACGTACAGCCCTGAAGATGTCCCTTGAAACAGTGGACGAAACGTTGGCAATTACGCCTAACCGACGCGGTTCCAACCCGGAAACCGAGATCTACATCTAGAGAACGACCGCGGAAACCTACACCTACATTTTACGTAATGATTTTACATAAACCTTAAAAAAGGCAGGTTAGCTAATGTCGAATGTAAAGTATGCATTCGTATTGTCCTATAGAAACTACTATCAAAATAAAATATTTAGGGGAAACTAAATTAAAAGTAAATCATATTTAATTTCTTTGAAGGGCGATCATAAAAAATCATTAGCCAAGTCAGTCATATCTGCAAATAATGCTTGCTTTTGGAAGTTAACTAGAGTCAGAAAAATATGACAAGGTGCTTGTTTAGAGGATTTATTATTTTTATTATCTGCATATGGTATAGGTGAGGTGCAAGTCGTGAAAAAAATGTTATAAATAGCTATTTAAGTCACAAGGAATATAAGGACGTATTAACATTCGAGGTAGCCAAGAATGTTAATAGGCGATACATTTGTGTGAGTTATTTATAGCTTTCCTTCTATCGTCAGAAATTAATCTATATTTTTTAAGAAATCGTTACCTGTCACCTGTTGCATTAATTTTGATTTGAAACCCTTTTCGCGAATCGTGTTACCTGTGTTATCATGTCATACAAATAGTTGACATTATAAACAAATCGAGAAGACTATTGAAAATTGCATGAAATGCTGGAAATCAGTTTGAAATGAAGATTGATGAAATAGAAAAAGCCGTAAAAAATCGTAATGTTGTATATATTTCATAATAAAAATTTTCAATTTTGATATTCCCAATTTTTACTCCAAATAAACTTTTGAACCAGAATCATGAGTTGTTCATTATTATCCTAGGAATTTTCACAATAGTATTAAGTTCTGTTGTCAAGACGAAACTACAAACGAATGTTATAGTCGACTTACGGGCTATGTTACTAGGGTTGTATCCAAGGTTAGTAAATGTATAAGGTTGCCTCGTAACTCTCCACCAATAATATTCTTCCGTGGGAAAGCGTGCCCATTCAAATTAAAATGATTTTGACTTTAATTTTATCATTAGTTAAATAGGTATAAATCGAGTAAAGTAAATAACTGTTTTCTTTAGACAAAACGATTGATTTATGTACGATCTAATCATATATACTTACACAAAGCATGTCGTCCTTTATTTCAAAATATTGCTTTAAGTAATGGTTAATGACTGCCAGTTATTGATGTACTCATAGGAGTAAAAAGTTTTTATTGTAAATATTTTTGCTTAAAAATGCGCTTATAAATTAGAAAGGAAATGAAGGTGGTTGACTCAGTGAAACACCATCACATGTTAATTAATTTTATATTCTACTGTTACAATCCAGTTCTTTCAATAAATTGGTATTACGGAGTTACCTAAAGGTTTTGTATATCTAAAAAATGGGTTTACCAATGCAAATACTAACTGGATATCAAGATATTATTTGATGCAGTTTTCTTATAAATAACCAAAATAAAATTGCAATCTTTATAAACAACAAACTTTATTGAGTTAATACATTACTTTAATTCACATTTTTTTGAATTTTTTCAATATTTTACTGTTTGATGATCCATGACTTTTGCCTAGCTTAATAGCTGCACCTTATAGAAATACAAGTTTTACCTCTCACTATAATGTTAAAGACTTGTAAATTGTCAAATAAAGTTATATATAAGCATATAAAACACTATGAAATTAAAAAACAACGCTACGAACACTACAAACATCAATCTAGACCGGTAATTTGACAACTAGTCAACTAAACAGGAAACGCATGGCCACGCCCGATGACGCGCAATATGGCGATCGCCATTAGTTAAGGGGAACCTTATACATTTACTAACCTTGGGTTGTATCACTGATTTATATGATCGGCAGTAGGAAAAATATCTATCGAAGATTCTAACGTTTAATAATTTCTTCGTCATACAAGAATATAAAAATTGTCCTATTCATACGTTATTAGTAGACGATTGGCAGTAATCTGATTTAGACTTTCTAATCTTCGAATGGTAATCTATCTTTCGTTATATGGAACGACTTTTGTGTAGATACGTCATGTGAACAAATTAAATTGTTACGTTAAACAACAATTTTTTAGCTTAAGGGCTACACTGACTCCTCCAAGTCTCAAGATTCAAGACCTTGAGCAGAGATAGCCAATGCGCGTGCTGTGCATTACGTATTGTTGCAATTATACTAAATAAAGCCACTAGATATATAAAGTACCGCAATATACTACCATTTTGGGCTCAGACAATTTTATTCGCTAAACTCTTACATAATTCATTAATTCACAAATTAATTTACGATTAATTGCAATAATTTTATTATAATTACTAGTATAATGGTAGTTTCATCGCTACGCTACGACTGCTTCTTTTGTCGATATTAGTAATTTTTTTGTCAGCAGTTATGTTTATTTGTTTTAATGACAAGAATATTCTTGTGTTCACACACAAACTTAATTTTTTTTTCTAAAATATTGTGACATTCTGGAACCCCAGGGCTTGGTGTTGTTGTATTTGCTCTTGAAATGTTTTACAACTGACACTATTGTTTAATGTTAATGTTTTATTTGCGCAGAATTTCATTTCGCATTTGTGGATGTAGTCAAACGTTGAACACTTGGGTAACATTAACTGTAATCACTTATACATTCGCACAGTTTTGTTATTTGATTGACTACAACACAGCTGAAATAGATATAACCGCCATTTTAGGGCCAAAATGTACTCCTCTCTAACGCAAGTTCTTTACCTATTGCGGTACTTGATATATCTAGTGTGGACAAATTTCAAAAAATTCTTGGCACAGACTTTACCATCAAATATCGCCCAAAATCGGAGCCAAATTAATTTTAAAATTTAAATTCTCTGCTAAAATAATTTAATTAATTTTGCATTTAAATAAATGTTCGTGTTCCCATTTCTTTCTGTGTTTTTTTATATTTGGCCTATTTGCCCATTTTTATTTTTTATTTTATAATAGCAAACCGTACATAAAATAAAATAATTACAATATAAGAAAAATTGAATTGAAGAACTAAGAACTATTAAGTTATATTCGCTCTGACTTCGTTCCTTAGTTTCCAATATACGTTATATATTTATACAGGGTGAGTCTTGAGGAATCGATCAAACTGTAGGAGTGTATTCTACAGGTGAAAGTAATGTAAAAAAACTCAAATGTTGCTATCCGATTTTTATTTGTTTTCGAGTTATAGAATAATTAAAAATAAACAAAATTTCATACATTGAAGTTTTTGTATTTTATTGGTATTATCGTTCTTTATAATATATTTTGAAAAATACCGCCATTTATTTCAAAACATTTTTTACATCGTCTACCAAGGGCGCTGGTTGCGTTCCTGATTGCGTCAGGTTGATGTTTGATATTGTCAGCAGCATTCATAATCCGTTGAATTAGTGCATCACGAGTGTCCACTTTTACTTGATACACTTCATTTTTTAACCAGCCCCATAAACAATAATCGAGTGGCGTGAGGTCTGGAGACCTAGGAGGCCAACCAATGTGACTACCACGTCCAATCCAACCCCCTGGAAACCTTTCAGCCAAATGTTGCCTGACTGCACGATCGTAATGTGCAGGCGCTCCATCGTGCTGGTAGAAGATTTGGATTCTGATGTTTATGGGAACATCCTCTAGCAGTCCGTGCAGTTCATTTTCTAAAAAATGTAAATAGGTGTCTCCCGTGAGGCGATTCTCAAAAATGTAAGGACCAATTAAAAAACATTGATCATACCACACCACACGTTTACCGAAAATTTATGTTGAAAGTTACTTTCGACTGTTGCGTGTGGATTTTCGTCTGACCATACATGCTGGTTATGACAATTATTAATACCGTCACGGGTGAATGTCGCTTCATCCGTAAACAGTATACGCGATATAAAACGAAGATTATCATTTATCCATCGACAAAATTCCATACGTCTACGATTATCATCTCGTTGTAGGTGCTGTACTCTTTGTACATGGTACGGACGTAAGCCATGCCCGTGGAGTGTTTTTATCACCCTTGTTTGTGGAATGCCCAATTGAATACTAATTCTCCGTGAGCTGGTAGTTGCGTCTTCTTCTACTACATCCAGAATATCTTCTACTTATTGTAATTGTTGTCGACTGCCTCGTTCAGATATTATGTTTACACTGGGAAGCTTTCCGGTCGCGCACAATGTGTTGAATACACTAATAAATACAGTTTTATTAGGATGTCTGTGATGTGGAAACCGTTGACGATATTCATTAGCAGCAGCTATAGCATTCCCATCACAAAATCCATAAACAAACACCATATTAGCATATTCTAAATTAGAATAAGTGTGTGGTATTTTAGTTTGTTACACTGTAGTCGTACAAACGTCAAGTCAATGTCACAATACCCGAACACAATGTTATAATTTACTCCAAGGTATAGGGAACATTTTTTATGATGGCAGCGCCCTCACTATATCAACGATGAACTAGAGGTAGTGACATTAGACGCATTAGGCATACAAACCACTCTACACTATTTCTCGACTGCTTTCAATGTCACTACCGCTAGTTCGGAAAACCACGAACAGGTAGCGCTTCAGCTAGGAAGACTTCCCTACAATGAATTGCTACCGGGGTTTCACTGTTTTTACGAATACATACATAAACATGGTATATTAAATCTACATTTTTAATTACGCTATAACTCGAAACCAAATAAAAATCGGATAACAACATTTGAGTTTTTTTACATTACTTTCACCAGTAGAATACACTCCTTGAGTTTGGTCGATTCCTCACGACTCACCCTGTACCCATTTTGTAATTCCTTATCATCCAGTTGATTTATGAATGAGCCGAGTATCTCATTGCGATAGTGTGCAGCAGTAAGTGTACCTTTAAAAAAATGGGACCCACCAATCTTCTTCGACATATTCCAACCCAAACACCAACTTTTTGGGGATGCAATGTTTTTTCAACAAAAAAATGAGGATTTTCGGAGGACCAACACCTCATATTCTGTGAATTAACATATCCAGAAAGATAAAACCAGGCCTCATCCGTGAAAAAACGGTGTTAAGGATATCCTGATTGTGTAGATTATTTTGAAACCATTGACAAAATTCCACTCGTCTTAAATAATCCACTGGATAAAGTTCATGAAAACATTGCAGCTTGTATGGGTGACAATGTAAGACTTTTTTAAGAATGAATTGGCACGTACCATAAGATAAATTTGTTTGTTGGGTTACTATTGAAATGGATGTTTTTGGATTTTCATCAATAATATGCTGAAGGGCTTTAATATTATCAGCTGTATGTTTAGATGGCCGTCCACCACGGCTACCAGTCTCTCTGAATAACTTTACACAATTTGTCAAAACATTGTAAAAATCATTGTAGTCAAACACTAATTCAGCCATGCATTCCGTAATTGAATACTGCCACTCGCCATTTACTTTCACACCAGTACGGAAGTAACTTTCGATAATTTTTGCTTTTTGTTCTATGTTGAATACCATTTTTTAAATAAATTTAATTTTCTTAGTAAGAGTTTTGAAAAATTTGACACAAACTTATAGTTTCAATGTCAAATAATAAATGTCATTATGTGGAAGTGGTTAAAGTACCAACTCAATTTCACAGTCTACTCCAATTATGAATTTTTTCGATGACTCCTTATTATATTACAACGAAGAATTTCCATCATAGAATTATTACAGAAGGTATCGAAATAGAAAAACATCCTAACTTCAACCGCGAAGACAGCTACAAACTCAGCAACACTAGGAAGAGCCTATTACGAAAATCCGTCACGACAAACATAGCGCAAGACGGTCACTCACCAGTGAACCAAGGCTATATATATATAAGGAAGGACGACAACGAAGATAATCAGTCTGATACCAGATCCTGAAGAAGCTGGCTGTATGAATAGCGAAACGTTGAGTAAAATTACGAAAACAGCGAAACCCACAAGAAGATAGTAGTAAAGTAACAATGGCCTTGAAAACCTACGGAATTTTACCGCAATAAATAGTAATAAACAATATATTTTGTTATTATTGTTGTTTGCTCGCCGCTCATGCATGCTGTCTAAATATCTCCCCTTTACTCATAATTGCTGGTAGTATAAATTTGCCCGTGACTCTTTTTCGCTTTCGGAACTACTTATGTGTAAAAAAAAACACTGATCAGCATTCCATGTCTCTGTTAAATCTCATTAATCATAACTATGTTTAATTTTATTATGTGAATGACCTATGTATGTCATTTATGGTAAGGTAAGTTTTTAGGATAAGTCTCTTATCATTAATTACACTTAAAATGTTCGTATGTCAGTTGTTGTGTTTCTTAATTGGTTTGTATGATTTATTTAGATATTGTAAACTTTACAATGTAGTCAAAATAAACTGGCGGGCCGGATACTGAGCATCTTCCGGATTAGTGGTGCTCGCGGGCCGGTGTTGGCCCTAAAGCAGTAATTTGGAGACTCCTGCGTTAAACTGTTATGCTGGGACGAAATTCTTTTTATATGTTGTTGCGTTCTATTTTAATTTAGTCAGAACGTACCATTTCGAGATGTATATTAGCAGTTTTTTAAACATGTTTTTTGTTACTGTGTAAATTTAAAATACTGTTCTATAATGAAATCCAAACAATTATTAACAAGAGAAATGTTGGATACTGTAAATTTTCCTTACTCTTATCTCTTACAAGGCCGTTAAACATTTAATAATATTATCTTAATATCGTTTAGTTTATTCAGTTACGCTTCACCTATATTACGTTTTTAATTTGATTCTTTTTTCATGTAAATCCATTTTAAAAACTTTCTAAAAATTCTTAAAACAACATTTATACAATCATAAATACTTCCAATGATTTATTTGTACCAATATGTGGCTGATTGTAAAATAAAACCGTTTTTTCAAGAAAGCCTTATCTACCGCAAAACATATTTGCCAGTTAGCTAGGTTTGCTAAAATATTTCATGAGATAATGTCAATGTTTGAATAGCTGTCTTCAAGACATCTAGGCCAAGCTCTTTCCAACAAGCATTTAAAGTGTGAGTTTAATAACTGACACTTGGAGAAATTTTAGAAAAAAGTAAATACCTAATTTCACTTTTTTAAATATTTTTTAAATATGTATGTTAACTGATTGAGCGCCATAATCAATCAACAAATGATTAAATATTAAGAATATTGAATAGTGTAGCAACCTATAGTGTCTGAACAGATCGCAATCTTGTAAAATTATAATACTATAACGAATTATGAGGGCGGATTGATATACAGGTGTCCTTGGAAGAAGGAGACAATGTATGAAAAATGGAAAGATGCAATCATATAGAATATGAGTTCAAAAAATTGAGTTCATAAACCGACTGAAAATTGTAGTATATACCGCCTATGAATTAAGAATGTCTTATCTATTGAACTTACACACGTAACAGCTGTCTATGTTATGATAACATTGATAACAGTGTTTAAATTGCTTTGTATGCTAAGGGTTCGATAACCTCGTATGAAAAATCAGCTGCTAAAAATCTAAACTTGCATGTTAATTATTAAAAGAAGATGTAAGATGTGTGCTCTATGGGGCATTTCACGTCCAATTTGTCAATAATCTAATCTACCTTTAATCGAAGACGTAAATGTAAGTCATATTGAACGTACACATGTACATATTGCTATGTATTTTTTCTAAAATAATATTTAAAATAAAAATGTACATATTTTTTGACTTTCACTGTATCTTGAATGTATTTAACTGTGCGAATATAATAACTGGTTTTTTATATTCGAGGTCGATCTTATCGAGAGGCCTTGGTAAATTCAGGGAGACGAAGATCTGCTATTAAATGAGACAGTTGTGTTTCTTGAAATATATATTATATATATATATATAAATTAGTTCGGGGTGATTTGAATGTGTTAATTAGTTGTTTGTATTTTGATATTCATTTCCCGATATATTTTAGAGATTTTTATTCTCGTAATTTGATTATTTTAAAAGATTAAACAACTGTTCTCGTATGTCTCCAAATTGTAAGTAGAATAATTTTTATGTCGACATAAATTTAAAAATCAGATTATATTAATTGTAGTTCTATTGTTTTGGAACAAGTAGGAAATTGTCTTAATTATTAGAGATAAATAATAAAGATTATTATTTACATTTCTATGTAATAATAATAATAAATTGAAAAGTTTGTTCGACGGGATTCAAGGGTATTTTTTCTTGTACATGTTATTGCGCATGTGTAATTTTGAACGTGTTTCAGATTTTGATTATACAGTGTGGTTCTCTAGGAAGGAATTAAAAATAAACTTTATTATTTTTAGATAAGTTTGATCGGAGTAATTAAGAGGAAGTTTTTTAATTCACTTAGCTGTAAATATTACAGTGAATATATTTTACCTTATGTATTATTGTAAAATATATAATCTTTATACTTTATAAAGATAGATTTTTTTTCTTTTTTAGTTTTTGTATTAAATATTCAGTTTAAATTTTATCCTGTGTTCTATTTTTGCTATAACGTTAATATTGCATAGTAACTAAAATAAGTACATATAGTAGTGTGAACAATTCACTGGCGCTAAACAATTTTGTAGAAAAGCCACGACTTTCCTTATTGGAACCCGAGAAGTTAGAAGTCTCATATTTGGAAATCAACCGGCTGAGTAACCTAGTTGGGTAAACTAGTTGTGGATGGTGGCGCAGTAAACCTACAAACCACTATTCATAGCAATATGTAACGATCTACACATGTAACGATCAACAATTGACAAATGAATCGGGGAAACAATTGTTTCGATACTTATAGTCGGTCGCACAGTGGCGGCACAAATATTTTATAAATATCTTTATCATCTTTTTTCTCGCGTATGAGAGAGAATTTTGGGAAAATATTTTGGATTCATATTCTATATAATTCAATACATCTTTCTATTTTTCATACGTTGTCGTCCTTCTTTCAAGGACAGCCTTTATAAGGTCTCCAACAACTCGATTGTATTTTGTCTTAGCATGCGAAGTTTCATTTTCCTCTGTATCGTCGTATTTGAGTAATAGTGTCGTTTATCATGAGATCGATTTCTGAGATTAGTACCAAGCAACGATTCGTGCTAGCATTTTTAACGATGAAGGTTGCGCGTCCATCGATTGGATGGATGTGAAGAATGTCAAGGAAATCGCCGGATTACGTAAAAACAAATTGTTGGACAATTAGGCATTAGTCAAGAAAGAGTCCAATATATTGTTGAGATGTTGAATTTCAGAAAAAAAATGCGCTAGATGGGTACCGCAACAATTAATGGAGGTCATGAAAGAACAATGAAAAAACATGTGTCAAGAACTTCTTAGCCAGTATCAACGTGAAGGAGATAATTTTCTATGAATATCAACACCAGGACGAATCTTGGGTTCATTATTATGACTCTGAAAACGTCCACGAAAATTCAGAAGAGTTCCATCGTCGCAGAAAGTCATGCTCACCATTTTCTGGGATGCAAAGGGTGTCACTCATATCGAATATTTTTCGAAGAGATAAACGATTGATTCAATAGGATATTGGAAATTTTTCCGGTCACTAAATAATGCTGGCGGTAGAGTAAGGCCAGAAAGAACGAATTTTTTTGCACCACAACAACGTCAGACCGCATTGGAGCAACGAAAAAATGGAGACAACGACGAGTTTGAAATTCATGGTTGTTTCACACCCTCCCTAGAATCCTGGTTTGGTTATTCAGGTTATTTCCCAAAGTTGAAGGAGGTATTGATAGGTCAACAACATCAGACACTGAAGTTCGGGCTGCTGTTCGCAATTGGATCAACAGTAAACAAGAAAGTTATTCATGGACGGAATGAAGAAATGGATTTTGTGTTTGGAGAAATGTGTTGCACTAAATGGTGATTATGTGATAAATTTACTTTTTCCACTTCCATTACATAATATACACATAAACATATTGATTTCTGTTAATTTATGACACTCATTACTCACTGACATTCATAAGTCACGGACAAAAACCTCATAAGTCACAGGAAAAATCTCGTTAAAATTACGTTACGGGTTGTTAGCCAATCAGACGCACGATTCAGGTAAATGCTTATCAACCCATGGCAACGAATAAACTCAAATGAAAATAATCTAGATAATAATTTAACACCATCTACGGAATTTAAAAATTGTAATGTCAAAATAAATTTCTATAATAAATTTTTATAAGTATGTATTTGAAAATTAATTAATTAGACCACTCACTTCATATATAGAAGTGGAAAAAGTATAGTATTTCTCGTCTAAATGGACATTACTCACTCGGATAACTTAAGCATTCGCCTGACGGCTCATGTCTTAAACGTCATCCTCGTGACTAATGTCAATCTTTAGATGCTCGTTGAATAATATACTATTATTTTGAGACTGATTTCATTACTTTGTCTTTTCTGATTCTTATTTTACAACGTTAAAGACCTCGGTATATTAATCCGCCTTAGTATGTGTGCATTTCAATAACATGCATTTAAAAGTAGCGAATTCTGATTTTACATGAAAAATGTACTTCGTTGCACAAAAAATCGGCATACTAAGAAGAAATATAACTCGTATAACTTGAAAATCGCATTAAAAAAGATTCGTATGGAGAGACTACAGTAATTAATTAATATGTCATTCGTAAGTCGTCAACGTAAGTGGGTAGTTAAACTACTTAATGATTTTTACGTTCAAACTGAATATACGTTTATTAAAAAACTTACTTTTAAAGTGTTTAGGACAGCAAACAAATTCCACTCCGGTGAAGAGGGATATTCCGCATGGTAGCAACATGGCGAAGGATCTCAACTGAAGACTCCGATCGGTGCAGGCAACGGCAGCCGTGGCGTTCCATCGTTCGAAAGACCAGCAATTGCTTTGGTTGTGTATGTGGTCAAATAAGCAATTTTCGGGAACCAATAGCGCGTCGGATTGGAAAGGACCCTCTGAAAATAAAACTGGAATTAATGACCGTGCTCGGAAACCAAAGTGTCCGAACTCAAACGGAAATATACATTTCTACGTCGCTTTTCTTTATTTCCTCCCAGTTTATTTTGAACCTTTCCCGTTAGTTGGGATTAAATTACTTTACTCTATCGGCATATGTTGGTGTGTAAAAGGTATATAAGAGCTATTAGTTGAAAGACCATATCTTTAAAGGTGTTTAATGTTGATTGAGAGGAACCGTAAATATTATAATAAAATATCAATATCTAAAGAGTTTAATTTTTGAATAAAACATATTCATTACAAAGTATAAAATGTTCAACAAGATATATGCATCCGCGTTCTTCTGAAAAAGTTTGTTATGATCAGGGAACGGCACTCAGAGGTACAGGACCGAACTTAAATGAATAATGTAATTCAAAATTGGGCACGGTAACAGCGGTAATACAAATAATATGTGACAAGCTATACATTATATATGTAATGTTGTAATCTACATATACAAGTTAGTCCAGCTCGGGTTTGTTAAAGTGACGTAGCTGGTTTCTCCCTCCGCGCCGTCAATAAATATGTTTACAAGTTACGATATGTATGTATGTATAAAAGTAGTTGCATCTATTGCACCGAAAGTATTTTAGTTAAATCGTAAGCGCCGTTTGTAGTAGGCCGATCTATTGTTTAGTTTTATAAGTTACTTGCGTTCTATTGCGTAAATATGTCCCGTACACATCCGTCGCAAGATACTGTTGAAAGATGGATAAATGATTTGCCTGCGCTGGTATTCGACGGTATTCAACTTCGATACAAAATTTGCAATGTAATACTGTCGTGACGAGTGAAAACGCGTGTAGTAAAACATGTGTCGTCGGATACACGTATTGCTAACATTTCAACTGCTTATGAACGACAAAAAGGACTTAATTCGGATGTACATAAAATGCTAATAGCGTGTAATATTCCATGGAATACGGTAAGTCATCTTGAATTTAATCACTTTTTACAAAATTGTGTTAACGGGAAATATATTGTCTTGCATGTGCCCGCGGAATACATCTTAAAAAGATATAATATGTCGCCGATATACGATTAAATTATGACTTCAATTGTCAATGACATAAATGATAAATATATTTGGGTGTCAGTAGATGAAACCACTGACGTTAAAGGACACAATATTGCAAATTTTTGGGATGGGGTGATGGGCAAAGACACGGCAATGTCTACATATCTACTTACATCTAAGAGAATCGAAACAACTAATGCAGCATTTATATCACGTAAAGTAACTTCGCGTTTGAAATCTGCATGGGGTGAAAAGCACGATATAAATAAAGAAAAATTGTTATCATTTGTAACAGATGGAGCTGCATATATGAAAGACAACTGGTCAGCTCTTAAAACAAACATATAGTAGTATGACGTATATTACATGTTCCGCATATGTTCTTCATAGAGTAGCAGAAGAAAGTCAGAAAATGTTACCCGAATGCAGATAAATTGATATCTTCTGCCAAGAAAGTTTTTGGGAAGGCACCTGCGCAAAAAATTATTTCGTGAAAAACTGCCACAAGTGCCACTACCACCAGAACCTGTTACAACGACTTGGAGCGCATGGATAGAAGCAGCATCCTATTATCACATGCATTTTGACGAGGTTAAAAGTATAATACAGCTACTGGATCCTAATGCTGCTGTTTCTTTTTTACTCGCTCAACAATTATTTAGAGAGCCAAATATTCAGGTAGATTTAACCAATATTCATGGACATTATTCCAGAATATCTGTAGCCATTCGCCATATAGAGGTTACTGCGACCAACCCACAATATTCTATAACTAACGCCGTTAATATTGTGTATCTTCGTCAATTCCTTTCCCAATTACCTGGAGCTATTGCTGATAATGTAAAAAAAAATTCAACCAGTTCTAAATAACAATCCAGTATTTGCTGTACGACGAATTTCTGACTGTGATGGTAAAAAAGCAGATTTTTTCCGAACCGGGGATACATGTGCCGTCACTACAAAACTTTATGTACTTTAAATATACACCTATTTCATCGGTAGATATTGAACGGTAGTTTTCAATATACAGTGACAGATAATTATTAATACATGAGCATTTTGCCATTTTGACAACGGATTTGACATTTCGGCGACCTCTGGTAAGCCTCAAAGGGGCCTCGAAAAGTCTCGTAAGGTAGCGTGTGTGACTTTCTTGAGAACCAGATTGCTGTATTTCGCTACCTTCCTAGCAGTAAGAGCCCTTTTGATGTCATCGACCCTACACCCATCGTATCACGTCGTATCCCAAGGTCTTCATGGTGCAGGGTGGATGACATCAAAACGGCTCTAGCTGCTAGGGGGTGTAGTGAAAGGCCACAATCTGGTTGTCAAGAAAGCGGAACGGACACACATACGTTACTATGTGAGACTTTTCGGAGCCACCATGTTGCTCACCGGGGGCCTCCGAAATGTTAAATCTGGTGTCAAAACTGTTCTAGCTCTATCGGTTTTCGAAAAAGCGCTAGCACTCGGGGATGAGTCGTCGCCGATTAACGCGTCAGGTTATGTCTACAGATGCTAATGATTTGTTTCCGCATTAATCCGATTTTAAAAATGCATACTTATCTAATGATTGAAATATTTAACAGATGTTATCCCGTTTGTGAGCGGTAAATGTTTGAACATGTTTTATAATTTACCTTCACTATTTATTTTAAGTTTTAAGTGTCCGCCTGTGGTGGTTGGTGCAATTCCCTTGCTCTATATGCCAACATTTGAACTTTGGATATGAAATGTGAAGCGTCAGGGTGGGTGGTATGCTTTATAAACCCTGCAACATTCCTTCTGGAGAATATGTATTCACTCTTACTTGGCAAGTACTTGTTTCTCTATAAGTATTTTGATTCGCGTTTGAGGATGCCCTCGCTCTGTCCCCATGTCCCACTGAGTGCCGATCTCTGGTTATGACGTTTGAGCGATGAAGTGACTTAATCACGCGTTGCATCTTGGTCACGAGTTCGAAAAGTGTTTCTAGGTTATCAACATAAACACAAAAACTTACAAACGCCTTGCACGGTGTTAGATAGCACGATCTTGCTGGTCAGTTGATGCTGCAATGCTACAATATGCATATATACACTGTTTTTTTTTAATTTGGAGAAGTTACATCATTTGAATTTGATGTGGAGAACCTATCAAATTCAAATTTGGCAGTCTCGAATAACATGAATTAAACTTATGCTGTGGCCATATTGATTTTATTTTGTTTTAGTTTGTTGATATATGTTATGACTTTTATAGTTAACCTTATTTATGTTTGTTAAAAATTTCAATCTGAATTCGATACCTCATACGTGTACGTCTTCTCCGCCTCAGACATTTAAGTATTTGCGAAAAACAATGGGTGGTAAATTCTTTCAAGGAGTTGAAGTTAGATAATCCCGAAAGTGGAAGTATCGTATTGATATCAAAAGTAGCAAATACTTTAGTTAATCTATATTTATAATGTATTTATATTGTGTTAGTATAACCTCATTTTATTTAGGAATAGCTGAGAGTACTGTTTATCGCATTTTGAAGGAATATAAAATTGAAGGAGTTCTTAAAAGCCCAAAAGAGAGCACTGGACGACGCTCTTTAATTGAGTCATTTGATGAAAATGTAAAATATACTATTCGACGAGTGAAACATACATTCTATTTAAAAAATGAGATATCAACTTTGAATAAAATTACGAATGCCATTAGTTGTCATCTCGAAATACCTAAAATGAGCCGCTCTACGTTAAGTCTGTTAGTGAAAAAAATTAATTTCAGGTAGAAAAATATAAAGTTGCCTATAATTTTTATGTTATACATATAAATATATTAGTATGAATTTCTTATTTTTTTGGCCATAATTGTAATACGAGATAAAATTAATATTTTTGGGAGTAGGGGTCGGGTAATTAAAACAATATTTAATTTGACCTTAAAAAACATGTCAAACAAACAAAACACATTTCAATTTTAATAAAATCGCAATAATTACATCTGGAAAAAACAACAAAGCAAGAAATATACTAGAAAGCATCCACGTACAAAAAATACAAATTCAATTAATGACCGAACAGATTTAAATAACTTGTCAGCAATATACCTACCCATTATATACCCCCCCCTTGTAATAACAATATAAACATCACAAAAATAAAATAAAAAAACATGTCCGAGAACAGTCAAACCAACCTCCTCGCAAAGTGTCGAGAAAGCTAACATTCTTTCTACCCGTCAAAATAAACACATGGCCGGAAACAGTCTATCTGCTAAAAAAGTTTAGCTTTATTTAGAAATGCAAAGCAAATACGTCGCAATATATTAACACCAAAAAAATTTACTGTAAGTAGATTTATTATATCATCTCTTACCTTTTATAACATTAAAATAAATTATAGTTTTTGAAAAGGATACTATATATGGTATTGAAACGTCAAATTAAATATTGTTTTAATTACCCGGCCGTTACTCCTAAAAATATTAATTTTATCTCGTATATATGTGGGATTAAGGTTCATTTAGTGCGGGCAAAACATACACAGGCTTTTTCACTGTTTTTATTATTTTAACGTAATGCAATGTAATAATATGAAAAAATTAATATCAGCATTAATGTTCGTCTTCCTGGGCTCTTGTCTAGGGCGATCGTTCGTCTCAGTGAGATTTTCGCGTGAGACTGCTTACTCGAACGACGATACCTCGCCGAGTATTGCCGATCCTACATATATATATATATATATATATATATATATATATATATAAGGTAAACTTAATAAATCGGCGATTAAAGGTCTGGTTCATTACTTCAAAGTATATATATTTAAAACAACCCTACATGTTTCGTCATCGACTGAGGTAGCCACTACGAGTGTTCCCTCGGTTGGCGATGTGCAACCCCGTGCAGGGTGCGCTTCGCTGGTCTGCGCCTTGCCTCGTTGGGGCGGGGGTCGGGCCGTCGAAGTACTGCTCGGAAAAGTAAAGAAGTTGCCGGGAAAGGGTTGGCGGCCCTACGCAACGGCTGGTTATCCGATCTCTCTAAATTTACGCGACCGGTCACTAAACAAACGCACGAGCGCACTAACATACAAAACCCTACACTTACGCGGTCACACAAATACAAAATCACACTCCCAGAGAGAGACGTAAGCTGCCAGCAGCAACCAACACACGGGTTCATACCCAGAAAGAGACACAAGCTGCTGGCAGCGAACAACACATATGTTCACACCTTGCTATCTATTTTTTGGAATACTAGGGCATGACTTATTATTATTATTATTGGAATGTATCTTTGAATAATTTAAACCATAGCAACTCAATTATTTGACATTTATATTTTTTATTCCCTTGACAAAGGCGTCATGCCGAAACATGTAGGGTTGTTTTAAATATATATACTTTGAAGTAATGAACCAGACCTTTAATCGCCGATTTATTAAGTTTACCTTATCATACCAAGGTCACGAAAATATTATATTTATATTTATATATATATATATATATATATATATATATATATAAGTGTTTAGATAATTTCTTAGCCGTTTATTAAATATAACAATTGATAAATGATTGGAGTTTTTTGGCTTTTATATGAAATATTTACAAATATCAAGTTAGTATGTATGTAATTGCAAAGTAAGGGGGGATGCAAACATTGCTGTCTACAAATTACAAAGCAAATCATACGAAATTTTTTAATTGAAAAATATTGCCTATGTTGGGACTCGAACCCAAGTCTACAGTTTGCCGGACTGTCGGTTTTACCACTCACCCACAATAGACCTAGGTTCAAGCTATTTAGAAATGCATTATAAAGTAACAGTGTTAATGAATCAGATGTCAGTTATTGAACGTAGATGTCAAGTTGAAAGCAGAAGTCAGTTTTGAAAGTTGATGTCAGTAAAACCGACAGTCCGGCAAACTGTAGACTTGGGTTCGGATCCCAACATAGACAATATTTTTCAATTAAAAAATTTCATATGATTTGCTTTGTAATTTGTAGACAGCAATGTTTACATCCCCCCTTACTTTGCAATTACATACATACTAACTTGATATTTGTAAATATTTCATATAAAAGCCGAAAAACTCCAATAATTTATGAATTGTTATATTTAATAAACGGCTAAGAAATTATCTAAACACTCATATAACTATGGAGTAATAATTAGCATTTTCAAACATTCAAATCTGACATCTGCTCTCAAAATACTGACATCTGCTTTCAATAACTGACTGCTTTCAAAACAGACATCTGCTTTCAATTACTGACATTTGCTTTCACTAACTGACATCTGCTATCAAAACTGACATCAACTTTCAAAACTGACTTCTGCTTTCAACTTGACATCTACATTCAATAACTGACATCTGATTCATGAACACTGTTACTTTATAATGCATTTCTAAATATCTTGAACCTAGGTCTATTGTGAGTGAGTGGTAAAACCGACAGTCCGGCAAACTGTAGACTTGAGTTCGCGTCCTAACATAGACAATATTTTTCAATTAAAAAATTTCGTATGATTTGCTTTGTAATTTGTAGACAGCAATGTTTACATTCCCCCTTTGCAATTACATACATACTAACTTGATATTTGTAAATATTTCATATAAAAGCCGAAAAACTCCAATAATTTATCAATTGTTATATATATATATATATATATATATATATACATATATATATATATATATATATATATATATATAGTGTGCCTTCATAATAGGTTGTAACCCACGTGACGTATTGCAATATTGGTTGCATACATTGGGATTGGCAATCCTGCATAATAAGTTCCTAAACTTAAATGTTTTGTTATGACAGTTTTGTGCGTTTTGTGTATTGTGTCAGTTAGATTTTCTTTGCATTAATTTTATATTTATTTCGCGTTAAAAAAGTCAGTTCTTTGAAGAGCTATTGAAGATATTCTAACTTTTGTGAAGGCTAGTTATCTATTAATAACATTGAATGTATGTATAAATGAAATAATTTCATTTTAGGTTATAACCTCCAAAATGGCATTTACCGTCGAACAAGATGCATTCATTTTAGTGGCCCATTATAGAAGTGCTACACAAGATGCCGAAGGCAATTGGAGTTATTCACTTCCAACTTGTATAGATCAATTCATACAACGCTTCCCAGATTTTGACTTTGATTATGATTCATATCGACATCGTAGACATATTATAACACATCGTTTTGAGGAAAAACATTGTATTTGTAAAAGGAAATTGACTGGGAGGCCCACCAAATTAACTGAAGCTGTTGTAGATGACATTCGGCAGCAAGTAGAACATAGCCCTCATAAATCAGTTAAAAAACTATCTCAGCAAACAGGTATTTCATATTTATTTTTAATTGTACAAAATTAACATTCAAAAAAAATTTCTTGTAGGACTCTCAGTCGGAACATGTCACAAAGCATTAACAAAAAAGATACATATGCATCCTTATAAAGTAACTGTTGTACATCAGTTACATCCAGTCGATTACGATAGTCGAATTAGATTTTGTGAATGGTTTAATAATCGAATGAACGATGACCTCCTAGATTTAACTTTTTTAGTGACGAAGCATGGTTACATCTTACAGGATACGTAAATTCACAAAATTATAGATCTTGGGCTACAGAAAATCCACACCAACTAGTAGAAACATCATTACATTCTTTAAAAGTAGGAATATGGGTGGGAATGTGGAAGAATTATTGGGCCAATTTTCTTTTACGATACCATTACTGCAGCAAGATATCGAGGAATATTAAATGAATTTATTAATCAGCTGCATGACGATGAATTAGAAAATGGCTGGTTTCAACAAGATAATGCACCTGCTCACACGGCCAGAGACACACACCACTATTTGACAGAATTTTACAACGATAGACTGTTTAATTTATGGCCACCCCGTTCTCCCGATCTTACTCCGCTTGATTTTTACTTATTTGGATATTTGAAAAATAGGATATATAGAAATAGACTACATAATTTACAAGAACTAGAAGCAGCAATTGTGCATGAAATAAATAACATTACGCAGAATGATTTACATAATGTTTTTGAAAATTTAAAACTTAGGGTGAATATTTGTTTGCAGCAAAATGGTCATCATTTCCAACATTTATTATAAATATGTTATTGTGAAAAAGCTTTCAGTACGTTAGCTCCTCATAAAATGTGTTTGTACAGAGGCAAAATTGACAATTTTTTCATTATTAACTGTAAATAAAATTTATTCTATTAAAATGATAATAAACACTAGTGTTTTAATTGAATAAACATACAACTAAAATTTATTTTTATTATCAAGAAATTACTTACGTTTCAATTAAAATAAAATTAAAAATCATCTGTCAAACTATTTTGAACTAGGAATATTTGTATAGGGGTAGTACCAATCTGTAATGTTGGTTGCATATGTATCATGTTACAACAAATAATGAAGGCTCTGTATATATATATATATATATATATATATATATATATATATATATATAATATTTTCGTGACCTTGGTATGATATGGTAAACTTAATAAGTCGGCGATTAAAGGTCTGGTTTATTACTTCAAAGTATATATATTTAAAACAACCCTACATGTTTCGGCAATGATGCCTTTGTCAAGGATATAAAAAATATAAATGACAATATAAATGTCAAATAATTGAGTTGCTATGGTTTAAATTATTCAAAGATACATTCCAATAATAATAATAAAACATGCCGTAGTATTCCAAAAAATAGATAGCAAGGTGCGAACATATGTGTTGTTCGCTGCTAGCAGCTTGTGTCTCTTTCTGGGTATGAATTTTGTGTGTTGATTGCTGCTGGCAGCTTGCGTCTCTCTCTGGGTGTGTGGTTTTGTATTTGTGTAGCGTTGTATTTGTAGGAGCGCGTATGTATGTTGGTACGCTCGTGCGTGTGTTTAGTGACCGGTCGCGTAAATTTAGAGAGATCGGATAACCAGCCGTCGCGTAGGGCCGCCAACCCTTTCCCGGCAACTTATTTACTTTTCCGTGCAGTACTTCGACGGCCCGATCCCCGCTGGTCTGCGCCTTGCCCCGTTGGGGCGGGGACCCAGGTATTTATACAGCATTGAGTTGCGCTTTCCGTGGCTTGTGCGGAACGTATTTAATTGAGACCAATGCTTACGTGGGAGGGTTACGTCCGGCAGAGGTTCTGAAGAATTAGAGATTAAATCTCTATTCTACAACAATTCGAGGAGGACTATCTAGCAATCATTCACATTGATGGGATGCTGAACTACAGTATCCAGCCAAATCGGTCTCCTAGATTTCAGTCGGGCCTTAGAGACGCTCTCCAAATCATCATGTATCGGAAGATCAATGTTATTGGAAGCAGCGAGACGTTGATATCTGACGGGCAATGTTAGAAAGAATCGGTAAGCAGAGACTAGGAGGGATGTAACAGTACCGGTGACCATCCTCATTGTATAGTTAAGTTGAATATCGACTAACTTGGTGTGAGAGCTTCAACACCAAACAGCAGCACAGTATTGAGCAGCAGAGTAAGCCAATAAAATGGTTACCGTTCTCAGGGTCTTCTCATGAATTGCTTGCCAGTTTATGAAGGTATAGAGGTGCCGCTTGAATGTCAGAGACCGGTTTAACGTTACGCCCAGCTATTTATGATGGGATCTACGAAATAGAATTATTAAAGCTTGCCGACAAATACCGCCCAACATCTATCTTAAATACAATTGTTTCTGTAGAAAAGAGGTGCAAACTATGCATTGTTCGAAATGGTGCCCAGTTCGAGCAATATTTATAGGTCAGTGTTTCTGTTTTTTTTTATTTGATAACACAATAAAGAATGTTTATTTTATTGTATTTGTTTTTCATATTTTTTCTTTCTTTCTTCCTTATTAAGGTTTTTTTTAATTGCTGAGAATTACAACAAATAAATATGTACCTATTTAGTCAATTTAACATTGTCAGTGTGTAACTGCCTATACCAACTCATGGCCCACTGTCAGTGACAAAAATTTGCAAAAAACTCTGATTTTCTTGCATTTTTCTTTATCGAAGTAGGTATTTATTTTTAATACGTTACTGGAATATGTAGAATAATTTATTTTGTTAAAATCAAGAAAAATATGTAACTATTTAGTTAATTTAACGTTGTCAGTGTGCAACTGACTACACCAACTCATGGCTCACTGTGAATGACAAAAATTTACAAAAAAGTCGGATTTTCTTGCATTTTTCTTTATCCAAGTACATGTTTCTATTACGTTAATGAACTCTGTATAAAATTTTTTTTTTGGTAAGGTCAAGAAAAAAGGTAGAGTTCATATATGCGACAAGAAATAATTCGCATTGCTGTATGTAGCCTTTCCGAAACCGTTTAATTTCATGTATAGATCATTAAAATCAGATAATAAATAAAGACGTTATAGCCTTTGGAAATTTTTGTGGAACACCCGATATATATGACTTTTGCAGTTTATCTCTTTGTTAAAGGAAAAAAAGGTAATTGCACATTATACATAGGCTGTAAAGTTAACATTAAGTCGGGTATCTATTTATAAGTAATCTTTGGTTAACAACTGTTTTACAGGCGAAGTTATTGCCGCGGTAATGGCATTTGCGTTTGCTAATTAGAAATGAATATATTTTCGTATGTAATAAAAACTTAGTTTATAGGAAAGGGACATAGGAATGTGACTATAAACATTTTTTTCTTTACTGTTGAATAACGAGTAAAAAAGCAAAATGTAAATTTAAGACTATAAATAGTTCAACTTCATTATCTTCCTTTATTCTGCACTGTATATGACAACGGTAAGTTTAGAAATATATAATTTTAATTCGCCATTTTTTTTCTCTCGGGAAAGTTTTGCGAATAGCCAGGGAGCACACAGAAAAATAGCTAAACCATAAATTACATTCATGTTGTGCACGAAAACTACCTACCTCCAGAACAAAAATAATAAAGGTGCAGAGAAGAACGAAGCGTATAACAAACAGATATATCAGTGGTACACTTAAGCATTAATTTCGGTGAAAATACTCGGACTTTCAAACCAAAGAGAACAACATGAAGAAGGAGAATACAATCGAATATCGTTAGATCTTCCAACTTGTTAGACAGTAAGAGAAAATAAAATTAAAAAGATATTCTCTCAATTTTCTGCTGCTACTTATTCGCTACTGTACCGGAAATCTCGTTTTTTAAATATATCTATTAGTAGGTAGTGTGCCTTATAAGTTCATGCTGAGTTCAACTGTCAAAGAACAGTTATATAAAACTACCCAGTGACTATAAATGATTGAAGCAAATATTTAATTTCGCAACTCTGAGAAATTGGCTTGCCTGATCATTCGTTTTAGATTTATCTTTTTTTGGTTACAATATTTTGTATAAATATAGATGAGATATGGTCAGAATTACTTAGTTGACTTTTACTTTGTCAAATTTTTGACAAATTTGAATTTAAAAATCAGGCATGTCATAAATTTGCAGAATTGTTGCCATCTTAATTACAAAAAATTATAGTTACTTGTTATACAAGGTGCTACCTGGAATTCCCGGAATGTGAAAAAAAACAAATTATTATTCATCCCCCCTCACCTCCCCCCCGCCCGCTAAAGTACTATCTTTCAGATCGAATGTGTTCAACACTGCCTGCAATTTGAACTGAATCTTCTCAATCGTCTCCCTTGAGCTTCACTTTCAACTTCGGAAACAGGCAGAAGTCACAAGAGGCAAGACCTGGGGCGTAAGAAGGGTGGGGTAGTACTGCTGTTTGCGTTGAGAAACTGACGCATAACAAGTGACGTGTGATTTGGTGCATTGTCGTGGTGTAGTATCCACGAATTGTGCGCCACTTGGCAAGCCGCTTGCGTCGAATGTTTTCTCTTAGTCGCCGAAGAACATCACAATAAAATCGTCCATTAACTGTTTTACCTGGTGGGAGAAATTCTTTGTGCACGATTCCAACAGGCGAAAGAAGCAAATCAACATCGACTTGGCGTTTTTCGCTGCGGGTTACGTTCGAGGAGGGCTATCCAGCAATCATTCACATTGATGGGATGCTGAATTACCGTATCAAGCCAAATCGGTCTCCTAGATTTCAGCCGAGTCCTGACATTCCCCAAAACAACGTGTATATGAAGATCAATGTCATTAGAAATCTTAGCGCATTCATTCTGTGCTACAGCGAGACGTCTGATATCCGGTAGGGCAATGTTAGAAAGAATCGGTAGCCATGGACTAGGAGTGAATCTAACAGTACCGGTGACGATCCTCATTGTATCATTAAGTTTAATATTAATATTAGATTAGTGTGGGAGCTTCGAAACCAGACAGCAGCACAGTATTCAACAGGAGTGTAAGTCAGTGCAATGCTTGCCATTCGCAAAGTATCCCTCATGAATTGCTGGCAAGTCTATGTAATATGTTATTACGGGTCTTCACTTTTTGAATAGTTTTATAGACGTGCTGCTTGAACGTCAGAGACCGGTCTAACGTTACGCCCAGATATTTAGGATGGGGGTTGTGGTTAATCCGGCTACCACCAAATTCAACGTTCAGCTCTCTGTTCCTTCTTACACAAATAAAAGTAGAAAGTTACACCTTTATATTTAATTGAATAAACACTTTGATAACGGTATAATATACCGATAAAATATTGTTAGAGGAATCTACTAAAATTTAATGAAACAAATCAAGTACATACTCAAGTACTACATCAAGCATATACTATTTACGCTAAGTTTATAAATACAATTTTTCATTATGAACCGTCTTCTACATCCATCAACAAAACAACGACGATAATAACTGGGCTGTTGATCCAAATCAATCTTTAAATCGCATACGTTTTGTTATACTCTAACTCCGCTCTAATTCACTAAACGATCGTATCTATTTAAAACGGTGGGGATACTAGAGGACACCAGCTCTGTATATTAATAGCGCATATATGTAGACAGAATTGGCTACGTACGGAGCACGATAAATATTATATTCGTGAGTAAGTGCTATTTTACATTCAAAATAATTAACTGCAATAAATTAGTTTGATTGTTAGACATCACATTAATTCAGAAATTATTAGACCATTAATGAAATGACCAAATTAAGAAGCCACCACTAGGCACATATGGATCAATTTGAGATGTTGGTCGCTCTTTATAAGATTCGTGAGGTTCTTCACTTCTCTTCCAAACTAAAGAACTTAGAAAGCGGCAGATTAAGAAGGCATATTATTTCAAAAATAATTGAGAAGAAAAAAGCGAATGTTTGCTAATTATACGTATTTTTTTTCATATACATTTCTTCTGTAAAATTAGTGGCAACTTCTTCATTAAGGTTTTCTAGAGGATGAATAAATAAAGTGACTCCTAATTTAGGTGATGTATGCGTGGAGCAAATTAAACTTTGAAGGTAAATATATATCTGTCATTCTACTTCGTATATATTTCAATATATTTCGCATCTAGACAGAATATTTCAAATTAAAAAAAATGTATTTACAAAGAAAGGTACTTGCATTATTGGCGTATGTACGGAGTACAAAGGACAGACGGATTTCGAAACTGCGCGTTAGTGTCACGTAGCGTTCACATAAATTGGACGGTCAATCGCTTATTTAAGGAAATCAGACTGTCCGGAGACGTATCGTAAATCAAAATTTAATCTAGCAACAATACATATTCAAATGTAATACTCGTGGATCGTTACCGCTCACGTACGAATGCAAAACTGACCCACTTTTCATTTTATCATATTATGCGCCGTAATCTTCCCAGCTTGACAATTCCGTTCTCTACATGTTAACTCTTAGCATTTCCGTAAGAAGACGCTGTTAGCTATGGAATTTTATCCATTAGTTTCTTAGATAAAGATAGTTTATGCAAATAGCATAAGATTTATTTTTAATATTTAAATGCTAAACATTAAAATAATTTCAACCATACTTGAGTTGGTAAAACTTCACCATTTGTATAAAGCAAAAAACATTTTTAATAATATCAACAATATTATTAAAAATCTGACATGGAGAACACAATACAAGTAAATATTTGCGTGAAAATTGCCTTCCAAACCTGCAGACACGTGTTTCGTTTTGCTATAGACTCATCAGTGCATGATGTGGGATAGACGACTTTCAGAAGAACTCCCTTACTGCAAACGGTCAAGTTATAAAAGACGGCATTGCGTTGAGTTTTCTTCCAAGCTGTCTTTTATGACTTAACTGTATGCAGTAAGAGAGTTGTTGTAAAAGTTGTCGATCGTCTTGATCATTCATTGTTTCCAAATAAACTCGATTCGATCTTTAGATTCTTCCAATCTTACCTTTTCCAGCTATCGCAGTATGTTTTTTACAATGGTTATTCATTAACCGATTATATACCTACTTTCGGTGTACCGCGAGGCTCCGATTGGAGCCCATTGCTATACAACATCTTTATTAATGACATTGGGCATACGATCTCTTCGGATAAATTACTTTTAGCGAATGATCTAAAAATATTTCTCAATGGTGCACAGTCAGTAATCTTCCTTTAAATATGAGCAGGCGCAAAGTAATGTCTTTCGCCAGAAGATCTGGGAGCATTGTTTTTAATTACTACCTCCATAATTTGTATTTGGAGCGTGTTCAGTTGGTTAGGGACGTGGGTATATTATTTGATACGAAGGTCGCATTCAGTGAACATCTTAATTTTATTACTTCGTCTGCGAGGAAAACCCTGGGGTTTATTAAACTATTTAATTATTCTACAAAAGATACTTGAATGTCTGAGCGAATGCCGAGTTTTCTGTCTAGCTCGATGCTTTACGAGTTCTCACTAGATGTTTTTTCGATGAGTTCTTCGTAGACACTCTCTTTATATCCCAGGTAAATTATGGGTTCGCATCCACGGTTATTCTGACAATGTAATAAAATTAAATTAAATTTATGTTAAGAAATCTAAAATATTAATCCAGGAGGGTAATGGAAAACCTTCAATGAATAGGATAAAGAGGGCTATAAACTGTACGCGTAGAACCATTAATGGACCTTTACATTCAATTTTGTCTTTGCATATTTAACCAAATAACAGACACGTGATGGACCACAGAATTACATTTATTATGTTAAATCAATTAGGAAATTTTAAGTACATCATTTGGAAATTTCGGCATTTTGCATGGATTGTAAAAATATGTAATTAACATTGAATAGCAATTCGTATGACTCAAATGCAAGATCCTTTTAAGTATACTAAATACATGATAAGTATGAATTTAAGGAAAGTAAGTAGCTAAAAATAGCTAAATTTATGTAAAACAAAAAAGACACAAAACAATTATGAATATTTGTTTTGCATTGAATATATACATATACGGTGTCAAACAAATGGTCACCTTTGTCTTACTATTTTTGAAGCAGTTTCTTCAATAGTATCATCACACATTTTTGCAATATTTATATAAAGAATCGAAGGAAATAAGAGCACAATTTCTCGATATTCACGAAAAACCAATATGAATACCCTTACTTATAGGTCGTCAAGTCGTTTCTATCAGGACCTGCATCCTTTTTACATTCGGCAATTATAAATGTCATGTTGACAATTGGAAAAAAAATTTCTTCAATTCAAATCATAGGGTCGTGCAAAAAATATTATATACACACCGGGAGTGAATGATTTTTTACTCGGTGCTTTGTAGAGCCCTCGGAAAAAAACATAATTTCATTCCCTTGGCGTATTATATATTATTTCGTAATGTTCTAGTTTAGTACAAGTTCTTTTTGTTCATTAAGTGTATTTAGTTTAGGTGCTATTGTGAATATTCGTAAGTTAATTTTGTATTATTTTTATTTTATTATCTTTTTCCATAAACTAATTGTAATTCCTATGTTGTCCAATACTGATTGTCGTTTTCTATTACTTCGTTCTGTAATTGCAACTTGTTCTGTTAGACAAAAATCTTATTATTATTATCAATAGTGTATCATATTTAGAAGTGATTAGGGGGAGAGACATTAATTTATCAACAAACTGTACAACATTAATATATGAAAATGAGAGGGCATTTGCACATGACATTTTGCGGTTATTAATAACGGTCCACGTTATTATTTCGATACAAATTAAAAACAAACAAAAATTTAATATAACACCGCTGTCTGCGTAATACGTGTTTGTTCGGTAACACAACATAACACGCATAAATCACAGCAATCCTCCATTCAAAATCACACGCCACCATGATCAGAGAATCAATACCCCAGTTGGATAGGAGGCGTAATGTTATAAATCAATAGCGTTATTACTGAATATTTCCTTTCACGACGGTCCGGTCACAGAGGCTACGCTCTAACAGCAATAATATATCGAATTAACAGCTGTGAGTGTATTCATCTCTGCATAGCTGTCTCGTAATAATTATAATCTGGTCTGAAACTATAGGTCGACGGCGGCTACGTTGTAGGCATGTATATATGAACAGAAATTAATTACAATGGAAATTAACGCGGGTGAATTTGTAACGACGTCCAGGGATAAAATGAATGTGAATTAGTCGGAAAATGCAACGCTAAATGAAGGCTAATAATTTTACTGTCCTGTCCGCATAGATGACGTGCGCGTATGGCGTTAAAGTACTTTGCGGAAGGCAAGGATGGCGTTTATATGATGTTTTTGGTAAATTCGTACATGAATAAGTCATGAGCGGAATGAATTACGGCAGTCCAGTACTTTATTGGGCATGTGAATTAATGGACTGCTGGAATTATTAATTTCGATTCATTTATTTTCTGAACTAATACAATCAAATGCTCGCAGGTAAAATAGGTTTATACCTAAATTTCAAATATATTATGATAGAATGGAATAGTATATTCTACGGCTTAATAATTACAACAAATATTTAAGGTGTAACTAGCTGATTAAAAATATTATATCAGGTTATATTATAAATAATTTCCGTTTCAGTAAAACAAGTTTATAACAGATATACATACAGTTATAACTACATTAACTATTTCTAATTTTCAGAAATGATAGAGGGCACTTAAATAAACATTTTTTATTAATAAACTAGTGCCTGTAAATGTCTCGGTATCAAGATAAACTAGAAATTTTTAAAAACAATCTCAATTACAACAGGAAATAGTTAACAAATAAATAAAACACACATAAGATGCTTTAGATTTACACTTTATTAATAAAATAATGACAGCTGTTTCGCTAACACAGTAGCTTCTTCAAATTCAACTTAAGACTAAAGATACATACAAGATACAGCGTTAATCAGGTAGTTGACCCAAGTTAAAATTCTAGGAACTATTACATTTATATTTAGCTTTTTGAAAACTATACCATGTCCTACTTGTGTGAGGTTTGAGTTTAATAATATAACATAAGCAAGTAAGAAACAATATTTCAATGGGTGAACAGATTTAACAGTGGGGATGAATTCAAGTCTAATTTATCGTTTAGTAACATTTCTGAGTTTTTAAGCTTATTAATTTCTAAAGACTCTAAACAATTTAGTTTTCTACCTTTATTTTCTACATGTATGGTGTCGAATTGTAAATGAAATTCGTGCTCATTCTCTATTAAATGATTAGAGTAGGTTGAGTGAGTTTTCTTATTGATATAAGAATGATAGTGGTCTTGGATTCGTTTTTTAAACGTTCTACCTGTCTGTCCAATATATGTTTTGGTACATGATCCACATGATAACTTATAGACTCCTGATTTATTGTCTTTGGTAGTTTTTTCCTTATTATTTTTAATATATTTGGCTAGATTATTATTAGTTTTATAAGCAATATTAATGTTTTCTTTTTTAAGGAATTTTGATAATTTAAGTTGCTGTTGACCTATGTAAGTAAATGATTTAAACTGCTTGTCTGGCTCCACTTTAATGATTGGGTACACCTCCCTTAATAATTTATTGACTGATTTTTTAACAATTAATTTATCAATTAGATTTGGGTCATATCCGTTGTTGTGCGCGATTTGTTTTATAATATTGTATTCTTTATTATAGTCTTCATTGGACATCGGGATGTTAATAAGTCTATGTGTCATGCTGTGAAAAGCCGCTACCTTGTGTTGGACCGGGTGGTTAGATTTATTATGTATCGTGGTATCTGTATGAGCCACTTTGTGGTAAATAGAAAAATGGACCCTATTGTTTACACGTTTTAAAGTGAGATCCAGAAAGTGTATACTATTATTAAGCTCCTTTTCTATCGTAAACGTGATATTAGGATCAATGGAATTGATAAATTCATAAAGTGTTCAACTGCCTATCTGTACCTATATATCCTATCAATATATCACCAACGTATCTGTACCAAAACAAAATGTTCTTCACGTATCTGTCATTATGAAAAATAGTATTTTCCAGGTAATCCATATAAATTTCCGCAAGTAAAGGAGAAAGAGGATTTCCCATGATAAGACCTTGTTTGCAGAGGTAGAGTTTGTTATTGAAAGAAAAGTAATCTTTCAATAACAAACTCTACCTCTGTAAACAAGGTCTTATCATGGGAAATCCTCTTTCTCCTTTACTTGCGGAAATTTATATGGATTACCTGGAAAATACGACTGAAAATAGACACGGAAGCAGTTCAAAGTGACTTGAACTGCTTCCGTGTCTATTTTATTCACCCAATAAACCTCAAAAAACTTTTTTGGCTGGGCAGAAGTTGAGTGCAATCAAGAAGCTATCCAGGCGATTAATGATTATTCTAAGGATCTTAAATAAAATCATTTCAGGGAAGGAATCGGAGAACCGCTAGACCAAGTTCAACTCTGAAAGTAACTGAGATAGAAACCTCAGATTGTTGTGCTATCTCACTGGTGATTTGGTGAAAAGCATATCTTCAAAGGTTGCACTTTAGCCAAAGACGCTGCATTTAACATTATCTTTGATTTTCAGATTGTTCTACTGAAGATGGCAAGTTAGTTACCTAAATACGTATTTAGAGTTTATTAATTTACATTGTGGTTAACAACAAAATCTCCACCAATTCGGATCACATTGTTGTCTTTCATACTGTTGAAGATAGGTTTACTATCCTTTTGAAATATGTTAATTTCAAATATTTTTTATTGTTAAGTATAAATAAATTTAGGATATAGAGTTCAAACATAAACATTTCCAAGTTTATAAAATATTTAACGTTCATTTTCAAATTTAAACCACTGTATAATATATTTTTATTAGCACATACAAGTTGTAAAAACTTTCTTTAAGTTCTAAGAATTTTTTACATCTGCAAATCTATTTATTACCTAGGATTATTTAATAATCAGCATCTTTTGTCCAATTTATTTATTGCTCTATATATCAAATCTTTTATCAGGATAAAATAAAACAAATTTTAATGAATTTCACTATTTAATTTACACTGCAACGATCGTTTCGCTCCAACCTGAGCTTCATCAGACATATAACATCAAATCTTTTGTTTATTGCTTAGGGTTTTCAGTGAACGTATTTAAAGACGACCCTAAATATACCTCCATTGTTAACAAAATATGTATAATAGGCTCATGCTCATGATTCCTAAATATATATGGACCATAAAAATCCATTAGTGAATAAAGGCTTTAATTTGGATATTAATTGTTAAGATCTCGTTTCTTAGATATGTATAATAAATTTTATTACTCTAACAAGGGTCGATCCGGAACTACATACTTAGGTTTATGACACCTACTAATACTTAATTAGTAATGAGATATTTTAAGTTAAGATTAGATCTTTAAGACATTATCGTAAACATGTTATTTTTGCCATAGATATAATTTTTACGAAATAAAAGACAAAAATTCCCCGTTATGACGTCAAAAACAATACACTGTACAAGCAATTCACTTTTAATCTGTAATAGTTAGTAGTTAGTAGTATATTTTTACCTATTGTAAAACTACAACTATTTGTAAAACAGTTCAGAATAGATCAGCATCGATAAGAGTCTCATACCAGCAACAATAGACTCAAAGTATGAACTCAAACACAGAATAAACATAACAACCATTTTTTAATAAGGGATTCCAGTCTCAACAGCAGTTTTATGTTAGTATAAGTCGTAGATCCAAAATATATGTATATAAGTAGATAAATATATTTAGATGAAAGTGCATTTATTCATTTAATAAACAGTCATCGAAGATTTAAATAGTAATGTGTATACAGTTTTACAACCTGTGCACGATGAAGCAACATAGGGCTCGTGATTCTAGTAACTGACGTTGAAGCATCACCGCCAGAAAAACATTGGTACATCAGACCGATCAATACATATATCGAAACAAGTTAATTATCGAATCACTCTCGTATTCTCCAGATATATTTTTACCTTCCAATTATTGCAAAATTTCTTCAAGGAAGCGGTCTTGAGCGGATACTTCAATATCAAACCAGCGAAATTTTTGTAGACATAATGTTTTAAGTTCCAAGTTTACATTTGGTTGATTTAAAAAATATAACAGAACTTTCCAACAGACCTAATATAATGAATATTTATACAGACTTGCTTATTTCAAATCAGGTAGCAGATCATTATAAATGTATCCATCGGTTTCAGTTGACATTGGCTTTTCATTTTTGTCACCCTCTGTTATTGTAAATCGTTTCTGATATCATCGCAGTTGTGATTAATGTACACAGGGTTGAAGTGTGAGACATTTTCGTTAAGAAAGGTTTTCCAGAGTTCTTTATTTATTCTGCGACCGTGACAAAATAAACGAAATATCGATTCCATTAAAAAAATAGATTATCGTAAATTTAATCTAGCGCATAAAATGTCTATTTATATAACACACATTGTATATATATAGGTGTAACCGCCTTTATATAACTGAACGGGAGTCGTGGAATAATCTGGTTATTGATCGACATGTTCTTGACGTCACAAGCGCATTAAATCTAAATCTCTTAATAAAATATTTATAAACACAATTAAGAGTATCTGAACAACGTTATCGGGAAATATGTAAAAATACAGGAAGAGTTTGTAATTTATTTTGATTTAGATTTCATTAATTTATGGGTTTCGGTATATTAAATTTATTGTATTTCGGAAGAAATTAATGTTATTTGTATTTCCCGTCTTTTTAGGTTTTCAATAAATCACAAGAACTATGTAAAAAAAAAATCTATTCAAAAGTTTTCGTCCGTTTGTATTACATTTTTCGTTTCATTCGTTAAGAGATACGACTCACTTTTGGCTGTTTATATAGTATGTTACAAGCAAAACGAATATTTTGTAGAAATAATTTTATTTATTGCGTTCAGAATAATTAAAATGATTAAATTTTCATTGCAAAATTCATATTCTTTATGTAGGTTTTACCATCACGAATATATTCTGCTTTTCGAATAAGACGATTTATGAACTTCTGTGCAAGTTCATTCCAGGCAACTTATAGCGCATGATGTCGCTGTTGTAAGTTCATTGAAGGGTTAGGAAGCATATCAACCCTTCAATTGATCACTACCAGATATGTTTATGAGCGATAGGTCTGGTGTCTGCGCAGGTCAATTGAGAATATTGATGTTGGCCACTTAGGAATCGTAATGTAACAAGCGCAGCATGAGGACAGGTATTGCCTTGCTGGAATATAGCACATGTAGCCCTTACACAATGGTCAAGCGAATGGTTTTCAGAACTTTGTAAATGTATCTCTGAGCATTTAAATGGTTTCGAAGGAATTCTGAAAAATTCAAAAACTTCCTTTCCCCTTTTCAAAGTCGTTCAACTCGTGTACGACCATCATGGGCTCACATAAAAAAATGGGATTCATTTGAAAAAAAACAGTATTGCTCCATTCTTTAACCCAAACTGTCCGTACATTACACCATTCTAATCTAAGGGCACAATGTTGATTTTAGAGGGACGATAGGAAATCGACCGAAACATTTACGAAACGTAAAAATGAGGCTATGTATGGGACACATCGTTATTCTATGGCCTATCTCTGCCAAAGACAATTTCCTTGAGGTACTATGCCGACCCCTAAGGGTGTAATTCTAGTCTCCTATCTTCGCGTTCGGTGGTTCTTTTAAGTCGTCCAAAGCCTCATCTACGATGTTGCCTACCTTCTTGAGACCAATTTCCCCTTCAACGAATAACTGTAACAATATTTCTTTGCATTTCTAGCGATTTGACAAAATGCAATGCCCGCCTCATATGGTCCAACGATATCTTTTAGTAGATAAGCTATAGGCGTTCTAACTCAAAATCCCATAAGATTTAACACGGGGGTCTAAATTCACTTTTTATCCCGTCCACTATCTACCTCAGATGGCCACGTTCGCAAAATTTAAACGCTAAGGAACTGTAAGCGATGGATGGAGACTCTCAGCATGGGGCTATTTATATGGGGACCTCGGAGTACGTCGTGATACGAGGGTGGGTGGGTTGGATGGATGACTTCGCTACATCCCTATCAGCTAGGGTGCTAGGGTCGTTTCGATGTTATCAATCCAGACCTCTCGTATCACGACGTACTCCGAGGTCCCCATATAAATAGGCCCATGTTGAGAGACTCCATCGCTTATGGTTCTTTGGCGTTTCAATTTCGCGCGAGTTGTGGGCGTGGCCACGTGAGGTAGGTAGTGGAGGGGATAAAAAGCGAATTTAAACCACTGTGTTAAATCTTATGGGATTTTGAGTTAGAACCCTCATAGCCTATCTACTCCGTTTCAAAATCGTCAAGTTAGGGATAATTTCGTTGTCTTCGATCTCTTGAAATTTTAATTATTCACAATTATAGAAATAACCGAATTAAATTGACCCGAAATAAAGAAAATAAAGAAACAAAGAAAAATAAAAAGATTTATTGTTTTCATGCTACTTTTTTAAATAATTTATTATTTTCAATACACTAAGTATTTCTACAAAATTTGGTTTAAAGATATACAGCCTTATGCATAGTCGTTTTAGTGGCTACTAACACGCTACTAAGACCATTTTAACATCCTACTAAGAATTTCCGTATTCATAGTCGCGTTTCATGCGTACTAACAACGTTTTAACGTTAGTAGGCTACTAAATCCTTAATAGCGTTTAAGACCGTGTTTAAAGTGTCTATTAAAGCTAACCTACAAAAAGAAAAAGCGCAAACTGTCAAAACATAACGAAATGATACAAAATTGAGAGTAAAAATCATAACAATGAATTCATTAACTGTAAGTATACGGATAATCGGCATACAGCAATTTTAATAATAATGGAAGTGCATGGTGTCTCATTATAATTTCATTATCAACAAAATTTTAATCAATTTTAATTATTATTTTTTGAATGCTGTTTCCAAGTACCCATGAGATGCAATGAAGCAAACTGATGAGAAAAAGTCTGTTTAATATGTATTTATGGTATGATTTATTTACAAATTTTATTTGCAAATATTAGTTCTGTAGCAGGTGGATGGTGTGATATAAATGTATTTATGTAATATATTTAATATATATATATGTCACTTTGTTGGCTATAAATGAATCATTTATCTTAAGGGAAGTAATATGATATATTTATTACAGGATTTGTTAAAGATTCAAACCGTCTTCGAGAACATTGGCAACAGATGCAAACACCGAAAAATATCAGTCAGTATTGGAAAAAGTTTACTAGCAACTGGAGCTGAAGTTATTGAGTGAAAATGATAATTGAATATGTTTATTATATGATATTAGATAAGTATGACAATAGGATGATATGATGTAACTTAAAATATAGAATTAAGTAGGTATAATTATATCTAAGTTACGTGTAAATACTGCATCATGTATAAAGTAGATATGAATATTTGTTACATGTGGATACTTATAAATGTATATATTATATTTAATACTAATAAAAATTTTATCAAAATATCCCTAAAGTATTTCAATAAATAATAAATTATGTATTAACATTGTTAAAGTCTACTAATTAAAATATCTTCATATATAATTGTTGTCGGAATAAATTGCTGTGGATATTGTCATGTGAATCCATGTTGTTCCGCTAAAATAAATTCAGTAATAAATATGTTACAAAGCCAGTTAAATATGTATATACCTATATCATCACCATAAGCTTTGGGATTTCGTATGATATCTACCCGTGCTTCCTCAACTTCTTGCAACTCAGCTTGTATATCAACTAGATCTTCCATACTTTCAAAATTATATAATTTCAGTAATACAAATTTTAAGTAAGATTATATATTACACTTACATTTTTCTTATATCAAATTTAAAAGCAAAAAATCATAAAATTTATTAAAACAAATAAGATTATTTAAAACGTATTTAAAATAACCTACAATTCCAATAGGTAAACTATTTTAAATGTCTCCTTCATGCAAAATGCGCATGCCTGCGAACTCCGTTTTCACGGTTGCCACATGTTTTTTTCTACTAAGATCCTATTAGTTAGTAGCCACTAAGTATGATGAAATACGCGACTATGAATACGAAAAGATAAAAGCATCTTAGTACGCTCTTAGTAGCTACTAACTAATAGCGTACTAACACCCTATTAACTTCGCGACTATGCATAAGGCGGATATACTTTTAATATTAATAATATTGTTGGCAAAGCCTTATGCGGTGAGTCTGCATCGGTTAGTAATGTACAAACCTAAAATTGGATTGAGCAAAAGCTACCTAGTCTTATTGAATCCTACAGTTCTGACAACATATTTAATGCAGATGAAACTGGATTATTTTTTTAAGTGCCTCCCAAACAAGACTAAGTTTCAAAAATCAGAAATGTTTTGGAGGAAAACACAACAAAGATCGGGTCACAGTATTGCTTGGAGCTAACATGTCGGGCACGGAGAAATTAAAAGTTGTTTTAATTGGGAAAAGTGCCAATCCACGTTGTTTCAGAGCAGTTAAATCCTTTGGATTGGATTATTACAGCAATAAAAAAGCATTGATGACTGCACAATTTTTTGAGAAATGGTTGCTAAATCTGGATAAAAAATTTGGAAGCCAAGATCGCAAGATTTTATTGTTTTGGATAATTGCTAGTCATCCAAATGACATATAGGCATGATTAAAATTTATAACCCTTCAATATTTTCCAGCAAACACAACTTCCGTTTTACAGCCAATGGACATGGGTATTATAAAAAAACATGAAAGTTTTTTACAGAAAAAAATATTTTGTTGCGTATTATATCCATATTTGAAGAAACTAACAAACTTCCTAAAATAAATCTGTTACATTGCGTGCGGATTACATTGAAGGCTTGGGCATGTGTAACAGAGGATACGATAAAAAATTGTTTTCGAAAAGCTGGGTTTGGACGAAATTCATGTTGGAACGATGAAGACCCTTATAAGACTAAAAACAAATATTGTAAAGGGATGTGATGAATTAGAACATTTATGGAATCGACTTTTGGAATTGGATGTGGAGGTGGAAGGAGAATATTTCCAGGATTATGTTCGTATTGACGATAAAGTGATAGTTAGCGATATTCCTATTGATGCAAAGATTTTGGACAGCGTTACAAGTGTAACTGAAAATCTGGATTCGAGCAATTCGGAAAAAGAAGTCATGGACGTTCCCCATCAAACAGATATCCAAAGAGCGCTAAGTGTTTTACAATTGAACTCTTGAAAGCAATGAAAATGTCCCCGAAACCGTTTTCACAAACTTGCAGAAGGCAGAAGCATACTTTGAACATCAAATCTATAGCACGGTTTTGAAACAAATGAAAATTTCGGACTTTTTTAAACCTCAGTAATGAATTTTTTTATCATTACATATATGTAATTGTATTTGAATTGTATGTTATAAAGATTCTACTTTTTCTCTTTATTATACGTATATATTACAAATTAATACATATATCATTTTTTGCCTCACTTCCTTTAATTAAAACTCTCCCTAATTTGAACAAATTCGAATACTACATGAGAATTCGATATAGAGGGAGTCAGTTGTAATTGCATCTTTCCATTTTTCATACGATGTCTCTTTATTTTAAGGACAGCCTGTATTAAGAGATAGATAAATTAATGAAACACTATTTCCAGTGATTCTTTTTTTAATTTACCTTGGCCAATTAAACTAAATAAAGTCTCAGTATTGATGTTGAGAGGGATAATGGGTTGTACGTAGATATACACTGCAAATAGTAGCAAATAGTAACATGTAGTAAAACAACATTGTCATAAATATCGAAATCAGATGTGGTATTTACAAGTATGTACGTAAAGACAAGCAAAAAGATTCAAAATGTAGGGTAGCGGTTATCTATAACTAGAGACATGGCGGAAAGCTTGCCAAAGCGGAGCATGGTAATATTAAATACCTAAATGTAAATAAAAAACATTAGGTTCGTATATAATTTCATAATTAAACTAGTATATAAACGAAATGAAAGTCAAATACTACTTAGTTGTCTATGTTTGGGAAAATTCTTTTGGGATTAACCGTTTACTCTTTTATTACGAAGCGCTAGTATAAAAAAAGGATATATAGAAAATCTTCGACAGAATTCTAAAGAATAAAACATAAAACAGATTTCATAATTTATAATATAGAATATAATATCCACGGTTTCGCTACACTTGTGACGCTTTTGATAAACTAAGTTGTCTTAAAATTAAACGTTCCCAAAGATGAGCTAATTTATAGAACTGAAATATTGAATTTAGGAGAAACACTTTCCAGAAAATTTAAATTGCCTTAAAGGGATATGGCGACGATAATATTAACTTTTAAGAGAAAGATTCCAAATAGAACAGATTTGACGATTGACAAATAAAACGAAACCAAAATAGCCCTGGGTTTGTTATCTAGTCAAAAGTGAAAAACAAAATGTTGGAGTAAGGCCCTAAGTAGAGCGTTGTTGTATAAATATTATTTTATTTAAAAAAAAGTTGGACAACGCTCAAAACAAAGTTATAGAAAAATATTTTCGTTAAAATAGTGAACATTTTAACGAAAGAAAGTTTAATCAATTTTATTGCATATTGTGGCTAATATTAGTTTATTCTTTTATTTGGACATTCATATGTCTACATATATGTTTCCAAACTTAAGCTGGTATGTGAATGTCTGTAATTAAGATAAAATTATGAAAAGTAGATGTAGGAAATAATTGAATTAGCATTTCTTATTTAATGCAGAATGAATAAATTCCTTTTCTAAAGAATAATGGATTACTGTGTTATCTATCTATCCGAATTAAAAGTTCAACTAATCGTATGATGGAGTTCTTTTCTTCTACAATGAAGGGATCTTTTATTACGATACTGACCGCATTTTAACACCTTTCTGTTAATGGGACTGCATTAACTTTATTGCATAGGTGTTAATTACAAATAAATAACCCCGTTAAATTCCTAGTAAATCTACCTAATACAATACAAACTTAAATATGCCCTTGAAGTTCGTCAAAGTACCCTTATCGTCTGTTTATATTTAGGGCACGTAATTTTATTGTCAAGATACTGGGAATTGTTACTTTAAACTTTATAAATTAGATTGGCAAGATTAGTTAGAAGAGATTTTCTTTTAGATAAGAAGAAGTACAATCGATATTCTCTCAGATATATTTACTTTTAAACTAACGTATGTCTCAAAAGTTTTGGCACAAAATACAACAAAATACAACTGAAAAAAATAAAAAATATCAAAATATCGGGTTGGCTTTGCAAACAAAAGTAATTCAATGGTTTGGCATTTTAATGATAGTTCAGTTACAGAAATCGATTGCGTTGTAGTGGTTTATAAATTAGAGCTTAGAAAAACAGTTTATAATTTAGTTGGGCAGATGCCTAAAGTTCAAATAGTCCAACTTTTTCCAACTCAAAATGTGTCGCGTAGAACCGTATATCGTGGGATAATAGAATGTGGTTTGCTCTATTTCCAGTTAACAGTCTCGGTCTTCCACTTTTCGGAAGATTTAGGCTGTTTGCCATGCCTAAATCTTCCGAAAAGTGGAAGACCGAGACTGTTAACTGGAAATAGAGCAAACCAGTCGAAAATGCCAAGAATAAAATTGGACAATCATTGAAAATACTTTCACGATGTTACGGTGTTTCCAAGGATACAGTTTCCAGAGAATTGAAGAAAAGCAAGAAATGTCGTAAATATACGCCAAATCAGTTAGCTAGAATATCGAGATGTTGTCGTGCAAGACCCAACAGCTAATCAGTCAATGTCAGGTCGCACACGCAAAACCCTTTCCCGCAAAAGTTCAATGACCTCGTGATAAAAGGTTTGATTCACTGTCTGACCCTAATACGAGTTCTTTGTGGACAATTCCACACCAATCAAAAAAGTTGATTTGTTCATGCGAGCTTTCTTCGGCCGCGGTATTGATAGTGTGTGACACTCCGCGCTTGACCCTTTTGTTTCAGGGTCATATTCAAATACCCATGATTCGTCACCTGTTATCAATCTGTGCATGAAGGTGGGTCCGGTCGTTAAGCGATACAACAATTCTTGGCTAATGGATTAGCGATTTTCTAACTGTTAACCGTCTGTCTCGCGCTAACACAGAACGCACTTTCGACACGCTTTCATCGGTTTTCAATATGGACGGCCGATGGGAGCGATGTTCATTTTCAATGTTTTTCGCGGCCCTCTTTGAAAGCCTTGTGCCATCTGAAAATTTGTGCTGAAGGCAAAGCAGCATCTCCATATGCTGTTTTTAAGATTTGAAGTGTTCTTGTTCATGCAGTTCTTTCCAGTTTAACGCAAAATTTAGTTGCTAATCGCTGCTCGATGTTTGTATGCATTTTTTGTATGACGCGGTATTGAACACACACAACTGTAAACAATAACGATCACACCGCTAAGACTGAATTGAGTGGACTGCACCTATTCTGGTTGGGTGCCTACCCCTTCCGTTCACATGTAGTCGTTTTCAGCCTGATACAGTGTTGCCACATTGAGCGTAAAAAAATCATTTGCATTACTTCTGAGACGTTCCTCGTATTAACATTTTTCATAAAAATGAGGTAGTTTGTATGGATTAAAAAATATTTATTTTTAATAAGTTCTTGGAACCATCTTTTTATCTCTGAACTATAGTAATGTATAGCGATCACCATCTGGGTTCGATAGCAGTAGGAGCAGTAGGTCATTGCGTTGGATTATAAACAACTTTGCATTATCAACGCTATTCATACACTACATACAGCACGCGAAGCGTTGGCTAGGTGGGAGATATACGACATGAGCCAAGAGTAGCTCTGAACCTATCTAGCTTCTCATGCTTCCACAACACTGAGACTGGATCAAGAACGGTGGTCTCTAATAATGCATCTAGGTTTTATCGTCGATAACATTGACAAAAATTTCTCTTGGATTTCGTTTGAAATCAGCCATACAGTCATTTGTAATTGTAATGCAAGTTCGCGTTTGCTCAACTGTAATAAACACGCCACTAATTTTGCAATTAGCTTTTTTTTATTATCATATGTAAAATATTGAGGAACCGATTCGGTTGAGATGTTTACGGCATTAGGTATCTTACACATTTTTATTCAGCAGTCGCTCTTTACGATGGTATGGAATTAATTAATCATTTCTGCAGAAGATACTGTAAATGAAGGCCCCAGACGATTTAGCATTTTATATGTTAATATGACCACTTTTGAAACCAATTACAAATCATTCCATGGAAAGGAACAGATTCATCACAATATTTAAGTAACTTTTCTTCAGTTTTTTAATGGCTTCTCCGCGTAAAAAATAATGTTAAATTAACACAGGAAATTTTCGTTTTTCCATAATTACTCAAAAACAATATGTAGTTTACTTTAGACGATTGTAAAAACGTTTCCATCTGACAGATTTGGCCGAAATTTTGACAATATACTAAACCATGGCTTAAATCGACAAAGCCAGAAATTGTAAACTTTTGAAGAGCGACTTTCCCGTCAAATCACAGTCGTATTTTGAATTAATTATTATATTTGAGGAAGATGTTTTTCTTCTGGCGATCTCTAATTTAATTTTTTAGGACATACGTATTGCTATGAATAGTGGTTTATTGAATTTAATTGTGTCACCATCCACAACTAAACTTCCCAACTAGGATACTCAGCCGGTTGATTTCCAAAAAAAATGGGACTTCTTACTTCTCAGGGTTCCAAAAAGGAAATACGTGGTCTTTTCTACAAAATTTTGAAGGCGCCAGTAAAAGAATTCACACAAGTTTTTTTTATTATATTTTCTGAGTTACTTAAATTTCCTGAGTTACTTATATTTTAATTAAATAATTAATTGTAAGGGCCAGAACACAAAATTAAACACAGTATAAAATCAAACTGAAACTTTAATACAAAAATAAAAAAATAAAAAAAAACTATCTTTATAGAGTATAAAGATATTGTATCATACAACAATTCCTGAGGTAAAACAATTCACTGAATATGACAGCTAAGTGAATCAAAACTTCCTCTTAATTACTTCCGATCAATTTATCTAAAAAATAATAAAGTGTATTCTTAATTTCTCCCAAGAGAACCACACTGTATAAAAAACTTGAAAATACGATCAAAATCTAACACTTGCGCAATCATCAAACGCATACAAAAAAATACCCTTGAAACCAACGAGCAAACTTTTACAATTATAATTTTTTTACGTAAAAGTTTAATAATACTCTTTATTATTTATTCTTACTAATAATAAAACTTTTAAATAACAATATTAAATACAATATGAATATTCTTATAATATTAATCAAACTTTTGATATCATAAATAAAAAACTTACAGTTTTAGAAGACTTGAAAGACACGTTGTTTTATCTTAAAAACCAACAAATTACGAGAATACAACTCTCTACAATATACGGGAATTGAATATAAAATACCATCAACTAATTAACACAATCAAATCATCCCGAATTAAATTAAATTATATATATATATATATATATATATATATATATATATCAAAAATTAATTAAAATTCGGGTAAGCGGTCAATTAAAAAACTCCTTTATTAAATTACCCTATATTTCGCGACAGACTTTGTCGCTTCTTCTGGGGTAACTACAAGATTAATGAGAAAAATAACAAAAAATAAATAAGAGTATAAAACAGTAGTAAAAATACTTACAAAATGTAGAGTTAAAAAATAATAAAATTGACGTACAAAATATAAAAATGATTAGATATAAAAAATAAAGTAACTATAGAAACAAGCCTTAAGAACTTTTAAAAAACATATATATGAAAAGTTAAAACATGAAAAATAAAAAATATAATGCAATATAAATTAAAACAACATATGGAACAAATAACAAAACGATTTAAGATCGTCAACTAACAGTCAAACCCAGTATATTAAAATAAATTATACTAAGACCATTAGTATCAGATCTATAATTTATTTAAAAAAGGTATATAACCCCTTACCACAATTATTAGTCGTATCCTAAATACGTATTTCGACAACTAAGTTGTCATCATCAGTAGGTAAAAACTACTAATTAAAGTCACACGGGGCACAATAAAGTAAGATGAACGCTTCCGCACAACTACTATACACTGCAACCCTGTAAAGACTTAAATTATTATTTAACCACAGTCTCCATTGAAAGAATTTTCTATAATTTATGTTATTTGTGTCTCTGTTGATGTGGACCATTTCTAAAAAAGTTCTTTTTTTATGGTTATTTTCAACGTCTAAGATTTTAACGTCAACAAAATTGAAAGTATGGTCACGATCAAGTGCATGGTCCACCAATGCACAAGATCTCTTACCAATACGGACATCACTTTTATGTTGAGTAATGCGCTGTTTTAGCCACTGTGATGTCTGACCTATATAAACGTCACAACAATCCGAACATGCTATCCTGTAGACAACATGACTATTTAAAAAGAAAGGTGTTATGTCTTTTATCTTATTATACAACTTCTTCAAGGTATGGGTGTTGTATTTAGCAATTTTAATGTTATTAAATTGTTTAAAATGTGATACAATTGTATGAGTAAGACCGTCAATGTATGGGATTTTTTTGTAAATTACACTGTCTGCAAGAATGTCCTCAGTAGGGCCATCAAAAAAGTTTGAGCTAAATATCAATTTATTTAGTATATGCTTACGATAGCCATTGTTTGCAAAGATGTTGAAAAGTTCTTTAAGATTGTCATTTAAAAAGGTTTCATGACAAATATGTGATATTCGGTTTCTCATACCTATAATGGTGTTATACTTCTGATTGAGAGGATGATGAGAGTGATAATTAATGAACCGATCAGATGAAGTTGGTTTTCTATACCAATTCAAAATGATACAATTATTAACGTCACGAATTACTAAAACGTCCAAGAAGGGCACGCTATTGTTATTTTTTTTTTCCACAGTAAATTGTAAGTGTTTGTTGTAGCTATTAAAAATTTTTAATGTTAGATCTATTTTTTCTTGTGGAACAGAGCAAACAATGTCATCAATATACTTGTACAAGAACGGTAATGGAAATGGTAGCTTAGCTATCACACTCTCCAACAACTGATCCATAACTATCTGAGCTAAAATTGGACTGATGGGCGAACCTATAGGAGTTCCAAATATTTGACTATAGAATTTCCCATTAAACGAAAAATATGTGTTGTTAAATATAAAAGAGATTAACGTCGTTAATCTCTTTTATACCTTTCTGTACATTCATTTTAAATAAATTTTAAATATTATTATTATGTTAAAATACAATTATTGAGTACAAACCTAAATCATGAACAATTTTCACCAAGATTCTTCAACGTTTTCAAATATTCTACCATTAGGTAAGAGCTCAAACAAACATATTTATAAAAGCTATAGAAACGAAAAATGTTTCATTTTCAAGGGCAGTTCTGTGTGATTGGGTCGTTATAAAAACAGGTATTTTTGATACCTCCGCAATTTTATCAAATTTGGTCAAAGTTTGAATGTGCAGGTTCTCGAACTCTTCCATAAAAACTGGTAAACATGCAATAAGCTTCGGAGCAAAGATTTTAAATTAAGAATAAAAACTTTTGGAGAGTGAACAAATCTGATCAAATTTGCTTTTAAAACGATATTCATACGAATCATATACGATTTTGTATAAAAACTACAACAACTTTGTTTATTCCATTTTTTATTATAATTTGACTACGTCGAAACTATTTTTCAATAAAATCACCATTTAAATTGAAGCATTTGTAATAGTGCAGTACAAGCTTTTGTATCCCTCTATTGTGAAATTTGGGTCCTGCTGTTTCATTCAATTTTTAACATCATCGGTATTGTATCGATAGCCATTGTTTGTCAAGAAAAGAGTTGCCTCTCATGAAAATATGATTGAATTAATCTGGATAAGATGGATTGAATCACATGATGGTCATTTTGTGGCAAAGTTCGTACAGAATCGGAAACTGCAGTCATGCCGAGAAACACAGCCCTCAATGTCTTCTTGCTATCCATAGTTACTTGTTGCCTCAGACAATCGATATGCCAGGAGGTCAGCAGATAGAGGACGATGGAAACCGAACTGTTTCGAAGGCAGAACATTCAGCCCCTGAACTTCGTCGCGCGGCTTTTCCAAGATGACAGACTGAAATATCTTAAAGAAATGGGAGAGGGGACTAATAGATCGAGAGCTCTGAAGAAGATAAGGCCTCTTAGATGATTTAGGAACATTGACCACAGCAGCCATCTTCTATCGAGAGAAAAAATACGCACAGCACAGCAACAGGCATCCCATCAGGACCAGGAGCGCTTTTCAATTTATGAGATTATATTTTTATATCGCCCTTAGAGGTAGGCGAAATGTTAGCTTCAGGAGGGAGATCAGAGATTCGAATATGGTTTCCTCCATTTAATCCTCGGTGTTGTCATCATTGGCACCTGTATTGTCAAAAATACTCTCTCCAAACGTTCTGCATGAACATTAGTCTTATCTTGGTCCGAATATACTAGGCTATCCCTTCCATGAAGCGGAACCATTATCTTATTATGGCGAAGAGTCTTCGCCATGCACCAAAATGAACCATCCTCTCTTGACAAAAGCTCTGGTATGACTTGAATAGTCAACGATTTATCGGCGGTCAAACTATGGTTCATAAATTTGTCACACTACGTTGTAGAGCACAAAAATGCAATTTTTCTATTACAATTTTATGTAACAAACATCGTGAAATATGTGGAAAGTGAGTGGCCAATTCACATATTGGCCACTCACTTTCGTTCCTATAATTCTTCTTTTTCACTTGTTGAAGCAAATTCTCAATGACTAATGATAGCGTTCAATTTCGGTCATTCTCGCGCGAATTTGTTCTGACGTCGTTGTTGATTGCACCATTCCTTAAATTATTATAAACTTCACAAATATGTCGCAGGTCAAACATTTTCTTCATTTAAAAATTTTAATCACTGACCGTATCTCACAACTGGACTGATTTTGTATAGTTTAATTTTAAGACAACGTGATAAATTAAACGCCAACAATATAATAATAATTTAATGTTCACAAACTTCCTACATAGTATTTGGTTATTTACAGATTTGTCCTTTTAAAACATATCCACGATTATAGTATAAATTTGAAAAAATTGATTAAGAAAATCAAGTATGCGTCACACAACGATGTAAATATTTCTTGTCTAAGGCAATAATGGGTCAGATCGCTGATTTAAAAGGAAGATACAGATAAAATAAAAAAAAGATATGATTCGGGAATGTCGAACTTTTACGATATTGAGATACACTTTTTAAATTCGAGAGGATGAGCCCGGAAACGGGCCGTATATTCGTATCACAAAGATAGATAGATGAAAGGCAAAGGAGGGCAAAAATCTTATCGAATATATTAAATCAGTCACACTTTGAACATTTTAAATTGCTCCGTTTTTTCAAAGGAAAGATAGACATGATACTTTTTCTGTGATATTTTTTACTTATCTCGCGTAAGTTTATCAAATGTTTGTATGACGTTTCTGAGAATTTAATACGTCTGCTCACGTTCATATTGTATTTATAAAACGTATATGCACACAAAAAGTTGTGACACCGGATAGTTGTATGAAATTTGTATACACGTTTGTTTTAAACATAAACATTTTTTCTAAAAATAATTTTCAGTCACTGAAAATTCTATTTTTTAAATATAAATCTATTCTTGTAATGCTAGAAATTGAAGCCGAAAATATTAGGTTACTGCAGTTTTATTCTCTTTTGGCAGAAACAGTTTCATTCCTGCTTGCTCATTCACATGCAGGTAACATCACGCTAATTGTAAGCGGCGTATAACAATTTCTACCTTAAACGAGTGATTGGTGTAGGCTTACAAGATAATATTTTTATATTTTTTTCGTTTATCGTTTAATCGTGGATCGTGGAGTGCCGTACAATCGCCGAGTAAAAATTTAAATTCAAAACTAGATTGAATAATCTTAACATCTTTTTTTAACGTTGTTGTCGTTTTTTATAATAAACACAAACTTCACCCTAATGCTGTTTCAGCAATAAAATTTTATCTGTAATTCAAGAAATTTGTATTTTTACTTCATTAATTTTTTATACCAACATACATAGAATAAGTGCATAGGATAGCTAATAAAATAAGCCAAGCCTATGAAGGAAAAAGTTTGTTTTCTGGTGCTCTCTTAGACATAACCCAGTGAAAAGATACGGTCGTTAATTGAATTTGGATTTACAGTACAAATTTAAATAACTTGTTAGTAATATACTCGCCCATTAACACCCTCCCCTGTATAATAAAAATATAAACATCACAAAAATAAAATAAGAGAACACATATCCCAGAACAGTTAAACCAACAAAACCAGCAAAATGTTGACAAAACTAACATTCTCTCCAACCATCAAAATAAACACATGGCCGAAAATAGTTTACCTGCTAATACAAAAAGTTTAGTTTTATTTAGAAATGCAAAACAAATACGTAGCAATATAGTAACATTAAAAATATTTAATGTAAGTAGATTTATTATAATATCATCTCTTACCTTTTTTACACTTAAATAAATTTTAGTTTTTGAAAAAGATACTATATAGAGTATCGAAACGTTAAATTAAATATTGTTTTAATTACCCGGCCGCTACTCCCAAAAAATATTACTTTTATCTCGCATTATAATTACGGCCAAGAAAATAACAAATTCCTTCTAATACTATATATAAATATATATATATATTGTAGTAAGCCCCGAAAGGCAATGTGGAAGAAATGATTCCACAACAGGATAATGTCCCACGTTTAGGCGGCTATAAGATGTAGAATGTGGAAATTTACTACATTCAGGAATATTAATGAGACTCTTATAAATTAATTATTTATCTCAGGCGTGTGAATTAGTCCGTTTTAAAAACTGCGGAAATAAACATACATATAAGAAAACCTTTATTAATTTTATCAATTTAAGGAATATATGTCGATTACTTAAGCTGTTTGTCATACAAGCTGACATCTATCTCAGGGTAGAAGGAACTCACTGTGTGAAATCAACAAGATTTTGATCTACTTTAAAACAGGTAGACAAAAAAGAAACCTTTCAACATATAACTACGGTACATAATAACAATAAAACTTCTTCTTCAAACAAAACAATTTAAAAACATTTATTTTAAATCCAAGAATACTAAAAAGGTAACAAATACTAGTTGGATATGGAATACCTTAACAGGTCGGTATTTGTTTTTAAAACTTTTACTAAAAATAATAATAACACTACCATATCCTAAGTTAATTTATTCTTGCAGGAAATGTAAAAGACAAAAAAAACATTAGATTGTTTGTTTCAAAGGAAAGATAAATTTTAAAAAACACTAAATGCATGAATCAAAAACTTTATAATGCAACAGTGTACTGATAGCAGTGATAACCGAAGTATTTGGAGAAAGAATAACCTTGATGAGGTAATTCAAATCTAAATTGAACCAAATAAATGAAAGTTAGTTCTTGAATGGACTGTAAACTTTTAATTAGTATTAAGAACAACCTAATTGACGTATGGGATGACGTTTTCTGAATAGTTTGCTTGTATTATTCAGTTACGACTATTTGTCTAGGTGTATCGATCTATTTTAAAATAATTACCAAATGATTTTTCTTTGATGAATGTAATTTAAGGTACCTTATAAATCGGGATACAAAGTTAAGTCCGGATAAAAGGAAGGATCTTGGTGTCTCTTCAAATATTTCTGGAAACTGGAAAAATCTATCGTATCTTCTAAAATCAGGTTCAGGAATGACTGTAGAAGGTCAGGTTTTAGGCACTTTTAGTTGTTCTAATATTTTTAATCTTTATTCTGAGAAAATGCGGACTAAGAAAAATGCTATACTTTTACGGAATATGGCGTCCGTATCTTCTGGACTCTTTACCACCACTCTCCAAATAGACGCCGATAACAAAACAAAAACGTCCCCTTGAAATCTGCTTCACACATCTCATTGGTTCATTAGAATCAACGGAAATAATAATCAAATTTTATAATTTGAATTAATATTCAAATTTGTTTCAATTAAAATTTCCATCAGAATTAATTACATAGTTACAACTAATTACATATTTAAAATTAGACACTAAAACTATTCAAAATACTGTATTTATATTTCCTTTGATTTTATTTTAATTATATGTAGTGTTATTTAAATATTTAATAATTTTTTTATTTTTCAAAATTTTATTTAGTTTTAAATTAACTAAATTAAAATATATTGTTTGAGGTAATTTGCCTCACAACAATATATATATATATATATATATATATATATATATATATATATATATAATGTTGGCGAGGGGGTTGGTTTAACTGGTCTCAGACATGTGTTTCTTTTATTTAATTTAATTTGTGTGTGGGTAAGATGTTTATATTGTTATTATACGGAGCGTGTTTATACAATGGGTAGGTACAATGCTGACAATTTATTTAAATCTGTACGATTGTTCATTGAATTTGTATTTTTTTCTATGTGGATGCTTTCTATATATTTCTTACTATGTTGTTTTTTTAAATGTAATTATAGCCGTTCTATCGAAATTGAAAGTGAAAGTTTGTTTGATGTTTTTTAAGGGCTGTACTATTGTTTGAAAATTTGTGTCCATTTAAACGTTCTTGTAGATATTGTATTGTAGCGTATACATCGGCCAAACAACTACAACTATCTCGTATATATATATATATATATATATATATATATATATATATATATACAGGGTGTTCCGCGACTCGACCGACATATTTATACCATATACTCTGGCGGTCATTACTATCAAGAAATGTTATATGACCTATAGGTGAATTCCTCTAATTTAGCAAGCCTTCACCTATTAACGTATGATTGACAAATTATTAACTTTTGTGCTGTAATATTAATTTAAGTCATTATGACGCGTTTTACTAATGCAGAATATGCTGATATGGTTTTATTATATGGTTTTTGCAATGGAAGTGGACGTGCTGCAGCTGCGGAGTACATCAGGCGCTACCCATCGCATTGTTCCTCACCACATAACATTTTCAAACGTTTTTCGCTGTTTAAGAGAGACAGGATCTTTCCCAAATCGTTGTCTAGAAAAAGATGGATTTGGAAACGCTGAAGTAGTTTTAAATGAAGTTGAACGAAGTCATTCTACCGGTATTCGTAGAATATCTCATACAACGGGAATTCCTCAAACCAACGTATGGAGAATTCTGCACCTTAATGGGCTTTATCCCTATCGCTTACAAAAAGTCCAGCATTTACATCCAGGAAATTTAGAAAATCGAGTACGATATTGCCAGTGGTTACTAAATAATTTGGAGGTTAATCCACACATACTTTTTACGGATGAGGTCCAATTTACAAGGAATGGTATAAACAACACACATAATTCTCATATCTGGGCGGATCAAAACCCACACGAAACAATCGTAGTTAATCATCAACATCAACCGTCAACGTGTGGTGCGGCTTGTTAAATAATTATCTAATTGGGCCTAATTTTATTGAAGAACGTCTTAATGCAGAAACTTACCTTCACTTTTTGGAAGGAAAATTGCCGAATTCCTTGGAAGATATTCCTTTGGAAGCTCGTCGTAGCATGTGGATTCAGCAAGATGGGGCACATCACATTTTTGGAGATAAGTGACGGTGTTTCTTAATGAAAACTTTCCGGAAAGGTGGATAGGACGAGGTAGTTCTGTACATTGGCCAGCTCGGTCACCTGATTTGTCGCCTTTAGATTTATTTTTGTGGGGTTGCCTCAAATCTCGTGTGTATAGTAATGGTAAACCAGATACACGCGAAGAGTTGACTGACCGTATAGTTGAAGCTACTAATTCTCTAAAGAATGAATCGGCATCAATTAACTGGCAACATTCTATGACACGAAAAATAGCTGCTTGTTTACAAAATGGCGGTTCTCATTTTGAACAGTTACTGTAATTTTGTGTTAATTATCTATCGATTTATGAATAAAATTTCCTTTCCCAGTTTTTAAAATTTAAACTCCATCGATATCTACGAAAAACAAACAGGAATTCACCTATAGGTCAAATAACATATTTTGATCGTAATGACCGCCAGAGTATATGGTATAAATTTGTCGGTCGAGTCGCGGAACACCCTGTATATGTATATATATATATATATTCTATGTTAGTTTTGTCATATTTTATATATTTATATGTTTTAAACAACCATTTATAAATTTTAACGACGATGGTATGTAATTGCATACGCACATGTGACTTCTTCAAAAAAATTTTGACATAAGACAAGATCAGCATGTCTCACAACATAGACCATAAAGGGAACAAGATTCCAAAACATGTATGGATGAGAAATAAAAATATTTTAAAATAACTAATAGTTTATATCTGACCTACAAAGCGCCGAAAAACATCACAAAAATTATATATATTTATATATATAAGGTAAACTTAATAAGTCGGCGATTAAAGGTCTGGTTCATTACTTCAAAGTATATATATATATATATATATATATATATATATATATATATATATTTAAAACAACAAATAAAACAACAAATAAAAAATATTTTTTATTCCCTTGACAAAGGCAATTATTTCATACAAAGCCTATTTTACTATTGTGAAATAGCCTCGAATTTTACTTCAAATTACATATTATAATAATATAAATATAAATAATGTATTGTTTCCAACTTATGAACAAAATTAAAATAATAATTTTCAAATGGTTGACCAGGATATTTAAATGTAGGGTTATGTGTTATGTATGACAAGAAAATAGCCGTTTCGCGGGTTAGTTTACATTTGAAATGTGGGCGTGTCTAACTAGTATCGATACAAATTTTTAAAGTAGATAAATTAGATATCTGTAATTTCGCGCTAATAATTTAAATTATGAAAATGACAATTAAATAAATATTAAAAAGTAAATTTTGAAATAAATGTAAATTGATTTGAAAGTTATCGTAATATTAATTTATTTACACTTCGATACTAATTTTACAAACTATTTTCGCCAATTTTAACCATTCTATTACATGTTATTTCTGTCTTTCCTTTCGCAGTTAGCTGGAATGAAGTAGTAATTCTGCATCACAACAATATATATATATATATATAAGTCACAGACCTTACAGTTCCACTTTCTTAGATTAAAAGATACATTCTTTAAACGCTGGAAAATCAAAGTAAACGAAACAAAAGCAGTGCATGTTACTTTCACATATCGAAGAGGTTATTTGCCTTAATATTTGCCAGATACCGCAACAAGAAAAAACTGAGCACTGCTCTGATCCTGGACGGAGGACTGATATGGCGCAAAAATAACAAGTGCTCATTTGAAAAGTCAATCTAGGTTACTTTGAAATTTTGATTGAATAAGACGCAAATATATTAGTGTATATGTGTTTGTTGTTCCGTAAACGTAAATCCAAATGACATTTGATCATGTCAATCACAAATATCAGTTAGTGCATAAAATAATCGTGCGTCGATTCTGGTTTAAATAAATTGCTTCTCAGTTTTAAAATGGCTTTCACTTTAGAACATAAAATTTTTTTAGTCCAGGCTTATTTTCGAAGTTGTAAGAAAATTGATGGTTTATGGGTTTATTCAGTTCAAGATTACATGGTAGAATTTCAAGTTGAGTTTCCACATTTTGTAATAGATTATATACAATTTAAGAATACTTTGGATAGAACTTTAAAACTTTTCTCTGAAACTGGTAGTCTCTTAAGAAAATCAGGCAGTGGAGCAACATTTTGAAGTATGTCGTAAATTAAAATTTACTACTTAACCTACGATAAGTAGTAAATTTTAATTTACGACATACTTCAAAATGTTCTCAGTAAATCACATGCTACTAGATTGACTTTTCAAATGAACACTTGTTATCTTCACGAAGTGGAAACAATTAGACCTCAGGTTTCCCTAGGTATATTCGTTAATTGAAAAACTACCATGTGGTAGTTTAATATGAATTCGTTTTCGGGTATGCTGTTATGTACTTACATTAAAAACTACAACAATAAGTAATCTTAAAATTTAGTGACTAACTTCGTTGGGGCGTGGAATTTGTGTCGGTGGCGTCGACGAGTGATGATTATTTATTTGGTCTTTCACAAAATATTTATAGTTATACAATATATTTTAAAAAAACTGTCGTATTATTTCCTTGGCCATAAATATATTTTATTTGATGCTCGGCCTAGTATAAAGAATCATATTTATACACTGAGATAATTTTATATACAGTACAAATCTCTTCCCTATAGTCACCTACAAACGTGTATTACGTATGTGTGCGTTCGAGATGCGAGGAGTGGGGACGCACATAGCATGTATGTATGTATGTATCATAATTTATCATACATACATACATATTGCAATGGATTTTTCCTTGGACAAGAAAGGAAAAATGATTGAACAATATTGAACTTTTTTATGTAGTACATTTATTAAAATTATCTATTTCAATTTTTATGTTTATTTATTTCAGACGGGGAACGTTATAAATATATTTAATTATAAGTGATGAATTCTTGTATGTTTGAAATTTTGATCTATCCTCGTATATTTAGGTTGACCTGATGATTAAAATTGCCGCTACCCCGGATATTGTATTATTATTAAAATGTGAATTGTCTGTATATTTTTGATTTTATAGTTGGAGGGGATGTCCAGGCGGATGTTAAAAATTTCATTTTGGAGAGATATCTAGGCTTCGACAGTGATCGGGTTGTTTAAGAATAAGATACTCAATTTTATTCTTTGTTTTATAAAATCGGGTTGTATTTTGTTTATGCAATTGTTTGAGGTGCATGTAAATGTTAATTCGATTTTTTGCGAGAGTTTTGGTGATTATAAAATGTTCGTATGAGTAAGATATCTCTCACGTAGTTTTTGTTAACAGTGCATAGATCTATGTAAGTTCGATAAAAATATTTTATTTATATATTTGATATTGCGATTATTATTATTATTATAATTTCATGTATTTCTTGTAATAATTTTTATATTTGAAGTTAGTATATGGGTATTAGAGAAAATTGTCATGTTTTTTTTTGTAAGGGGAGTTTTTTCTTCAAAATAATATTCTAGAACGTTTTGAATTCAAGGTTGGAGTTTTCTTTATTGTGGGTTGACCTTGTTGTGTTATTTTGCGCACGACTAAAATTCAATTTTCGCGGGTTTTGAAAACTTTGTTGTTTTTGACATTTGATTGTAGGGGTTAAAGTAGAGGTCAAACTTGACAAATTTCACTAGTATTTATTAGTTTTATTTTTGTTCGAGTGTCACAAGGGGTTTTTCTCTCTGTGCGAGTCATTATTCACAAAGAGTGTTTCCCCATTGCTACTGTTAATGATGCTTTAGCACCCTATACATTCGGTAAAGGGATTTTTCTTTTTTTTTTTTACCAATTAAATATTGTAGATTATTTACGTGTGACTTTTATTGACTTTTATTGTTTTACTTTCAATTAAAAACCTGGACCTGTTCTGCAAGAAACGATCCGTGAGATGGGAGTTCGTGGATTCTACTAGACTGAATAGCCGGCAACACAAGTTGTAGTGTGAATAAAAATTAATAAGCAATTTAAAAGCAAAATCCACTGCAATATGTACTGTAGATCAGTTTGGATGTAAGCAGTAAGCACATACATTGTATAAACGTCGATGAATGTGGAACTACCGTCAATAATAGGGACTTTATGTAATAATAAACACAAATAAGTGTGGACTTTTTGGAAGATTTTAATATTTTTAACGTTTAAAACAATGTCAGATATACCTATAACAATAACAACAAATAAAGCGGTAAATCATAATAACTTCTATATTCTATACATAATAAATAAAACTAGAATTAAAAAAATAAAAACTAAACTATTTAATGTATTGTATGCTCAAAACGGTCTCCTAATGCAAACAAGCAATGTCCTAATCTGTCATAAAAGTTTCTCGGAACATTTAAAATCGTTTGCGGTTGAATATTTAGGATAGATTCAACTATTTTCGCCCGTAATTCCTCCAGATTATTAGGTCTGTTATTTGGAAACTCATAAATTGATGTCTTAACGTGACCCCAGAGAAAAAAATCATTAGGAGATAGATCAGGTGATCTAGGTGGCCATTGAATATCGCTCCAGCCGGTTAGTACTCTGTCATCAAATATGCTGGGCAAATATTCTCTGACAATTACAGCATTATGAGCAGGACAACCGTCTTGCTGAAACCAAATAAGATTTATGTCTGCTACATTTCGTATAGCAGGAATTATATTATCCTGCAGAAGACTTAAATATTTGGCTGCATTTAGGTTTCCTTGTATAAAAAACGGACCAATAGGCCAGCCCAAACATTTAATTTTTCCGGATATTGAGTTCTAGTATTATAAACAAGATGCTTATTTTCCCTTGACCAATATCTTGCAATGCTTGGATTATGGCGACCGTATAAAGGAAATGAACTTTCATCAGTAAACAATATGTTTTTTACAAAATTATCGTCGTTATTACATCGTTCGATGACTTGTTCGCAAAATTGCATACGTTTATATTTATCATCGGGAAAAATCTCATTCGTTTTCTTTAATTTATACGAACGATACTTATTTTTTTTCAAAACCCTACGAACGGTGCAGCTGGCAATGTTAAGCTGTTCGGCGATTTTCGTGCTAGACGATTGTGGCTGCTCCTCTACAGAAGCACAAATCAAAAAATCACGTTCTTCATTTTGCGGTACCTTTACCTTCGTATGTTTTAACGGATTTAAACAGCCATATTTTTCGAAATTTTTAATTATGTGTCTTATCGTTTCAAACGCAATGGTACGTTGAAAGTTAATTTGAAATACCCGTGCAATTTCTCTTATGCTGCGACCAAGATGATACTGTTTTACGACATATTTTTTTTGTTCAAGGGTAAAAATATCCATCGTGAATACGGACTATTCGCAAAAGTTGAGCAAACCATCCAACTTCGCAAGTAAACTGTAACTAATGGCATGTATGCATTACTATGCATCGCTTCGTGCGTCCCCACTCCTCGATTCTTGAACGCACACATACGTAATACACGTTTGTAGGTGACTATAGGGAAGAGATTTGTACTGTATACGGAGTCTAGAAAAGATATATATTCTTGTGTAATCTTTAATAAATAAATAAATTTTAGATTTGCCCCATCTAGTAGAATATACAGCAATATAAACGCTTCACGGCAGATATGCACATATTATTTCTATTCTGATGGCAGGAATTTTAAACCGACTTAAATAAAATTCAACATGACGCATTAAGCCAAATGAAACAAAATTCACTCATGTAAGATTCACACTACATAGAAAAACATGCCCACCTGTGAAAATCAACGATTGCTTTTATAAGTTGAAGAGTCAAATACCTCGGCATGCATCTGGGTTGACGTCTTACATGAGGAAAACATATATTCACCAATCGCAAACGATTGGGTCTCATATTAAGTCAAATGTATTGGCTTATTAGCGTGTAACATTCCATGGAATACGGTGAATCATCCTGAATTTACTCACTTTTTACAAGATTGTGTTAACGGGAAATATAGTGACTTGCATGTGCCCGCGGAATCCACCTTGAGAAAATATTATATGTCTCTGATGTACGATGAAATTATGACTTCAACTGCCAATGACATAAATGATAAATATATTTGGGTGTCAGTAGATGAAACCACTGACGTTAAAGGACACAATATTGCAAATATTTTGGTTCGGATAATGGGCAAAGACACGGCAATGTCTAAACCTCTACTTGCATTTAACAAGTAATGCATAATTTATATCACGTAACGTAACTTTGTGTTTGAAATCGTTATGGAGTGAAAAGCACGATATAAATAAAGAAAAAATGTTATTATTTAGAACAGATGGAGTTGCATATATGAAGGGGGCTCTCATAACAAACATACAGTAGTATAACGCATATCACATGTTTCGCACATTCTCTTCATTGAGTATCGAAGGAAGTCAGAAAATGATATATAAATTAATATCTTCTGTCAAGAAAGTTTTTGTGAAGGCACTCTTCAAACAAAAATTTATTTCGCGGAAATCTGCCACATGTGCTACTATCACCAGAACTTGTTATAACGCGCTGGGGTATGTGAATAGAAGCAGCATCCTATTATCACAAGCATTTCAACTATGTTAAAAGTATAATATAGCTATTGGATCCTAATGATGCTGTTTCTATTTTACACGCTCAACAATTATTTTGGACCCAACTACGTAGGTAGATTTACCCACTATTTATGGACATTATTCCAGAATATCTGTGACTATTCGCCATCTAGAGGTTACTGTGAGCAATCGACAATATTCTATAACTAACGCCGTGAATATTGTATATGATCTTCGTTAATTCTTTTCCGAATTAGCTGGAGCTGTTGCTGGTAATGTATAAAAAAAATTGTTCCAGTTCTAAATAACAATCCAGGATTTTGTACTGTACGCCGAATTGCTGACATGTATGATGGTAAAGGAGTAGATTTTCCCGAACCGGGCATAAATGCGTCGCCGCTAAAAAACGTCTTGTATTTAGATATTCCCCTATTTCATCGGTAGATGTTGAAAGGTCGTTTTTAATGTATAAATGAATTTATGGTGACAGACAATTATTCACAAAAGGATATGCAACAATTATTGGTGATTTACTGTTACTGGAACTCTGGATATAAACGATGAACAGTCAGGATGTGTAATGATATTATATATATATAATCAAGACCTTTTCTACCATAAGGTGTAAAGGTTTACTTTCTCTAATGTATGAATTTCTTCCACTTCTCCCGGTCACTGGCTTCCTTCATAGCTTCTCCAAATTCTTTGTTTCTCCCCTTCAGTATTTCTGCTATCGCCATATTCCACGTTTTCCTTGGCCTGCCTCTGTCTCTTTTCCCGTTTGTTCTAGCTTGCCAAATGTTTTTTGTTGGTCTTTTCTCGTTCATTCTTACTAGGTGTCCGAACCATCTCAGTTGATTTTGTTCAATTGTTTCAATGATTGATTTTACATTTAATTCCTGTCTTATTAACTCATTTCTTATTTTATCCTTTCTTGTTACTCCCTTAATTCGTCTTAGATACTTCATTTCCATGGATTGGACTCTGCTTGTCATCCTTTTGTTTAGGACCCAACTTTCGCTGCCATAGGTGAGTATTGGTCTATATATAGTTTGGTACACTGTAATTTTTGTTTTCCGACTAATTTCTTTCTTTCCTATGAAGGCTTTACTCAGGGTGTGATACACTTTTGATGCATTATTTATCCTTTCTGTTATTTCCTCATCCATTTTTCCATCACTTTGTATCATTATTCCTAAATATTTGTAACGTTCCACTTGTTCCAATTTCTTTGTTCCTATCCTTACATTTATTCTTTGTTGCTTTCCTATGCTCATTATTTTAGACTTTCGTGTGTTAATTTTCATTTTTCTCTTATTTAATTCTTCTTCCCACATTTTCAAATTATCTTGTAACTGCTTTTCTCCTTCTGCACAGATCATCATCAGATATATGTTTTGTAAACCCTGCAATATTCGTTCGGGAGAAGATTTACTCTTACTTGGTAAGTAGTTGTTTCTCTATATGTATTTTAATTCGCGTGAAAAATATTGAATTGGGATTCATGATGTTCTCGCTCCGTCCCTGGAACTGGCATCATGTATCCCTGATCGCCGATCCCTACTAATTACACATTAAATTTTGTCGAAATCAATTGTGAAAAAGTAAATCAAATAGTTTTTTTTTTGTAATATTGAAAATTATAATTAAAATATCATTATCGACAATTCTCTGACGATAAGCATCTACATTTCATGAAACAAATATACGTATAACAATTTTTGGGGAAAGAGAAAAAAAAACGTGAACAGCAATTAATTAAAAGAAGCCGCCCCTGAGTAAAATATTACAAAAGCCACATAATTATAGCGATTATAAGGATGATGAAAAGAAGCTGATTAAAGTTTATTTATTAAAGATACTTATTCCCGAAGAAGAAACATCGTCTTTACAAAAGATAATAGGAAATATATTTCTTCCGAAAAACATCGCAGCTGGTATTTTCGGTGTTGGTGATGGATTATGATGGGTGGTGGTGGCGGTAGAGGTTTGATGGAATGGGGACTATAGTAGGGTGACGCTTTGGATGGATAAGAAGAAATGAAAGTGTGGGCCGAGTGAAATAGGCACTGCTGTCTTGGTGTCGAAGAAGGAAGTCAGATTCATAGGTCGTTGTCATGCACGACAGGTGTACAGCAAGCGCGTCTCGTCAAGTTCTCCATTTTCGAACGACAAACTCAAATATTTAAGACAGCAAGCGCGTTCCGGCGAAGAAGCAGGAAGTAGGAAGTGCGGAACGCGGCGATTGCAATTTTACGTTTTATTAGACGCCATCTGCATGTATTATTCGCTGGATTTTTAGTAATAACATGATAGAATGTTTTCGCAATGCGGGGAGATATGGAAAGCTTGTGAATTTGAAATCGCATAGGAAGACGACGCAATGAATTGATACTAAAAAAAGTAGGATAAATTTATACTAAAAAAGAAGTAGGATAAAGACCGTCAAATAATATACTGGGTTAGGTAAATGTATGGATCAATTCGAATATCTTTGATATGATTACTTAGATTTGAATAAAATTTTCCGCAATTATGTTAATGCAAATAGGAAATTCGATCAGTATATTTAAATCCGAATTAGACTTCCGGTTTAGTCGGAAAGGGTTTTAAATTTTTTATTTTAAATGAAACATCGGTATATTTTTACGAATTTCAATAGAGCTCTGCTCTGGGAGTTCACTAATAATAAGGTTTGGCACCCTTTTGTTTAACAACGACAAAGATATTTAATTAAAGCTGATATTTTAAAATAATGTTTATATTTAGTAAAGCCATGGAATTAAAATTCAGTACCTGATTTAAACTGTCAGAATTAACTTTGTAGAGGTCTAAATATTGATACTGGTTCGATTAACTGAAAAAGAACGTATTGAAATTCTGATGATGATTATTAGTTTATGTGACCGCGTCAGAACTGATGAAGAAGTATGTGATTTATTTACCAATTTGCATCAAGATCGGCATTCAGTATCAAGAATTGTCGTTTGGTAAAACTTTGAGAAGGTATAATTTGACTGAAAATGTTAGAAATTTACCGTAAAGCGGACGACTGAAAGTCACAACTAATGAAGCTATTGCAAGATATTGCTATAGCATTAGAAGAATTACCACAAACTTCTACTACATCCCTCACACTAAACTATTATTTATGTTGCCGATCAGTGGTCAGAATATTGAAGTACGAAAAATATCATCCGTATAAATCACATTTAGTGCAAGAATTAGTGAACGGGAATTATGATCGTAGAATTTTGCGAAGGAGCGCTGGAGATTTGCAAAAATGATCAATATTTTACATACAATTTGCTATTCTCCGACGAGGCTACGATTTGTTTGAATGGTACCGTTTATCACCATAATTGTCGATATTGGTCAATAGCTATCCCTCATTGGATGCTAGAAACGCATATAACATCCGCAGAAATTAAATATTTGGGGTGGTATTTTCAGGAAACGTATTATTGGTCCTTTCTTCGTTCATGGTACTCTAACTGGACAGAGATATTTAGATCTTTGCTTTTTAATATGTACATCAATGATTTGTTTCCATTAATGTCTTGTCATGTATTAGCATATGCAGATGACGTTAAGCTCTTTCATTGCATACATAATCAACGCGATGTAGATATGCTTCAGGATAACTTGAGTGTACTGGCTAATTGGTCCGAAAGGAATAACCTTGTTTTGAAAGTTAACAAACGTTATGCTATGACTTTCACTAGGAAAAACCGTCCATACTTGTCCTCCTATTCAATTTATGATGTTCCACTCACCAGCATGAGTGAAATTAAGGATCTTGGTGTGTCATTTGATTCATCTTTATCGTTAAACAGTCACATTCAAGAAATTTGTTCGTCTGCCTCAAGAATGTTGGGATTTACTATCAGAACTTGCAAATATTTCAATGATGTTGCGCTTCTGGAGTCTTTATATTTCGCTCTTGTTCTTCCTAAATTGTAATATGGGTCTGTCGTTTGGTTCCCTCATTATATATCGATTGAGTGTGTACAGCGACGCTTTTTGAAGTTCTTGATTTTCAAAAACACTGGTGTACCCAGACAAAAATGTTTCGTATGATGAACTAAGGCTAGGGGTTCCCGACACTCACTGATCGGAGGATTGAACAAAGTGCTCGTTACTTATTTAAACTTGTCACCAATAGTATTTACTGCGCTGGGATATTAGCTGCTGTTCGATTTAATGTACCTTCAGTTAATACTCGCTATACAAATACATTCAACTTGAGCACCCCGAGGACCAACTAACTAATGAAATCACCTGTTTACCATATAATGCGGAATGCTGATGTAATCTACAGCGATCTATTTACTGGTGAAATCATTACATGAGTTTACGTAAGTGTTCCTAAGTCTCGTATTTCGTGACTGTTACACAATTTATTAATGTACACTTTTTTGTTTATTTATGTCTATCTGTAAATTAACTTTTACCATATCTTTCTTTTTTTCTGTTTTGTTACATGTATGTATGTAACGGGTGTTCATTTGAAAAGTCAATCTAGTAGCATGTGATTTACTGAGAACATTTTGAAGTATGTCGTAAATTAAAATTTACTACTTAACCTACGAAGTCGTATATTTTGACAGTTTCATACATACAAATAAATAACAAATGTGATTAACATTATCAAATGTCATTTGGATTTACGTTTACGGAACAACAAACACATACTAATATGAGGGAAAGTCAGTAATTAGGCCACAAAAAGGTATTATAAAAATAATTAGAGAAATAGTTAGCCAAAAACAAGTTTTATTTTTCAACAAAGTCTCCATCTATATTAATACACTTATCCCATCGCTTTATCAATGCCCCAATGCCTGCTGCATAAAAGTGTTTGGGCTGGCGTCTGAACCACGTGCGTACCTCTTGTTGAACATCGTTGTCACCCTCGAAATGTTTGCCGCCAAGATGCTTTTTGAGTGGACCGAACAGATGATAGTCGCTTGGGGCCAGGCCGGGACTGTAAGCCGGATGTTCAAGAAGTTCCCACCCTAATTGCGCACTTCTCGCCTGGGTTTAGTGGGCCGAATGGAGCCTGGCATTATCGTGATGCAGCAATATTCCTCTCGTCAGTAGGCCTGGACGTTTTCGTCGAATTGCATCCCGAAGCAACAACAAAACTCTACAGTATGATTCAGCAGTCACATTCTCTTTTTTGTTCTGGAAATGGGCTAGGAGCACTCCCTGAGAATCCCAGAACACGGTAAGCATAACCTTACCAGCTGAGGGCATAACCTTAAATTTCTTTGTTGACGGCGAAGAAGGATGTTTCCATTGCATTGAAGCACGCTTTGTTTCGGGTTGGTAGTGGTGCACCCTTGACTCATCACCAGTAACAATCCTGTTAAGCATGTTCTCCCCTTCCACTGTGTATCGAGAGAGGTGTTGCAAGGACAAGCCCATTCGAATTCTTCTGTATTCCTCGGTCAGTTGTCTAGGTACTCACAGTGCGCAAACTTTTCGGAAATTCAAACGATCGTGCATCAGTTCGTATGCTAAACCATGAGAACACCCTATTGCAGTTGCTATACTGTCTATTGTTACCCGCCTGTCAGTTCGAATCATCTCTTCCACCCGTCGAAGTGTTGCATCTGTCGAAATCTGAACGGGACCGCCACTTCGCTGATCGTCAACAACTTTTGAGCGTCCTTGAGAGAATTTCTCGACTCAGTTATATACGGCTTTACGCGACAAACACTTTTCACCGTAAACAGGAGACATTTCCTTATGAATATCTTTTGCAGAAAGTCCTTTTGCCCAGAAAGAACGCACAATAGCACGTTGCTCTTCCACAGTACAATCTTCGAGCACGGTCGCCATTTTAACACTGCCTGTGTTCGCGCACACCAACTGTCACTTGAGAATTACAAAGCTGGATTGTGGTGACACCTATTGACAAATAGGGAAACAACTCACTCCTATTTTCAGCTTTCCTACAGCAGTTTGTGACTTATTTAATGACTTTCCCTCGTATATATGCGTCTTATTCTATCAAAATTTCAAAATAACCTAGATTGACTTTTCAAATGAACACACGTTATGTATTACACAGTTTCTGCCCTATTACTGGGTATGAACCTGTTGGGCAAATAAACAATTATTATTATTATCTTTTACGTGATCGGGTTGTTCCTAATATTGAGGAAGATGTAGAATTACCTGTAAGTGTTTGATTCCAACAAGATGGAGCATCCCTTCACTATGCTTATAAAGTTAGGTTTTTAAAACGAAACATTCTCGAATTGGTGGATTGGTCGTAGAGGATTCATTGAATAATCAGATTTAAATCACCTAGATTTTTTCTTTTGGGGACATTTAAAATCAGTGTTTAATACTAGACGATCGCATGATTCCGAAAACTTTGTTAACTGATATTTATTTTGTCCGGGTGTCCGGGAAAATGCGGAAAATCTTTCGGATGCAGATAGAACATGAAAAAATAAGATGACAAGTTCCTATATTTTTTTTTCCTACAGGCCCTTTCTACGGAGATATCCGTCCCTGAAGGACGCCGCTGGAAATCAGTTTATCTTAAATTTTTTTTTAAAGTACTTAATATAAGGTGCCTCCGTCGCAGGAGGCACCTTACCGAAATTATTGAAAAATTTCATAAGAGGTTCAACATGGGCTCCGTGAAGTCTGATACACTCGCGGGCACGACGAATTAAAGACCTTATCACATCACAACGAAACGTGAATCTCTGTAGAAGTTCCTCCCTCTGTCTTCTGATTTGGTAGAGCACGATTAGGAAATCTTTCGTGATATAATCTTCTGGCTTCTAAAGTATTGCAAGACGCAAGACCGTACATCAGATGCATATCTGCATACTCAATAAACGTGTATTCCATACTTTGAATAAATTCACAATATAATTCACCACGAAATCAAAAACTCAGTAAATTAATATTGCATAAGGGATCAATGTGTCAGAGATGTGAAAGATGTCAAATTCTAAAATGTCGGATATTTTATTTATTTCGTACCATAGTAACGTTTGAAACAGCAACAGGTTTTTTTTTTTGGTGCTGATAAAAACTAAAACGTACATTTTTACGAACATATTTATCGACAATAAACAAGAGCACCTTTTTTTAAATCTAAGGTTCAAGCTATCCAGTTTTATTATTTTGAAGTCTCTATAATACAGGGTGTTTAGGCATTCAGTTATATATATTAGCTAAACTATTAGGTAAACTAAAAAATCTAAAAATGCTTCAAAGACACTATTTCAGGAGATCCTTACTAGTGTCCCATCACATTAAATTTTTATTAAATTATATTAAGTACTTTTAAAAAAGTTCAAGAAAAAAGGATTTCCAGCGGCGTTCTTCAGGGACGCATATCTTCGTAGGAAGGGCCTGTAGGAAAACAAAATATAGGAACTTGTCATCTTATTTTTTCATGTTCTATCTGCATCTGAGAGATTTCCCACATTTTCCCGGACACCCTGTATATATGAACATATACAGGGTGGAATGAAAATTTATATGAAAATAAACTTATTGCCTTTTAAGAAATGATCTCTTTTTATTTACTTACTACATAGACGTATTTTTAAAATGTTTGAATTACCTATTAAATTAAATTAAATTTACATATTGTTGGGTAATACATATTTACGGAGATAGTTGAAGCATTTGAGCGGGTATTGTATATCCCGTCAGATGAGCAGTGAATAACGTAAATTTCCTTATTTACATTAATCAATTAAATTATGATGTTAGATTAGATTATTTTAATTTATACTAATTAAAATATAAAAATAGCTTGTTCGTATTTGGAGGGTACAGTAAATCCCATTGCATGACCTATGAAGACCGTATGTTTGTTTTGCAACAGAAATAGTGCAGTTACAAGTTTTTTTAAATATATTTTTACATAATTAAAGTAGTATACCAGCGCGGAATCATTTGAAGCATTCTTGGAGGGTATAGTAAATCCCCCTGGCCACTATGCTTAATTTGCTATGATTCGAAACTGAATTATACATAAACATAATAATAAGTAGAGCAAATTCAAGCATGTTTACAAAATAGTCAGTTTCTGAATATTATATTAAAGACTGTGTGGATATGTCTCACATTCCACTTTTGAAATCTATATTGTATTAAATATAATGTTAATATTTTGATATTCGTATATTATTTATATAAGAAATTTATACTCAATAAATAATTATATTGCTTTATAATTCGTTATATTATTTCTCTAGGCATATACATCCTATTTCATGTTAGGCCTTATAATTAAGAATAAAAAATTCCTGAAACAAGGCTCAGAAATTTAGAGTTTTGAAAAGGTATATATTCTTGTGTCAACTATATGCAATATTAAATTTTATTTTGGCTCAATTAATTCAATACACCGCAATATGTATTAAAATAATACAAAAATAAATATTAAAAAAAAATAAATAAATCTATTTTATTATTTGAAATACAAGAAATAACATTAAATCGCATATTTATAAAAAATCGCTTTGTGTCTTGCTACTATTTTGTTTGATGCGTTTAAAACATATTTCATCGCAAACATTTGACTTACCTAAACATCTATAGGGTTTCACCCATCTTGCGGTTTTGCACTTTCCACGTGCCTGGGAACCGGCCGTAGACCCTACCCTGCACCAAGATCCAATTTTCAGATAGTGACTACTCTCGACAATGTTCGTGATGTCCCTCTTCGGATACATCTGAAAAACAAAGAACAAAAAATTGTATACAAGAAGATAAGTAGTAGTAGTAACAGAAAACAACAGAACCAAGTAGAACAAGACGCCGACGTGAAGAAAACGCAGTGGCGCAACGGGCGCGACGAGAATCATTCACGGCTCAAGAGAAAAGCGAAAGATATTCATCAATGTCCTCGAATAAAAGTCATCTGTGTGTAAAGGCAATTTGTAGCGGTTCATATTTACTGTTAAATCATCGCTGTTGGAGGTTTTGCGGGAGAAAATGCACGAGCCGGCGCGGTCGCAGTGCGGTGTTTCACTTTTAAACCGACATGATTGATTGCCCCTTATATTTCAGATGTGGAAAGTCAGTCGGGTAGGCATGACAGGACTGAATGAGATTAAAATAAGAGGCGGATTTGGGTTCTTTTCTTATACATTTAAGTTTAATGTACCTTTATGTTTTTCTGGATTTAGATGTTTTCAGAGTTGAACAATAAAAAGCAAATTATGTCGTAGTATGTGTGAGTATATGGCACAAAGTGAACATATATGGAAATGTTAAATCATAATTATATTCGATTTATATGAATGCGGATTGATATATAAGGTCTCCCACAACGCCATTGTGTGAGTAGTGGGGCGAGAAACAAGTTCTAACTTGCAAACAGTAACTTCGAGTATCTCGTCTTAGTGTGCAAAGCTTTATTTTCCTATGTACCGTCGTTGAGCAACAGTGTCATTTATCATGAGTTCGATATTTGAGATGCTTACCAAGGAAAGATAAGCTATAGAATTTTTAGTGCTGGAACGTTGCAAGCCCATCGAAATTTAAAGGAGTTTCGAAGCTGTGGACCAGTGCAAAACGTTCAAGGTGCAAAACCCTGTCATAGAGGCGACATGAAGTTGTTTGACGGCCAGTATCAGTGGCGAATGAGAAGCATGAAAGACAAGTAAATGCTGTGACTCAAGGAAATCGCCGGGTTACGTAAAGGTAAATTGCTCAGCAATTAGGAATTAGCTAACGAAGTGTCCAGTACAATATTCAGACGTTAAATTACAGAAAAAATTGCGCCAGATATTTCTCACGACAATTAACGGATGTCGTGAAAAAAGAAACAAAAAGCATTTTTCAAGAACTTCTTAACCAGTATCGACATAGAGAACATGATTTTCTCATAGACATCACCACCGGGGACGAAGCTTGCGTTCCATCAATGCAGAAAGTCATGATCACTATTCTCTGGGATGCAAAGCGAGTAATTCATACCAAAGGGATCAACGATTAATTTATTAAGATTCTGCAAAAGTCTGCGATCATTAAAGAATCGTATCCGTAGAGTTAGGCCGGAAAGAACGAATTTTTCTTGCACCACGACAGCGCCAGACCACATTGTAACAACAAAATGAAAAGATAATGACAGTGACAAGCCTGAAATTTACGGTTGTTTGGCACACTCCAAACTTGATTTGGAGTCTTGATTTGGCACTTTAAGATTTCTAGTTTCCAAAGTTAAAGGAGGTAAATTTACTTAATTTTGAGACTGGTTTCATTATTATGTCCTTTCTTCTTATTATTTTATAGGGTTAGAGACCTTATATATCAGTCCATCCTTGTATAATTATATTCAAAAATGGTGTAATGCGTAATGTGTGTCCTTTTATACATAATGCATTTGAATTTTTTAAACTTTCTCGTATGCTTCTGATTTCATAAAATAAATGTCGCCTATTATGGTTTAAGGTTATGTTTTCTATTGCAATTTTCAATTTTACTTAGCTCGAAGTTTAAATTGTAATTGCTTACATTTTAAGATTGGAAACAATACTATTATTTAATTTTTTTTCTTACATACGAGGCTGATTTGACGAAGAGTGATTTTTCAATGAAATTTTAAATTTTCATTCTAAAGCAAACAATATATTAAATTTTTGAACATAATTTCCATCCAATTCTATACTTTTAGTCAAGCGACTTTCCAAGCCGTCCAGAAAGTAATATTTGCAAACTCGTCACTCCGCATTTGTCCTGCATATTTTTCCATCACATTTTTTCAAGTTTTGGAACAAGAAAATAATCACTCTGAGCCAGATTTAGTGATTATGGTTATTAGATAAATTTGGCGGTTGTTACGAATCGTACCAGTGTGTCAGCCTAATATAGACCAGGTATACTGCTTTCCTTCCCCAAATACTCAATAAAAATTACGTTTTCGGAATCTCGAAAAATTGTGGCCCTAATCTTATGAGTTTGCAGTGGTTCAATAGTATGCAAATGCGACAACTTTCTGGCAAGCTTTTCATATTTAAATGTTGATTTAATATTGTGTACTCGTTCGATTCAGATGCTTACGGCATTAGGAACCAAACATTTTTAGTAGGCGGTCGTTTTTTACAATGGTATGGACTTTACTCATTATTTCTGGAGAAGTTACTGCAAATAAAGGTCTTGGAGGAAGACCATCTTCTGTACTCATGTGATCATTGTTGAAAGCAGTGAACCATTTTAAATTATCCCATGGCAAGTGGCAGATTAATTATAATATTTATGTAACTTTTCTTCAGTTTTTTAAATGATTTTTCCTCGTACAAAATAATCTTAAACACACGAAGTTTTTTTACCTTCATATTAACATCACCACATAATAATAACGTAAAAACAACCAATAGTTTACTTTAAATGATTGTAAAGACTTTTTTTATCTGATAGAGTTGGGAGACTCTTCTAAAACATGGCTGAAGTCAGGAATATACTCGAAAATGTTAAATGCTAATTTTTGAAAAGTCACTTTTCCCTTAAATCTCCTTCGTGGTGTGTTTTATTTCGTACGTTTGTACTAGCTGTGAAGTAGTAGTGTCTGTTAGTCAGAATTGCATAGTTATAAAATAACTCTGCAATTATGAATATAAAAAAAGACAACGATTGAGAAACGTAATATTATTGTAAATCCTGTTAAGGTAATTCAATTCAAGTTAATAAAGATATGATTTGCAGAACATTGCATAAATGATATTCACTTTTACGATATAAAAATAGAGAAGGCTGCAAACTATTGTAGAATGTAAAGCGAAAAGTGGATTAGATTACTTAGAAATATTAGAAATAAAAAAGCAATTTCTAAGGACGAGAATCTGATAAATACGCAGAAAGAATTTTTAAACACCCGAATAATCGACACAATCATAAAATGTTTAAAATAGCCACTATACTCACATACAGAAATACATAGAAGTACATATATGCATTTATACATTACATAGTACTTCATGCCCTTACATTTAGTTGAATAAGATATTTCTTTGAGAATGGTAGAAATTGCCGAAACAATAAAATAAAACAATAAAACTTATGAAGTATTTTTCTGTTATTGTTCGTATATCTAAATTAAGAACCGTTTACAATATCTACTAACAAGACTAATATATTGGCAAACTTATATCCATATGCTGTTTATCCGACCCTTCCTGTTGAAAATGTTTGGTTTCAACAAGATAGGGAAACACCCCCCTATGATCTAATTATAAGAAACTATCTAAACGAAATCTTTATGACTAGATGGATTGGACGAAGAGGCAATATTGAGTGGCCAGTTAGACCACTAAACCTTATAATTTCAGATTTCTTTTTGTGGGGTTATGTCAAGAGTAAAGTGTATGTATCACACCCAGATACTATTGATATTCTCAAAGCCAGAATACACAGATATACAACATATTTCGCTTTATGTTTTAGAAAATGTTAGGCAGGCTCGTTTTACTACATACAGACTATGTTTTTGTCAAGAGTGTGTGGACAAAATGTTGAACATTTACTACCTAAAACGTCTTTCTTTGGAGACTGTGGTTAAGTAAAAACTCTAAACATGAATAAAACCCCTTACCACAATTAATAATCGTATCCTAAATACGTATTTCGACAACTAAGTTGTCATAATCGCCGTTGGATTAGTGGTTTTATCTACTGATGATGACAAGAGTTGTCGAAATACGTATTTACGATACGATTATTAATTGTGGTAAGAGGTTTCATTTCTTTTTTGAGTATTTAATACCTAAAGCAAACAACAAGAAGGTCTATATCAAAAAAGTTTGTTTGAATACTGTTTATTTTCCTTACTTTTGCGTTTTCAATAAATCTCTTAAGAAACACTATCTTTATCATTTAAAGCATAAGTATTATAGGTCCTTAAACACAAATGATCATAAAGCATTCAAAAATATAAAAAAACACAGGGTGATACATTTAATAAAACTCATCAATCAATTACCGCAAATATATGAATCAGCCTGCACACAAGACAAAATTAAGTTTAAAAATTGACTTTGAATAAACATGTAGCCTTGTGTTGTTATGGAGCAAAATCACACCTGAAGACAGTAGGCAACGCCGCTTGTTTTGTACGGCATGCTGCAGTTTTGTCAACGTCTCACAATATGCATTAGAATCGATTATTGTGCCTCTCGGCATAAAATCCACTAACGAAATTCCTATCCTGTCCCAAAATACAGTTGCCATAATCTTTCGTGCTGAAGATGTCTATTTGGCTTTCACTCTAGTTGGCGACGATGTGTGCCGTCATTCCATTGACTGTTGCTTCGCCTCAGGAGTTATGTAAGATACTCAAATCTTATCTTCTGTAACGATGTGGTCCAAAAATTAATCCCCTTCCTGATCGTACCGAGTCAAAAACGACAAATAAAGCACGATCCATTTTTTTTGCTTTGTGATCATCAGAAGTAGTCTAGGAACCAACCTACAACACAATTTTCAATATTTCAGTTTCTTCAAAACAATGGTGTACAAAATTGACTTTGAAACCTGTGGAAAATTAATTGATAACTTCGAAGTCGTAAATCGTTGGTCCTCTCGAATTTTGTTGTCCACTTCACGAACCAAATTTTCAGAAATCAGAGAAGGTCGGCTAGGGCGTTGCTCATTATGCGCATTAACACGTCCGTCCTTGAACATTCTCACCTACTTTCGAACTTTACTGTCCTGATAGTATTATCACTTCACAAATCTGATGCTGAGCTGTAGATACCGCTACAAATGATGTCTAAACGCGCGGTAACAGATGCGCAAGTGCACTGAGGCGAACGCGCGCGATTCCCACGGACCTTATTTAAAAAATATCCCTCGTGGTATTCACACTGCATACAATGTGTCCGGGAAAATGTGGGAAATCTCTCGGATTCAGATAGAACATTAAAAAATAAGATGACAAGTTCCCATCATTTTTTTAATTTTTATCCTAGCGGCCCTCCCTACGGAGATACGGCCTCCTAAAGGACGCCACTGGAAATCAATTTTTCTTGAATAACTTTTAAACTACTTCTTATAATTTAATGAAAATTTAATATGATAAACAGTAGTAAGGACCTCTTAAAATACTGCCCTTAAATTTAAATTAGCTTGTTTAGTTTACCAGGGGCGGACTAGGTTGTACATTTGAATGCTTACATTTTTAACACCCTGTATGATAAGGAGTTAAAAAAAAACAAATTTGGATACCTTGAACATTAAGCTAAAGAAAAGGTACTCTTGTTCATTGTTGATAAAATGAACCGTTTTCGAGGAAGAAAAAATAAAAGAATTAATGTTTTATTTCTATTAAAAAGAACCATGTTTTTTATTCTTTTTTGTCTGCAACAAAGTGTGATATAAAAGTCATTCCAGGAACAAAAAAGTTTTAGTTTAGGTTATTTAATACGACAAAATTACAAAGATTCTTAGAAATGCAGTTTTGTCCCAGAAAGGCACCTTAACAAAAATTATGTTTAGAAATGTACTCACTAAAGCTTGCAACGATTGAACCTAAATACGCTAATTAGAAATAATCAATTAAAATCTACAAAAGTGTGTTCAACATGGGCTCCGTGAACTCTGATACACTCGCGGGCACGACGAATAGAGGACTGCTGTACTCGCCACAACAACCCAGCATTGTTTCTTATCACATCACAATGAAATGTGATTCTCTGTAAAAGTTCCTCCCTAGTATCAACCGGAGAGGAATACACCAAGGTTTTCAGATGACCCCACAGGTGAAAATCCATTGGCGTTAGGTCGGGAGACCATGGAGGCCAGGCAATGGGACCTCCTCTGCCTATCCAACGGTTTGGATAGACGTTATTCAGGTGGTCGTGTACAGCAACGCTAAAATGAGGTGGGGCCCCATCATGCATAAAATACATGCTTTGGCGGGTTGCAAGTGGCAAATGCTCTATTGAATCCAGAAAAGCGTTCATAAGGAACTGTAAATAAAGTTCACCATTCAATCGTGGCGGCAATACGCATGGTTCAATCAAAAAATTGCCAATTATTCCTGCCCAAACATTAATTGATTGGAACTGATGTTGATAATGATGAACGACAGTGGCATGAGGGTTTTCATCAGCCCATACATGCGAGTTATGTAAATTTACAAAACCATTTTTGGTAAACCCTGCTTCATCGGTAAAAAGAATAGTGCTAATGAAGTTTGGGTTTGTTCGTTGCTGATCTAACAGCCAGTTTGCGAACTGGATTTTACGAGGAAAATCTTCAGGAAGTAGTAGATGCACTTTTTGCAGATGATAAGGGTAAAGCAACTGTTCTTTAAGTACTTCATGAATTGTCGTTTTTGACGTATTAAGCTGCGCGGCTAATCTTCGAGTACTTATTGAAGGAGTATCACCTACAGTATCCAAAATATTTTCCTCCAATTGCACCGTACGTACTGTTCTTCTCACACCAGCATCAGTACTTTTTTTCGCAAAACTTCCTAAAACATTAAAGAAAGTCAATAATGTTACCTTATTAACTGGAATCGCCCACCAGTCTCTCTTAGACGTTGGTCAAGTCGCTGAAATGTTTTCTGATTTAGAATATTGCGATTAGGATATCTTTCTTCATACAATCTTCTTACTTCCAAAGCATTGCAAGATGCAACACCGTACATAAGATGCATATCTGCATACTCACTAAATGTGTATCCCATTATCAAATTAAATTTACCAAGATATTCAAAATTCAATAAATTAATATCGAAGTAAAGGATCAACGTGTTAACAATATGAAAGATTACAAGATTTAAAATTTACACGTCAATGCAAGATATTTATTAATTCGTGGGTACCATAGTAACGTTTGTAAAAACAATGCGTTTTTTAGTACTGAAAACAGTTTTATTTCAAACTTTTGTATCACACTTTGTTGCAGACAAAAAAAAATAAAAAACATGGTTCTTTTTAATAGAAATAAAACATTAATTCTTTTATTTTTTTTTCCTCGAAAACGGTTCATTTTATCGACAATGAACAATAGTACCTTTTCCTTAGCTTAATGTTCAAGGTATCCAAATTTGTTTTTTTTAACTCCTTATCATACAGGGTGTTAAAAATGTAAGCATTAAAATGTACAACCTAGTCCGCCCCTGGTAAACTAAACAAGCTAATTTAAATTTAAGGGCAGTATTTTTAGAGGTCCTTACTACTGTTTATCATATTAAATTTTCATTAAATTATAAGAAGTAGTTTAAAAGTTATTCAAGAAAAATTGATTTCCAGTGGCGTCCTTTAGGAGGCCGTATCTCCGTAGGGAGGGCCGCTAGGAAAAAAATTAAAAAAATGATGGGAACTTGTCATCTTATTTTTTAATGTTCTATCTGAATCCGAGAGATTTCCCACATTTTCCCGAACACATTGTATATTAAAATTATCAATTTTTAATATTATTTTGGTCCTATTAATACTAGATTTAAAATCCTATGTGTGTGTAATCCCATCTATCAATACGTTCTTATTTCGAAGTTAACATACATTTTATGCTATGGAAATTGAAAGACTTTGCGATAGAATTGCTTCATCTTAAGGGTCGCATAAAAGCGATACATTTAAATTACGATATTTGCTGAAATCTCGACTACTTTAGCACCTACAATCGTAATTATTCATTTAATTGTATACAAAAATATCTTGTTCACGACTTAACAACGAAATTATACCCACTGCCAAGATTTAATTAGCGTTCTTTCGGAAAACAATTGCCGTCCCAGAAACGGCTCCTAATTTGCAGTTTCGTTATTTACCCGCCAGAGTTTGGAGGAGGGCCGTATCGTTCGTCCTTTGTTTTAATTTCTTTGTTTAATACCACCGCTACCACTACTGTTACACTTCCCTTTGCCGTTTCTCTTCTTCGCTTTGATAGGTGCCCTAATTAAAGGCAGCCTTTCTTCTTTATATACGTATGTATTATAACAATGCCTTTTCTACGTCTATGGGCTGTAAAGCGGGTATTTATATATATTTTTGTTGGATTTCTGTTTCGCTCTTTTAAGATTTTAATGCTGGTTTGTAGTTTCGGAGTTGAATAAATGTTATATTTTCTTTGTAGCTCAAGTTGCTACAGGTAACTTGTAATTCGTTTGAGAAAGTACGTAAGTAATTTTGTAATATACTATTATTTGTGAACAGATTATAAAAACTTCAACTATTGTAATTGTTAATACTGGTAGCCGTAACTTTGTGGTAATTCATTTTGAAAGTAATAAAATAAAATAAAACAATAACTTTGTTATACCACTTTATTCACATGTACTAGTGACCGCAGTTTCGACATACAATGTCATTATCAAACTGCAAAAGTTACAGGCCTACATAGATCTTATAAATGACACAAAAATATATGGGGGTGGTTTATGATGTTATTTAAAATTACTACTATATACTTAACTATTATATACAACATTGGAAAAGAGGTGTATATATAAGATCCAACTGGTCGTTAAGAACAATATCTATTGTGTTGTTTCCGCTTTTAAAAATTTCAAGTGACTCTAAAAGATTTAATTTAAATTCTCGGCCAAATGCAATATTTTATGATGACCAAATGCATGCCTTTCTGTAATAAGATGGTTTGCGAATGTTGAATCTGTCTTCTCTAGTTTATATGACCTCATGTGTTCTTTTACCCGTATAATAAAACTTCGACCAGTCTGACCTATATATACACTTTTACAATCATTACAATATAATTTGTACACTCCTGATTTATTATTGATATCTGTTTTAGGTTTTGCGTTAAAAATGAAATTACTTGTTTTTACATATGGTTTGTAAGCTATACTAACATTACTATTCTTTTTTGAAATTATATTTTCAATTTGCTCGCTTATTTTACCGAAGTAAGTTAACGAGACAAATTGTTTCAAATTAGCACTATCTTTAGGATATACTAAACTAAGGGCCACTTGTAACTGTTTTTTCTTTAGTATACTGTCAATTACGCTACTTTTAAACAATAGTAAACAATGGTTATAAAAGTAGCGTAATTGACAGTATTACTAAAGAAAAAACAGTTACAAGTGGCCCTTAGTTTAGTATATCCTAAAGATAGTGCTAATTTGAAACAATTTGTCTCGTTAACTTACTTCAGTAAAATAAGCGAGCAAATTGGAAATATAATTTCAAAAAATAATAGTAATGTTAGTATAGCTTACAAACCATATGTAAAAACTAGTAATTTTATTTTTAACGCAAAACCTAAAACAGATATCAATAATAAATCAGGAGTGTACAAAATTATATTGTAATGATTGTAAAAGTGTATATATAGGTCAGACTGGTCGAAGTTTTATTATACGGGTAAAAGAACACATGAGGTCATATAAACTAAAGAAGACGTATTCAACATTCGCAAACCATCTCATTACAGAAAGGCATACATTTGGTCATCATAAAATATTGCATTTGGCCGAGAAAGGTCGTAAATTACATCTTTTAAAGTAACTTGTAATTTTTAAAAGCGGAAACAACACAATAGATATTGTTCTTAACGACCAGTTGGATCTTATATATACACCTCTTTTCCAATGTTGTATATAATAGTTAAGTATATAGTAGTAATTTTAAATAACATCATAAACCACCCCCATATATTTTTGTGTCGTTTATAAGATCTATGTAGGCCTGTAACTTTTGCAGTTTGATAAGGACATTGTATGTCGAAACCGCGGTCACTATTACATGTGAATAAAGTGGTATAACAAAGTTAATGTTTTATTTTATTTTATTATTTTATTGTAATTGTAATGAAGAAACGAGAATAACTTTAAATTAATGGATTGTTGTATCGGAAAGTTCTCTTTTAAGTTCTAGTTGGCGGGTCTGATAACAAGAAGTGTTTGTCTATCTAGTTGAAATTACAGTACCACATACACTACGGCTCATAAGTTTAATAATAGCTATTAAAATACTAGAAAGTAATATAAACTGAGGTGCAAAATTAACCGGACGCTTAAACTTTTCGAAATATTTCAATGTTGCGCGTGAATTGTGCGCATGTAATTGTGCTGCATTTTAGGTGACTAGATTCGAATATGCTACAACTTGTTTAGAGTGAAATCCGCACCCCATACCAGCATAGCAGATAAGAGTTGCGCCAATACTGTTGCAACGAGTGTGTTGCAAAGCTGCTTTCCGTTTCTTTTTCGCGTAGTAATACGTTCAATTTGTTGAGTCATTGTTGTTCTTGAAAAGTGAAAACAAGAAAGACCCATGAGTCTAGAACAAGTTGCTCAAGGTGTTGCTTTAAAACATGACAGAAATAGTATGTGTTACATTGCAAAGTATTGCAAACCTCCTAGGAATTCCCTGAAGTACCCTCTCAGATGCCGCGCAAAAGTTTAGGGAAACAGGAGAGTACACAAGAAGATCGGGACGGGGTAGACGGAGAGTAAAAAATCACATCCAAGATCAGTTTCTTTGGGTGCAGGCGTTACGTGATCGCAAGGTCACATCATTTGCTCTGGTGCAAAGATTGAACAACGTTCATAATAACATAATGTCAGTGTAAACAGTTCGCAGATGCTTAAATAAAGGCGGGTTGATGTCCAGAAGATCTGCAACAGATCCTCTTTTAATCGCAGGGCATAAGCGACAGCATTTGAAATTTGCACGGAAACATGCTAATTGGGGTCTTGAAGAATGGTTGTTTTGTTCTTTACTGACTGGTCCAGATTCACCCTATATACAATACATACACCCTATATACACAATAGATGGTCGTGATAGGGTGTGGTGAAGGATAGGCGAGCATTTTGCTGAAGCCTACTTGTCGCCAAGAGTGCCATTCGGTAGAGATGGTTTAATGATGGGGGTGGGCATTTCTTTGACTGTTAATAGAGAGCTTGTAAGAATACAGGGTGGGACAATTACTGCCGACACGGCTACATTGAACAATGTTTAGAAGAACATGTAATGCCTTTTGCGACATTTGTTAGCGAAAATTGTCGTTTAATGTAAGATAATGCCCCACCACAGATTGCAAGGGTTACACGGGCTTATTAGAAGAAGTTGGCATTGTATTGTTGCCATGGCCATCACGAGGCCCTGACTTGAATACCATGGAACATGTTGGGATGACGTGTTCACCGCAAATTCAGTAAATTTGAATTTTGAAATTTTTTTTTGGTGATAGTTACAGAGTATGCACATCACCTTGCAATTAATATTTTCCTTTAATTTGGTGGTAATAAACACGATTGTAATTTTTCATTTAATAACAACTTGGTATATCATTTTCGGAAGGCTGCTTTCAATAATTTCGACATGTTGGATGTCGACTACAGTTTTATTATCTTCATTTAGTAATGCAAAGATTGCCGTTAAACATGTATTTCCTTCCCGGTACCAAGAAATTAATAAAACTGAAAGAATATTATTTCCAGAAATTGAAAGAAACTAGCTATCATTTTCATCGTTCTGATATAGAATATTTCGTTCTAATGTAAATGAAGTATTGAGTACGTATAAAACTTATCAAGTGGAGACTGAATTCGTGAGAGACGCGAGGACTTTTTGAAAATTTATGACGAATTGGAGGAACATTTCTAGAATATCTAGCTCTCTGATGATTAATAATGATAATGTTCAAATCTTTAGTAAATAGTAGATGCTTTTGCTAATTTTTCTCAAATGGTTTTACCTGTATCTCATTTCACGAATATTATATTCACAATCATTCAATATGCTAATCAATTTAACCTTTTTCTTCAGGGCAAATAGTCAAGTGCATGAAGAATCTGAAATGGGCTTTACTTTGGGACATGATAGTATTCCCAGTTTTTTTGTGAAGGATCGCGTGTTCCATGTAAACTCTTAACGGTTATTTTTAATTTAAGAATTAAGACATCCTGGTTTTCTGACGTGTGGAAGATCAACAAAGTCATATCAGTTTTCAAGAAGGTTAAAAGATCTAATCTTTGTTGATTATCGGCCTGTTAACATTATTACCAATTTTGCGAAAGTTTTTGAAAGTTTGTTAAATCAACAAAATATTTTTAAGTGTAAATTTATGTTGGCTTTACAACAATACGGTTTTATTGCAGGCAGATCCACCATTACGAATTTGGCTAAAATAACCCAATGTATTAGATGAATGAAGCTTTAGATGATAGTCTACAAGTAGATGTAATTTATACTGATTTTACTAAAGCATTGATCCTATTAATCATTCCCTACTGTTAACCGGTTTCTCGAATCTAATTTCTTTTTATTTGACTCACAGATTTAATTATGTTTACTACTGTAGCCTTCAATTCAGGCAGTATATTGGATCGTCACGCATTCCCCAAGGATCTATTCTAGAACCCTTCTTTCTTCTTCTGCTGTTTTGGGTTGGACGCCAGAACCTCCAGGCACTTGAGCACACTGCTCTTTGTACTATCCCCAATAGATCTCTCAGTTCCACTCTGTTAGTCTTGTGTCCTCGATAAAAGCCACTCTTCTCCTCATGGGAAGTTTGAGTACACTCGAAGGATCCAATAGATCTCTCCCGAAATATTTTTGTCCGAGTTCCTTCAGTTCCTCACACGTGCATATTACATGAAGGCTAGTTTCCTTCTGTTTTTCATATCTCCTACACCAGGGCTCGCTAACCAAGCCCATGCTGCATAAATGCTTCCTTAAAGGACAATGTCCGGTTATTAACCCGGTAATTATTTTAATTTCTTTTTTGTTACTACGAATTAGGTTGGCTGAAAACTTTCCGTCCAGCTCCCTTAGTAGTGTTTTGGTATGGAGTTGACCTTCCGTTAACCTCCATTTATTTTTATGTTCCTTTTCTAGCCATAACCAGATCTCCGTTGTAGCGAAATCCTTAGTGATTCCACATACATGTTCTGATCCTATGAAGTTCCTATTAGTACCTTCTTTGGCCAGTTCGTCGGCTATCTCATTGCCTTTAATTCCCTCATGTCCTGGCACCCATATCAGCGACACTGTATTGTCTTGTGCCAGTTTATTGAAGATCTGTTTACAATATTTCACCAGCTTAGACCTGGTAGATAGGTTCATAATGGCTTTAATAGCCGCCTGACTATCAGTTATTATGTTAATTTTTTTGTTTGCGCAGCCGGCTTCCCGAATTTCCTCGGCGCAGGCTGCGACTGCAAACAATTCGGCCTGGAAAACCGTAGTATGTTTCTCCAGACATATCGATATCTTCCTTCTAGGGCACATTCCGCATATGCCTGCACCTGCCCCCTGACTAGATTGTGATCCATCAGTGGACCAGGTGCCGGCACCACAATCGCTCGAGCGCCTTTTTGCCTGTTCCCTGGTCGCTATAAATATGTTCAGCTTAGCTGTAAACATAATCTCAGGTGCCATACTGTCCGCCGGCATTTGAAATATCGGCTCTTCCAGTATAGTTCCTGTGCTATCTGTATGGCTCTCTACAACCTTATTAGGACACCAAAAATCATTGGCCTTCAGCCTCAGGATCGCAGCCATTGCCTCCGCCTTTACAAATAGTTCCAGCGGAGGGAGACCCACGATGGTTTCCATGGAGGCGGTTCCCGTGCTGTTCATAGCTCCCGTGATTCCCAACAGAGCCTGTCGCTGGAGAGTCGTGAGAAGCCCCACCGACGATGTATGCTCCGTCCTCCTCCACCAGACAAATGCTCCATAGGTAATCATTGGTCTTATTACTACGGTGTACAAATAGTGTACCACATTTGGTTTTAGTCCCCAGGTCTTGCCAACAGCTCTTCTGCATCTTCGAAGAGCTGCGTCGCTGTCTGCCACTTTGACTAGGTGTCTGCTCCAATTCAGTTTCGCATCAAGGACCCTTATATTTAATATTTTCATTAATGATCTCATTGTGTGCTTAGAACGTAGAGTGCTAGCATATGCGGATGATCTTAAAATCTTTTCTAGACTTTCGTCGTTGAACAATTCTAAGGAGCTGTTAGATAATCTTCATTTGGTTCATCAATGGTGTAGAAATTGATCAATGGTGTAGACATATTTCAATCGCCTCGAATGCTGACAAATGTGCAATTGTCTCGTATGTTCATGTTGTGAATCCAATTCTAATCCCATATGCTTTGCACCATATTTCAATTTCCAGAATGGATGAAGTTAGGGATCTAGATATTTTATTTGATTCATCAATACGATTTAATATTTATATTTATAATATTTGTACCACAGCTATTCAATCTTTGGGTTTCATTATAAGAACGTGTAGGCATTTTCGTAATCTGTTAACATTAAAATCTCTGTATTAGGTTGGAGTACGGTGCTCTTATTTGGCATCTTCCTCACTTGCATTTGCGACTGGCTGTGGACAATGTTCAAAGACGATTTTTGAAGTATCTGTCATCCCATTTAGTGTAATGGATCATATTCGGAAACGAACATTGAATATACGTCTCTCCTGGAATGCCATTCTTTGAATTCTCTTAGTGATAAAAGAGAACAAACTAGTGTCAGGTTTCTGTTTAATTTATTAAAAGGATTGATTGTCCGTCTCTGCTGACAAAGACAAATTTTTTGTTTCCAAAGCATTTAACCCGCTCATCGAGCGCCATCACTATTTTCATCGCCAGGACGAATGCGTTTTTTAAAGCGCTGTTATCGCATATAGTACGCAACCTGCACAAATATTAACCAGATCCCTTATTTAAATTTACTTCTGACAGTCTATTTTTTTGAATTGATATTTGTTTATGTATTTTCTTGTATTGTATTCTTTACTTTTATTCATTTTTGCGTTACATTATATGTAATTATATTTAGTTACACTGCATAAGTATTCAGGTCAAAAGGTGTTCGATTACTGCATGACAATGCGCTCACTCTACTGCTGCAGTTTCACTATGTACATATATCCTAGTGACTATTGATTTTTCTATTTAAAAAAAGATCTTAGTTGTTTTCATGACGAAATTGAGTTGCACACAACTGTAACATTTTGAGGGGAAAACATCAAATTATTAATAAAAAAAAAATTTAATAGAAGCGGATACAAGTGGTTTGGCCTTTGGGTATGTAAAATTACTATTACGAATTAGACAGACTTCACAGAACATTCAGGGTCGCTATTATGTATGGAAATAGGCAAATATCTCGAGAATGGTTCGAAATATCTTAATGAAATTTTGTACACGTACATAATTATACATCAACATATTATTTCGGTTACAAAGGAAATATACAGGCTTGCTATTATGTATGGTAATGGTCAAGTATCTCAAGTATAGTTCGAGATATCTTAATGAAATTTTGCACACGATAAGGAAATGTTATATTTTAATTTTTTTCTAATCGCATATTTGTAATACAAGGCTAATTTTTAAATGTAAACGGTGCTTGAATCGTTGGAAAAATCATTTCTTTGCAAATTCAGCGATGTAAATACTACAGTATATCTATTTTCCAAAATAGTTTAAAAGAAAACGGATAAAAAGAGGATCGGTCTCTTTTGGAGTAACAACAATAAAAAAAACATTTATTAAATAAGAAACTATGTATTTACAAAAGATGTTCAAAGTATCCACTATCCTGGCAGTAATGGATACGTTGAATGAAGTCTCGAATTACGTTTGCCCACCAAATCACAGGTATATCGGAAATTTCTTGCCGAATTCGTACTTTGAGATCTTTGAGATTTTCTGGCCTATTAATGTAAACCCGACTTTTTAAACACCCCCACAAAAAAAATCAGGTGACCTGGCTAGCCATTCGATAGTTCCTCGTCGGCCGATCCATCGGTTTGGGAAAGTAGTGCTAAGAAAATTTTTAACGTTAGTGGCATAGTGTGCTGGTGCACCATCCTACTGGAACCATATTTCCTGGTTTTCATATAGTTGAGGGATGGTATTTTCTTTCAATATTTCTAAATACTTATCTGCTGTCAAGTTGCCATCAATGAACAAAGGTCCTACAATATCGTTGCTATTAAATCCCATCCAAACATTTAATTTTTGGGGATACTATGTATGAACCTAATCCATCCAATGTGGATTTATATTAGACCAGTATCTACAGTTGTGTCTGTTAACACGACCATTTAAACACAATGTTGCCTCATTCGTGAAAATTATATTTGAAACAAAATTTCGGTTGGTATTCATTTTTCCATCATAACTTTCAAAAATTCAACTTTCAAAATTCAATCCTACGATCAAAATCATCTTCACATAATTCTTGCAGTAATTGCAATTTGTAAGGATAAACTACACATGTTATGGTTTAAAGCTAATTGTTGGACAGAAACCTTACCATTGTGTATTACATGAATGAAGACATTCAATGAATTTTCGTCATTAGTTTTTGTTTTTTTATCGTCCTAATTTTGGACGATTGTTAACGTTGCTTGTAACCATGTATCTTTTCACCGTTTTTGAAACTGTTGATTTAGTGATGTTTCTATTTGAATGTACTTCATTAAACAATCGACAAACTTCAGCATTAGTGCGTTTTCTGCCGCCGTATCCAACCATTGCTATTATTAGAATTCTTTCTCTTTCAGTTAAATACATCTTAATTCCGTATGATAATTGAAACAAATCTAAAACTCACAGATGTGCATTAACGGTTGTCACGTGTAATTAAATACTTGATCCGTCATCCGTAGTTTCATAGCGAACTAAGCGAAAAATGCATTAACCCCAAAAGAAACCGAAACGCTTTTTACAATTTTTTTTTAACTATTTGAATTCAGAAAAAAATTATCTTTTCAACTATGCCAAATTCATGCACTGTTGCTATTTAAAAAATCAAGTAAGCCTTGGATTTAAAATTTTCGATAACAAAAATATATGAAAATAAAGCTAAAAAGATCCAAACATTTCCTTGTATCCCTATACAAAATTTCATTTAGATATCTCGAACAGTTCTCGAGATATTTGACTGTTTCCATATATCGTAGCGACCCTGTTTAGTTTTATACCTAATACTAATAAGAATAAGTGTTTGAAGAATTAAGTGTTTCCTAAATATGTGAAACTCAAGAGCCACAGCTCTACAGCAGGTACGTCAGGTCAACTTCCGGGATTAAAGCGATGGTCAATAGTAGACCGGAAATTACGATACAAAGAAAGGGAGACATATACGGTAGGTGTTTTTTAGAACTGGCTTATAGGCTCTCGGTTTTAGAATCTATATATTAGATACAAACTGTAGTACATAATTAATAAAAAGTATAATAAACAAGAGAAGAAACTTGACATATTAATTGAAGAAAAGAAATAGACGCTTTGTTACAGACGCATATACAATCTAATTTCTCAAATCATGCATTTTATGATAAATCCATTAATCTTATTAAATATTACTAAATAAAGGTTTTAATTTCAACATACAACTTTTTAATAGTGTCAATGTCAACCTAAACACGCTAGCAGTTGAAACAGAAATCTTTAAAAAATACCGTCAATGTTGTCACCACAAAACACGCAATTTCTAATATCATTAAATCAAATCCATAATTATACACTTCTCATTAACGTCATAATTATTTGTTAACAGCTAAAGAAATAAAACATAAAACTCTTATAAATTATATAATTTTCACTAGAGCAGACAGTAATTGATATCCATAAAGAAGCATACTTAGAAAAGACCTTGAATTTTTTGAACCCATATGATTACAACTCATTATCAGTAGACATTACAAACTTACAATCAAGAATCTACAACGACTGAAATTGTAAACGATAATTAAATTACATAAAGGTACTATGCCTATTAGACCGGTAGTATCTATTTGTACATCCACTTCACTTAAAATTTCTGATTGACATAATTACTAATTACAGAAATTTTACATCAACATAGTATAAAAAATTAGGCCAATCGAAATTGCATCCCGAGAAAGGTATTGTTACCAGAACCGAAGAAGGTCACAACGAATTGCATCCTTACTAGATAAGGCTCAGCTGTTACAAGTTAAGTGAGTAATTTGGTTTAGTAAAATAATCAGTCACAAATCATAACGATGTTTATTAAAACTTATTCAACTACAAAATTGTATACAATATACAATACAAGTTATAATACTATACAAATATTTACATTCTGGTTCTAAATCTATATGAAACCGTTTGTACAAATTCAAATTTTTATAAACTTATTTTATAATTTTTTAAATCATCCAATTTTTCGTTTAAAAATATCGTTTTTATTAAACTTCGAGAATCAATCGCCTTGGGGGTTGCAAAAACACAATCTTTATACTTGTATCAATTTAGAGGTTTATATTTGGTGGTTTATATGTGCGGAATAAAACGAAGAATTATATTTTGAATGAAAAGATTCACAATTGTTCGTTGTTCTTTATAGCGATGACGAATGTTCGGCCCAAACATGAGGTGGAAATTGGGAATTTTCATTAATGTAATTGTCAATAAGGTAGTCACAAAATTCTGTGAGTTTTTCATTTTCCGGGTTTATTTCCGCTAAATCAATAGCAAACATTTCTCCTACATCTTCAGGATGAAGAAATGGTAATTTAAATATACGAGGTGCGGCAATTAAATAACGAGGCTGATGTGAAAAATGTGATTTATTGCAAACAAAGTTACAATACACTTTTATCCCCTTCAACATACTCCCCTCCCCTATCTCTACACCGTTGCATACGTGCCTTCCATTGTTCGAAGCAATGCTGTAGGTCATTCTTTGTGATACTGCGCAACAACTTTTTACTTTTACGTGTTCCACCGACTCAAAATGTGTTCCTTTCAATACACTTTTCACTTTTGGGAAGAGATAAAAGTCACATGGAGCAAGATCAGGCGAATACGGAGGATGTTCTAGCACAGGAATGCACTTTTCAGCTAAAAACTGCTTCACAGACAGTTGTGGGCTGGCGCGGAAAATTCATGTTTCGTCACATGTGATGGCATTTGTGAGAAAGTCTGGATCATCTGCGAGTCGTGCCATGATGTCAGAGCAAATGTTCTTCCGTTCTTCAAATGTCTTTTTGTCCCTGAGTGAGGTTTTTCGGAACCAATTTTGCACAAACTTTTCTCATGTTTAATTCATCATGTAAAATTTGTCTCACTGTCTCTTTGTTAATGTTTAACATGTCGCCAATCATCCGAATACTCAGACGTCGGTCTTTCCGCACAATTTCGCTGACTTTCTGGACGTTTCCTTCACTTCTGACAGTCACAGGTCGTCCGGGACGTTCATCATCTTCAACTTCCTCCCGACCTTCAGAAAACCGTTTGTGCCACTCAAACACTCGTGCACGTGACATAGCATTGTCACCAAACACCTCCTTTAACATTTGAAAACATTCCGTGCGTGATTTCTTTAATTTCACTAGGAATTTCAGGTTAATGCGCTGCTCGACTTTTATGTTCACCATGATCGCGGCACGACTACACAACAGCGTCCACTACAACCAAGTCTCAAAAGCAAACTAAAGCAGGTACAGCGACGAAACGAAGTATGCTTGCTCGGGAAGGATCAAGGTCGACTACATTCCACTGACAACCTCCCACCATGCGACCACGGGGTAGGAGAGGCGCAGTCTCGTTATTTAATGCCACACCTCGTATAAGTTAAGAACTTAGTAATTTCCGCTTCATTTTCGTTTTTTCTTTGGTACTGTGCAGCTAATCCCAATTGCTGAATTTTTCGATAGGTTTCTAAATCAAACCTACAACCTCGAACAACGCTTTGTAAATACTTTTATGAATGCCGGTTTCAAAATTGCCAGTTATGATTTACGGTGAAAGTGGATGATTAAGTGTATCACATTCTTCTTTAATATATTTGAAGGCATAATAGTATGTAAAGGAAGTTTTATTAGGAAGAAGACAAAATACTAGAGGTGTATTAATGGTTGTTTTTAAGACTGAGAATTGTAAACAATTTAGTAAAAAACCGAGGACAGCATTCAAAAGTTCTATCAACATACCAACAAGAAGTAGACGGGAGAATCTTTTAATTTTAACAAACACGAAAAATTAACAATATTATTTTCTTTGTCATTTTTAAGCAGGAAACATTTTTATGCGTCACAATAGGAGACGGTTCAACTGCAGCATGGAATTCGGAAATATTCTTAGGAAGTTTAATCAATGCGGTAGCATTGCATATATTTTGTCTCACTTCACAATGTTCTTTGTAGTGAAGGTATCAATGGCTCTGTTGTTAATTTCGTTTCGAATGAGTTTCAGAGGCATTAATAAACTTATAACTAGAGAACGGATGCAATTTCCATAAAACGCAATCGGCAATTGGAATTGTGTATAACGTCGCTCAGTACATCCCGGCGTAATTCAATGAAGTATTTGTTTGACTTACTCGGACACCTGGTCTCGCCGCGATAACAATGGACAAGCCAGTTATTGTATTCGGAGAATATAGTGTTTTTAAAGTGTTTTCATGAGCGTAGATAGAAGCGGGGTTTTTATAATGTATTTTATTTACTAGTTTATATTTCGTAAGATAAATAAAGTGCTGTGAGTAAGTTTCTTGTTTTCATAGTTTTAACTGTTAATTACATCGTAATTTTTGTGATAGATCCTGTTTAATATCGTTTGATTGAATCTACTTCTCCCAATTATTTAGACGTAAGTGTGCATTGAATTTCGTTCAATTTCAATAACTTACGCGTACATTAGTTTTCATTTATTTAGACCTAGAGCATTGTTTAAGTTACTTTTTCAGATATGATACGGAAGAACGTCGAGAACGGCATCGTAAAACAATGGCGAGTTGGATTGACGGTCATACTGATTGTATGTCCATTGTCAGTGATTCCGAAATTTATTACAAAATCCGTAAAATATCGTCAAAAATTCGTCATTTAGGATCGCAAACACATCTGAACTCTGTAAAACTTTTATGGCGGCTAATATTCCATTAAATAAACTTAGCAATCCCACTTTAAAAATATTTCTGAAAAAATATACTGGTCGTAATGTTCCTGATGAATCAACTTTACGCAAATATTATGTTTCTAGGTGCTATACGAGAACAGTGGAACGCATTAGAAGCCATCTTTTAAATCAATACATATGGATAAGCGCCGACGAAACGGTGGATATGTTAGGACGCTGTGTGGTAAATGTTGTAGCTGATGTACTACATCCAACTATTCCATATAACGCATATGTAATAGCAACAAAAGTTATAAATACAGTTGATGCGGAAACAGTTGCTAAAACGATTAACGAGAATATTCAAAATATACTTCATTCCGACGACAGGTACAAAGAAAAAGTACTTTTATTTGTGACAGAGCTGCATATATATTTAAGGAAACATATCCTAATTCGCTGCATATTACTTGTGTAGCACATGTTCTCCGCAGAATCTGTGAATATATCAGAGCACCTTTCCAGAAGTTGATAGACTTGTATCCGCTTTTAAAAAATTTTCAGAAAAGCACCATTGAGAGTAGCTCTTTTCGGGGAAAAATTTCTATCTCTGACACTGCCTCCCACTTCAGTAATAACTAGAGGGGGAACATGGCTGGAAGCTACTAGTTATTATGCTGAGAATTTCGATAGTCTAAAACATTTCGTAACACTGCTAAAGGAGGATGCTAGAAGTATTGGTGAGTGCAAGGAGCTCACACAAATCCCAAATTTTAAAAAATCAGTTGTACTTTCTTCACGAACACTTTGGAAAATTGCCAAAACTAATCACTTATTTTGAAAATCGAAATCTCAAATTAAATGACGGATTAACCACATTAGATGTGGCTGTTAATAATTTGAAAAGTATTCCAAGTGACTTCGGATGTGGCCTTCGGCAAAAGTTTGAAGCAATTCTTAATAGAAATCCAGATTTAATTACATTGCAGCAATTATGTATGGAGACAATTCCACAAAATCCAACGGCTAAATATGAAGAAATAAAAGAATATTTCCAGTATGCACCTATAACCAGTTGCGATGTAGAAAGGACGTTTTCTATTTATAAGGATGTACTTAATTCAAAGAGAACAAAATTGACAGAAGAAAACCTTGAGAAACTATTGCTAGTCAATATTAATACTCCTTTACTCAACTTGAACGACAAAATGAACAAATAAAAATGTTCCAATTATGGAAATAAAATTAAAAACTTTAAAAATACAACTTTTCAACAAATACATATGTATTTCGTAATTTTATAGATCACCACCCGTTTGTTTTCCAATTATATAAATAAAATTAAAAACTTTATAAATACAACTTTTCAACAAATAAATATGTATTTCGTAATTTTATAGATCACCACCCGTTCGTTTTCCAATTATATAAATAAAATTAAATATTTTAGAAATACAGCCTTTCGCCAGTACTGCACTGGGTGGTAAGCGTGTCCGTTCTCTACTTATAACACCTTCACCCTTAAATTAGTTTATTTGTCTAGAATATACGAGGTATGTCTCAGAGGTAATGAGAATGATTTATTTTAAAGTTTCTTATTGAATGTATAGAAGTGTCCCGTATCGTCATGTTCAAATTTTAGGATTGTAATAAAGTAGACTTTATTTCAAGTAACAAAAACGCAAAACTTGTATATCCATTTTTATTTGTTTCAAAGTTACAGATCTATGAACGTGATTGTCAGATCATGAAAAAAAATGTAATTTTAAAGTCAATACAAACTGATTTTATTTAAAAAAAGTTATACGATTCAATATCAGGTGATTGTTAACGTCGCATAATAAAATGTTATCCTAAAATAAATAAACACGTGTCGTAGTGCATACAGTAATTTCTTGGAGATCTACAGAAAAGAATACTGGAAATTGATTTATGATAAAGAAGGTTCTTACTTATTTCGTAAGTGCTGAACCATGAATATCATACAAAAAACAAATGTTTAGATGACTGTTAACGTTGCATTTTATAATAAATGATTACATTACGTTTCAGTTTATACAACAGCTTATTAGTGAGTGAACCGTTTTCTTTATTCAAAATGCTTTACCGATTTTCTTCTCAAGAGTATGTGGACATGTATTTTGTGTATGGCTACTGTAACGGCAGTGCACGTCAAGCAGTTATTGAATACCGACATCGGTTTCCCGATAGGCGCATTCCTCATTACAGAATGTTTCTGGAAGTACACAGACAATTTCGGGAATGTGGACTGCGTGATTATCTTTTCGACCGAGGAGTAAATTTGCCAGCAGACTTTGAGGAAGAAGCAGTAGCTATTGTTGCAAGGGATCCAGCTCTCAGTGTACGTCGAATCGCTAGACAACTAGGAGTGCCACAAGCGACAGTTTGGCGAATTTTAAAACGTGAGGGCTTATTTATATCCATATCACTATCGCAGGGGACACGGTTTGCTTGAGGCAGACCACTATGCTCGTCGTTCTTTAATGACGAACTGCCAGGTCTTTTAGAGGATGTTCCACTGAATGTTCGACGAGACATGTGGTTTCACATGGATGGGGCACCACCACATTTCGGAATTGCTGTCCGAAATTGGGTTAACGTCAATTATCCAAGATGGATTGGTCGAGGTGGTCCTGTTGCATGGCCCCCAGATCACCCGATCTTAATCCCCTTGAATTTTATTTATGGGGGTACATGAAAAATTTAGTCTACGCGCAAGTTTCGAACACAAGAGAAGAGTTGTTGGATCGTATTCACCTGGCTGCAGAGCAAATCCGACAAAACAAGTATGAAATTCGGATTAGTACTTCTTCTGCTGGCTTACGGGGTCAAGCCTGTATTCAACAAGGAGGTGAACATTTCGAAAATATTATTAATTGAACTTTTTTAAATAAAATCAGTATTTATTGACTTTAGGATTACATTTTTTTTCATGATCTGACAATCACATTCATAGATTTGCAACTTTGAAACAAATAAAAATGATATACAAGTTTTGCGTTTTTGTTACTTCAAATGAAGTCTATCCCCCTAAAATTTGAAAGTAACGATACTGGACACCTTGTATACAATTAATCATTGAAACCTTCAAAGTATGCTCTTTGAGAATGCATACAACGTCTCCAGCGATTTTGCCATTCCTCGTAACAAGTATTATTCTTATTATGCGTCGTGACTCTTTGGATGTTGTCTATTGCTCCATAATGGTAACCTTTCGACTTCCGCTTAAGCGTTCAAAAAAGAAAATAATTACATGGATCCATGTTTGTACTGTATAGTGGGTGTAGGAGTACTGGAATGTTTTTTTCTGTCAAAAATTCTCTAAGCGACAATGAGGGCATTATCGTGATTCAAGGTTCAAGAACTGGCAATGTTAGGGCGCGCACCTACAACCCTTTTCCACAAACGTTCAAGGACCTCGCGATAACAGGTTTGATTCACAGTCTGGCCCTGCGGTACGAATTTTTTCTGGTCAATCCCACGACAATAAAAAAAGATGATAAGCATGGACTCGATTCGAGATTTGCTCATGCGAGTTTTCTTCGGTCGCGGTGGTGATGCTCTGTGCCATTTCGTGCTTTGTCCTTTTGTTTCAGAATAGTATCCAAATACCCATGATTCAGTCACCTGTTATCACTCTGTGCATGAAATTGGCTTCATTTGTCTAGCGATCCAACAGTTCTTGGGCTAATGGATAAGAGATTTTCTTCTTGTTCATCAAACAAGTTCTTGGGCACAAGTTTGCACAAATTTTTCTCATGCCTAGTTCCTCTGTCAAAATTCGATGAATAATATTCTTACTCATGCTTATCTCATGTGCAATCATCCTCACTGTTAACCGTTTGTCTGGCACTAACATAGAACGAACCTTCGTCACGCTTTCATCAGTTTGCGATGTGAGAGGCCGCCCGGAGTGATGTTCATCTTAAATGTTTTCGCGGCTCTCTTTGAAAATCTTGTGCCATCTGAAAACTTGTGCTGAAGACAAAGCAACACCTCCATATGCTGTTCTTAACATTTGAAGTGTCTTTGACGCAGTTCTTTCCAGTTTAAGCAATATTTAATTGCATATCGCTGCTCGATATTTGCCTGCATTTTTTGTGTGCCGCGGTATTGGAACATAACAGTAAACAACAAGCGAATACACGGCTAACACTGAACTGGGTTGACTGCACCTTTTCTGGTCACGTATCTACCCCTTCCACCTACATGTAGTCGTCCCCAGCCTGAAGCAATGTTGCCAGATTGCAAGTAAAAAATTGATTTTCGTTACCTCTGAGATATCATAACTCAACATAATTTGAAACATACTTGAGTGGGTAAAACCTCACTACATTTGTATAATACCAAAGTATTTTTAATAATATAAAAATATTATTAAAAAAGGGGTGTGAAGAACACAATACAAGTTCATTTATGTATTTTTGAATGTATCTTCTCCAAAGACGTAGATACGTATTTCAAATTTCTACATGATTCTCAATACACCCTTGTTGGAGAAGACACATTCAAACAAACATAACTACGTTACTATCTAGCCGAAATTATTCAGACAGCGCGTGAAGGAATATTCAACGCCGTCTACATAATAACAGCCGAAGCAGACGTGTTTTCTATAGTCGGTAACCACCGTATCTATACAAAACTGTATTCTCGTGTCTTCACTATTTATCGGCGTGAGCCGAACAGGGGCGTATTGAGAATCATGTAGAAATGTGAAATACGTATCTACGTCTTTGGAGAAGATACATTCAAAAATACATAAATGAACTTGTATTGTGTTCTTCACACCCCATTTTTAATAATATTTTTATATTATTAAAAATACTTTGGTATTATACAAATGTAGTGAGGTTTTACCCACTCAAGTATGTTTCAAATTATGTTGTCATATACATATTCGGCTCACGCCGATAAATAGTGAAGACACGAGAATACAGTTTTGTATAGATACGGTGGTTACCGACTATAGAAAACACGTCTGCTTCGGCTGTTATTATGTAGACGGCGTTGAATATTCCTTCACGCGCTGTCTGAATAATTTCGGCTAGATAGTAACGTAGTTATGTTTGTTTGAATGTGTCTTCTCCAACAGGGGCGTATTGAGAATCATGTAGAAATGTGAAATACGTATCTACGTCTTTGGAGAAGATACATTCAAAAATACATAAATGAACTTGTATTGTGTTCTTCACACCCCATTTTTAATAATATTTTTATATTATTAAAAATACTTTGGTATTATATCATAACTCATTCAGTTCCGTGTTAGATTTTCCTATTAGTCTGAATAACACACAGTGTTGAGAAGCAAATGTTACTACGAGTATAATACTTGTAAAAATCACAAAATTGAGTTCCTTATTTAGTTTTATCAAATTATTTTGACTATTTTTATTATTTTTAGTATAAAATTATTAACTAATTGTTGAAATAAATACAGTGAAATTTTATTGAAAATTACTTCGTTCATTATATTGGTTGGTTCTTTATGTTTTTATGTCTAGTTATTAATGATGTTTTTTAAGTTTCATTAAAGTCGCATTGAATCAGTCCTGCCGTGTAAGTTAATAATATTTCATAACATTATATTATTATTATTATTAAGGGAGCGAATGTTGTGAGTCCAATTAAAGCTTTATGGTAGATATATTTCAACTGTCATTTGTTGCGTGAAGTGAAAGTAAAATATATAAAATTTAAGTTCCGTATTTTTTGTACAATTTTTGAAGTTTTTCCCAAGTTATTAATTACACGGACTTCTTTCATGTTACCTTGTATGATACTATGAAACGCATAAAACATTAATATTTTCAAATTGAATAAAACTTAAGTGTTACACTACCTAATGTCGTGGAAACGGTATAAAATGGATAACGAGATTCTCGCTTCGAATAACACAAAGCGGCCATTCAGTGCATAAATTTAGACGCGCATAACGGATATACTCGTATATATATATATATATATATATATATATATTCCAGATTTTAACATGAGCGGCCCAGTTTTCGTAATGGCCATTACCGAATACTCTGAAGAAGTTTTTTTGGAAAGTATATTCCAGAAAATGTTTCCTTTGATTTATTCTGAGAATCACGTTTTCGGAAATTTGGAAAATATTTGTAGGCGTCAGCATCGTTTAACTATAATTCTCATTCCTATATCTTTATAAGTAGAGTGGACCAATCTGGAGCGATATTGGTAAATATTTCATATAGAAGCCGAAAAACTCCAATAATTTATCAATTAATATATATATATATATATATATATATATATATATATATATATCAATTTATATATATATATATATATATATAAGGTAAACTTAATTAGTCGGCGATTAAAGGCCTGGTTACCACTTCAAAGTGTACACACTTAAAACAATCCTACATGTTTCGGCAATGATGCCTTTGTCAAGGATATAAAAAATATAAATTTATATTTTTTATATCCTTGACAAAGGCATCATTGCCGAAACATGTAGGATTGTTTTAAGTGTGTACACTTTGAAGTGGTAACCAGACCTTTAATCGCCGACTAATTAAGTTTACCTTATCATACCAAGGTCACGAATATACTATATTTATATATATATATATATATATATATATATATATATATAAATTGATAAATTATTGGAGTTTTTTGGCTTTTATATGAAATATTTACCAATATCGCTCCGGATTGGTCCACTCTATTTATAAGTCAGTTATTATATAACATAAATGGTGTGAATAATATGAACTTCAATATAAAGTTAAAAAAGAAGTTATCTTACTATAAATCGATAAAGTTCACAATAAATAAAATTTTCTGTCTCTCATAGACGAGAACATATACAACATAAAAATAAAACGGAAGCTTATAAATAAAAATAAAAACGATGCATTTTATTAAAAGTTTATACATAGAACAGTTGACTTTGTGACTTTCAAAACTTTGGAACACTTTCGCCATTATGAGTATATTGCTGAATTTAGACATGTTCTGGAAGCCTACATTTGTCCGAATCCGACAAATAAGTTTTTACAGTCGTTTAAAGTAACCTGTTTACTGTTTTTGTGTTAAAACGAAGAAAAAAGAATTTTGTGCGCTAATTTAATAACACTTTTCACGGTTAAAAATATGTTAATGAAACACAAGAAAAGTTACATAAATATCATGATGAATCTACTCCTACCCATGAAATGATTTGTAACTGGTGCATTGCTTACGAAATTGCTCATATGAACGCAGCCAATTAATTGAAACTGATGTGCTGCATTATACCGTTCATATCTCATTCTGTTCGAGAATGTTGACTCCTATCCGAGATCTCATATGTGCACAGAAAATATTGAACGGCAGGGGCCTTCATTTAGATTAACTTCTCCAGAAGTATATATCTCGTATATATATATATATATATATATATATATATATATATATAACAATTGATAAATTATTGGAGTTTTTCGGCTTTTAAATGAAATATTTACAAATATCAAATTAGAATGTATTTAATTGCAGAGTAAGTGGGGATGTAAACATTGCTGTCTACAAATTACAAAGCAAATCATACGAAATTTTTTTATTTGAAAAATATGGTCTACGTTGGGACTCGAACCCAAGTCTACAGCTTGCCGGGCTGTCGCTTTACCACTAAGCCACAATAGACCCAGGTTATTTAGAAATGCATTATAAAGTAACAGTGTTAATGAATCAGATATCAGTTATTGAATGTAGATGTCAAGTTGAAAGCAGAAGTCAGTTTTGAAAGCTCATGTCAGTTTTGATAGCAGATCTCAGTTAGTGAAAGCAAATGTCACTTAATGAAAGCAGATGTCTGATTTGAAAGCAGGTGTCAGTTATGAAAGTAAACGTCAGATTAGAAAGCAGATGCCTATTTTGAAAGTAGATGTGAGTTATTGAAAGCAGATGTCAGATTTGAATGTTGGAAATGCTAATTATGACTCCATAGCTATATGAGTGTTTAGATAATTTCTTAGCCGTTTATTAAATATAACAATAGATAAATTATTGGAGTTTTTCGGCTTTTATATGAAATATTTACAAATATCAAATTAGAATGTATTTAATTGCTATCAAAACTGACATGAGCTTTCAAAACTGACTTCTGCTTTCAACTTGACATCTACATTCAATAACTGACATCTGATTCATTAACACTGTTACTTTATAATGCATTTCTAAATAGCTTGAACCTGGGTCTATTGTGGCTTAGTGGTAAAAGCGACAGCCCGGCAAGCTGTAGACTTGGGTTCGAGTCCCAACGTAGACCATATTTTTCAAATAAAAAAATTTCGTATGATTTGCTTTGTAATTTGTAGACAGCAATGTTTACATCCCCACTTACTCTACAATTAAATACATTCTAATTTAATATTTGTGAATATTTCATATAAAAGCCGAAAAACTCCAATAACTTATCAATTGTTATATATATATATATATATATGTATACCTATATATAATATTTTCGTGACCTTGGTATGATATGGTAAACTTAATAAGTCGGCGATTAAAGGTCTGGTTTATTACTTCAAAGTATATATATTTAAAACAACCCTACATGTTTCGGCAATGATGCCTTTGTCAAGGAAATAAAAGATATAAAAATCATATATATTTATATTTTTATATTTTTTATTTCCTTGACAAAGGCATCATTGCCGAAACATGTAGGGTTGATTTAAATATATATACTTTAAAGTAATAAGCCAGACTTTTAATCACCGACCTATTAAGTTTACTATATATATATATATATATATATATATATATATATATATATATATATATAATAGATTTAATTAGTTAATTAATTGGCGATTTAAGGTCTGGTTTTATTTAAAAATGCATATATTTAAAACAATCTTACAGCAGACCGATTTTCATGTGGCCGGTGGGAGAATTTGTACGTGCGTAAGTAAGGGTCAGTGTTAGATAGAGACAGTATTCGAAAAAATGAAATGCAAACTCTTTGTGCGAGTCGTGCATTGGGACGTAGTAAGGGATAGTAAGGATGCCAGAGGTTCCCCTACCTATGAATTTCGTGCGCATCTCGAGGGCGGTACTTCTAACCGGCCACATGAAAATCGGTCAGCTGTACATGTTTCGGCAAGTGATGCCTTTCTCAAAGAATTTAAAATATTATATATATATATATATATATATATATATATATAATAAATTTGTTCCTTAGCCGTTCACTAATATATGTATTAAATCCTAAAAATTCTTGGAAATTCGGCTTATTGTTGAATTAAATGGAATGAAATACTTTTTAACGTTTCGACAACTTATTGTTTATTGTCTTCATCAGAAATGTGTGCATCTATAATGGTAATTGTACTTTTGAGTATAGGAACTCAGAACAAAAGAAATTACAATGTAATACTCACAATTAGTTAGAGTTGAAACGACAGAAACATATAACATGTTAAAATTTAAAAAAAAACATTGTTCAATTTTGCATTGCTAATTTTCTACCTGAAATATATTCTTTCGTATCGTAAATGTGTACTGAATGCAAAAACGTTCATGCTAATCTTAGGCAAGTACGCAAGAAATATATAGTGTGTTTTTCCCTGTTATTTGTGTATGCATGAATTTATTATGAAAGTAACACATAGGTGGACCCAGTACCAGTCCATTATATGCATCATGAACGAACACATTATTATAAAATTGAATAATATATTTTTCGTCATACCTACCGCGTAAGTAAACAGTTATGACACCTTTTTTTGAAACGTAAGTGACACTTTCCATACCTTATTGACAGTTGCTATGGTAGCGGGCTGTAATATTTCATTACGACCCTAGGTAAATAATAGCAATATTAGAACATTTATAACAAATTTATTTGAAACATCATTTTAATTAACAAAAACACATAACTAGTAAAAGTAGAACCTTGTACAAAAACTTATCACTTTGTAATATTAAATGTAAACGAAGAACTAGATCTTTCTGCCACGGTGGAAGATTTACATGCGCCGTATCTTTTCAGATCAAGAACATCAATTCCTGAATCTGCTAATAATGTTGCCGATGGTTTTAGACTGTCTAAAACCATCATTTTCATGCTTAAAAAATCCTTTCAATTTAGGAAATTGTAAGATATCTTCACGACTTCTCCAGCAAAACTTCAGCACAAGCTATAATAGCCTCCATCTCTATTTGAACCATATTTATAAAGTTTATTTAAAAGAAAAACCTTTTGAGAATATACGAATTGCATGTACTGACATTTATAAAAAATGTAAATTTATATTGACACAAACATGGTTACCATAGATACGACAAATATTCCTGACTTGATGTTACTAATGTGTATATATATAATAAAAGTAAACTGCAAAATCATCAAAATTCGTCTATTAAAAAAAACGTAGGTATGACGAAAAACCTCATATGCACCACGGTTCGTACATTACAGTTTTATGGTCTCGAATATATGCAAACCTCGACCCTACGGGTCTCGGTTTGCAAACGTATTCTCGACCATAAAACTGTACTTACGAACCTAGGTACATAAATAACTATTAATAAACCAGCAATTTCACTCCTATCATTTATAGACACTTGCTCATGATTTTGGATTTGTATCATTTCTAGTATTGATCTGGCTTTAAAATTTTTTTCTGTATTTAATATTTTGACATCATTAAAGTTAAACGTATTTGTGAATAATTGTGTATGTTTTTTTAAGGCTGTGATATTTTTCGCATATTTGTGCCCCTTCATACGCTCGTCCAGAAATTGATGTGTCTGACCAATGTATATGCCGTCACAGTTCGCGCATGGTATACTGTATACTACATGTGTTTTTTTAGGTAACGGGGTAGTAGCTTTTAGTTGTGTTGAAAGAAATTGTAATGTATTGTGATTCTTGTGAGCTACGGAAATATTAAAGTTTTTGAAAAATTTGTTCAATTGTTCGGATAGACATGGCACGTAGGGAATCGTTAAGAATTTTTTTTTGTAATTTGAAAATCTTTTTTATTTTGATAGTGTTGAGGATTATAAAATTTATGAATTCGGTTGTTTACTATTTTGCCGTAAAATGCTGAAGGATAGCAGTTATCATCCAAAACACTTCTATTCTTTTCTAAAATCTCCCTCGTGTATATCGGACTGGTTAACGAAATAGCTCTGTCAGCCAAATTAATAACAACACTTCTCTTCAACGACGTAGGTTGTGAACTGTTGTACAACATAAGTTTTCCCGAAGCTGTGGGTTTGGAAAACCGTTTTGAAAGAATTCTGCTACGGTCTCTAATGAGTGTTATGTCAAGGAAGTTTATTGTGGAATCTATTTCTGTCTCTATAGTGAATTGTAATTTAGGGTGGTAACTATTAAATATATTCAAAATGTATTGCGTTTTGGTTTATTGTAGTGCCCCTACAATTTCCCGAAGCCTCTGGGCACGAGTTGGTGCTTTAAGAAAATCTTTTTCACAGACAATATCAGCATATTATTATCATGTTCGGGTACAAAATCTATAATCGCTGCATTGCTTTGCATGTATATGGTGCAGCATCGCTATAAACCAGTAGCACTTTTTCGTATAAAATCTCAGACGGCCACAATTAACTCTGTCCAGCACTTTTAAAGTAAGTAGATATGATTTATCTTTTTCTTCATTGACTCCTTATATACCAAATACAAAATTTGCTATGCATCTTTGTTCTACGTCGGTTGTTTCATTCAACGACACTCAAATAGAATGATCCTTTACTTTTGCTCTTAATTTGTTCAGTGTTGTTCTATATAACTCAGAAATGTAATTTTTTCTTAACGTCGATTCCTCTGGAATATTTTCTTTTGTGTACTTCTCCATAAAGTTGCGAAAACTTCATTCTTTAATTTAGCTAACGGAATGTCAGTGCAAATAAAACCTGTACAAAGTTCTTCACCGAAAACCCTGCGTTTAGGTCCATGCCGGAGTAAATTAGAAATTAACACTTCCTTCCTTCGTCCTTCGTTATTTCCCATTTTACGATTTTTATTGCTTTCATGTTTTCCGGTATGAAGATGCTGAGCGACTTGAAACTTTTTTGTCGCCATAACATGAACTGCCAACCCATCTGCTGTAAAATCATTAGAATCCTTCGAAAATTGACATAAAATTGCAATAACACACTTTTTTCTTTTGACGGCCTGATGGATGTTAATAATATTATAAGTAGTACATAACTAATACAGATTGTTGGAATGTAAAAGAACCTGGTAAAATTAGGGAAATCCCCGCTATATATATTTCTCGTTGTTAAATTACCCGGGTAATCCCCGGCAATCCTCTTAATATTTCCAAGTATTGTGGTTTCAAAACACTAGCTATTGTGTTGGCTGTTTATAGTAAATCTAGCTTTAACTTGCTATTCACTTCACCTATCTATTCAATGCTTTAGAAGATTATTTGTCTGCTATAAAGTGACTTTGGTTTTCAGTTAATGAGTGTTATTTTACAAGTATTCGAAATGTCTTAGTGCTAAAAAGTTTGAAGAAATACTAACCGGTAGACATACAAACAACAGAAATCGTAAAAGTGTAATTATACTAACAAGAACATTATATATTTATGTCAAGTCATAGACTGTTTTAAAGTAATACTTTGCTGAAAAAAGGTCAAATATGCATTTCAAAATGTTCAAAATATGCACTTATACATAACAACAACTAAAATATGCATTTGTGCAAATGCGTAATTATCCGAAGCCTAGTCACAAACAATAGATATTAAACATATCGAGTTGTGTTTATATCGTTTCTTTCTCACCGACCCTTGTACATTCACACTTTCACGTTTTAATTATCTTTACACATTTTATTATTAGAGCAAATACGCAATTTTTGGGTATATAATATTAATCCGGACGCGGGCAACCTAGTTTTTTCGTACTATCCTTGGTTTACGTCACCGCAACGGAACTAACAGTTTACGTCTTGATCTATGACATAATGGAGTACTGCGGCGAGCCTAGCTGAAGCCAATTGACTTTAATGAATTGACAGGTTAACCGTTCAATGATTCATAGTATCCATCACTGTACAAATTTCAACCCATTGTGCGCCCTCAAAAATATTGACTAGAGTGTGTAATAATTAGTCTTCGATAGTTTAAACACGAATATAAATGTAATTTAGATTCACATTTCAGGATTATAATGCAGTGTAGTGGTTCTAATAAATAAAATACAAATTTAAGTAGTTTTCGTACAAGATCTACAAACGAGGACACGTACTTGGAACTTCCTCATTAATCGGAAGCACACAGCAGACAATTGTTCATCTCATGCGGGAACTGCTAGACAATCCTTTTACCTTATTTTTTGTTCATTACCCGCAACATTTTCTTTTCTTTTAATTTTGAAAGACACGTACGTGAAAGACTCTACAATCCATTCTTTAAAAAATCGATACCAACCAGATAACGGTTGCTTTTACAGTAACAAATATACTTTGTGTACATTATAAGAAATCTAGGAAAATATTTTTCCGGAAATATTTGATTGCCGCTATAATTTACGTGTATTCTTTAGATTCTAAAGTAAATATGGTTATAACGATAAAGATTCTTCCATTTCTACCTACGAACAGTAAATGATTGAAGCAAATATTTAATTTGAAAACCCTGAGAGATGGGCTTGCCTGGGTATTCGCATTATATTTATTTTTTTAGGTTACAATATTTTACATAAATATGGCTGATATATGATTAGAATTACTAGTAAATCACTACTAAATGATATCAGAAGCGAGATTTTTACAAAATGATAGTTGAAACTTATTTTATGAATTTATACCGGGTGGCCGTCGAGATATTCGAAATACTTCGTATATAAATTGAATGACCAATTTTAAGCAAAAATGTGTGACTTTATTTTCTACGAATTCCTAACGGTTCTTGAAATATCGGATTTTGAAGTTGGCAGGTCATATGGACGTTGATTGTCAGTTCGTTAATTGATAGTTTGTTTTCTTTAATTGCGTCATTTGTGTTAAAATCATGTCTGTAATTTATTAAAATGAAGAATACGCAGACGTGATTTTAGTGTATGGATATTGCAACGGTAGTAGCACCGCCTCACCTAGGGAATATTAAGGGCGATACCCAAATCGCTGGCTTCCAGACAAGCAAATGTTGTGAAAGAGAACTTATGCAAAGAAACAATGCTGCAGAAGTGCTTGAGGTTGTTGCAAATGCTCCTGCTGTTAGTACGAGAAGAATTTCTGTACTTACTGGGCAAACTAGGACGGCTATGTAAGACACTGCGAGAAAACGGACTGCATCCCTATCATTACCAACCTGTACAAGAACTTCTCCCCACGGATTTTTCCCAAAGAGTTTGTCTCTGTGAATGGTGGACCAATCATCTGGATACTCTTTCAGTAACCCTTTTCTGTGACGAAGCTACATTTACAAGATATGGAATCAACAAGTTCCACAACGATCATGTGTGGACAATCGAAAACCCTCATGCTGTTCGAGAAACCCACTTCCAGAGAAGATACTCCGTAAGCCTTTGTGCTGGAAGAATTAATAATGAAGTTATCGGACCACATATCTTCGACGGAAATTTTGAAGAACGATCTACTTCCAATACTTGAGGACATTCCTCTTTAAATCAGAAGGACGATGTCCGGCCCATTATAGAAGAGGTGTTACTAATTTCCTCAATGACAGTATCCAAATCGATGGATAGGTCGTGGTGGTCCCACTGCTTGGTCACCGCCATCTCCTGATTTCAATCCACTAGATTTTTTCATGTGCAGACACTTATCTATTCAACGAGAAAGCCTAATAATAAGGACAAATTCACCCAGAAGATTCATGCAGCGTTTTGCATGAATGAATACATGCTATAAAGTAAAAGTATAGACTAGACGAAATCAACCCAACTTATATGGAACCAGTGTAAGGGGGCATTTAGAACTACGGCTACAGAAATAATAGAAATTAGGAAAAATTGAAAGAAAGACTGGATGAGTGAAATAATGTAGAAAAAAATTGCGGAGAGACGTGAAATAAAGAGACAAACGCTAAACATACAAGACGAAACAAAGAAAAAATAAATTAAAGAAAATACAAATCTAGCCAAATAACTTAAAAAATGCATAAAAAAAGATAAAAGACGTTGTTACATAGAAAATATAGTGGATGAGGCAAAAAAAACTTCCGGAATAGGTGATAGTAAAGAACTCTATAGCAGTATAAGAAAATTAAGTGAATATAAGAAAAGAAATAATATTATAAAAAGTAAGGATGGAAAAATACTAACAACGATAGAAGATCAGCTAGAAAGATGGGTTGAACACTCTAGGGAAGCAATGAACATAAATAGAGGTGGAATAAGGAAAATAGAGGAAAAGGATAATGTGACAGAACAAGAAATTAATGTAGACTCCCCTACTCTAACCGAAATAGAAAAAGTAATAATTGATTTAAAAAATGGAGAGGCCCCTGGAGTTATATAATTAAAATATATAATAAATATATATAAACACATTATAATTAAACTACCTGTATATGCAGTAGTTTTCCACTGCATAACAATTCCTAGAATATAAGATAAGGTACTACGCTGCTTCCTTTTGTAAAGCTTAGTCAGCAGCGTCACCGAGGTTTCTTTATAAGTTTAAGATGCATATAATTTCAATTCAAGTTTGTTTGTCATAGTAATAAGAACTTAGCAAATTAATAAGAATTCAAATGTTGTAACATTGTACATTTGATTTTAAAATAAAGATTGTTTTTAAAAATAAAACAAGTGTAAAGTGTTATTTAACTGGCGCAGTCAGTAGGATGCTGGAAAGGTAGCCCATGGAGAAGATCCCCAAAAGTTGCCGTTGATTTCAATCATTCAATCCAGTACCCGAGCCCGAGGTCCTACGGAAAGCAACATCTTTACTACAAATAAGGTAAGTGTTGAACGATTCCTTTTGACCGTCCCGCAAACAAAATAGACTTCGTAAGACGCAAATAATTTCTTTTAACGATCGCGTGTAGGAAATATATTTGTTCAAACCTTATATAAGTCATACAAACAAGTGAAACAGAATCAATCGAAACAGAATCAATCGAAACAGAATCAATCAGAAACAATTTAGTGTTAGTTTAGATTTATAATAGAATTAGTTATTAAATGCCAAAGACAGAATCTTCACTAAGTAATAGAAAAATGACAGAACCAAATATTAATGTACCTTATGTACCAATTAATTTAAATGCACCAACACCTGCTTTGCTTCAACAACAAACACAAAAAACACCCACAATCACAGCAGCTAAGGCAAACGCTGATTTTATTCCGAGTTTTAACGGTAATTCATTACATTTAGAAAGTTTTATTTCAATTTGTGACAAATTCTACAATCAATATGGTAGAAATGAAGACGATAGTTTAAAACAATTTGTGTCAAATGTATTAATTTTCAAACTTAAAGATCAAGTGTTAGATTTTATTTTACAAAGAAATATACAAGAGTGGCCTGATATTAAAACAGCATTACGCGAACATTTTGGAGACAGATTAGATAGACGCACCTTAGCGCAAGAATTTAAACATACTATTAGAAATAGAAATGAAAATTTGTTAGACTTCATTGATAGAGTTAAATGTTTGAAAACGCGATTAGCGACAAAGATTTTCTCTGACGATACTTTAGATAACGGCAGAAAAGATTATTTAATAGAGCAATTAGAAAATGATGCGATAGATTTGTTAATGATTAATACAGACGGAATTTACCGATATATTTTACAACTAGAACAACCCGAACATTTTACCGCAGCATGTCAAATTGTCCACAAACAATATTACTCTACACAAAGACTTAATAATTTACAAAGTCAAGCTATTCAATTACAAAAACCTCATATTAATAAAACAATTGTTAATAATTCGAGACCACAATTTGTAAAACAAATGCCATCAACATCGTACACTCAGTATACTCCAAATAGGTATATTCAACCAAACTTTTCAAGACCGAATTCATTTCAGCCAAACCCTTTCAATCATAGACCAAACTTTGCATCGCAACAATTACCGCAAACGCATAATAATTTACCCAGATTTCCAACAGGTCCCGTTAATATACAAACTAGACCAATAAAACAAACCTTCCCGACAAATCAACAAGTATTTGGAAAACCACAAAATGTATTTAAACCACAAGGTAAAATCCCTTCTCATAAACCAGAGCCTATGTCAATAACAAGTAGTCTCCCTAGTAAACAAATAAGGAATTTTCCCCAACAATACAGATCTACTCAAAATACCGCCCCTCAACATCCAATGAACGTAGAAGAATTATTTAACCAAGAAACAAACCCCTATTTCGAATTTCACGAATATTTCGATGGTATTATCGGCATACGCGATTTAAGGAAGTTAAAATTAAATTTAGATCTAGAAAATAGAAATTTATATAACGATAAATTAAAAATACCTATATATTATCGAAACGAATTTGATTCGCAAGTATTAGAAATACCACCCGAAAGCTCAATACTAAAGAAAATAAATACAGATTTACCAGATTGCGAAATTATAATTCCCGAATTAACAACACAGAATGGCACCGCTATCATTTCGCCCGGAATTTTAAGAATAAGAGATAACCAGACAATAATTGAATTAACTAATAAATTATCAATATCACAAACAGTTTGTATCGGAAAAGATATGTTAACGCCATACGCTAGTGAATTTATAGAAAACGAATTCGAATGTTATAATATAGAACAATTTCAAACAGAAATAAATTATAATAATTATTCAGAACCCTCAAATATTTCTCTTAATAATTTAAGAATAGATCATTTAAATATTGAAGAAAAATCCCAATTAGCGAAAATAGTTTCCGAATTTTCAGAATTATTTCACAATGACAAAAATAAATTAACATTCACGAACAAAGTAAAACACGAAGTAAAAACAACCGACGAGATCCCAGTTCACACCAAATCATATCGATACCCCTATATTCACAAAAACGAAATAAATAAACAAATTAACAAGCTATTAGAAGACGGAATAATAGAACATTCATATTCCCCTTGGTCCAGCCCTGTATGGATTGTCCCAAAAAAAGCTGATGCAAGCAATCAAAAGAAATGGAGAATGGTAATCGACTATAGAAAGATAAATGAGAAAACAATAGATGATCGCTACCCTTTACCGAACATAACGGATATTTTAGACAAATTAGGTCGCTGTAATTATTTTACGACGATAGATTTAGCTTCAGGTTTCCATCAGATAGAGATGCACCCAAATTCAATCGAAAAAACAGCTTTCACTGTCGAAAACGGTCATTATCAATACACACGAATGCCTTTCGGATTAAAAAATGCCCCCGCGACATTTCAAAGAGTAATGGATAACATTTTAAAAGAATTATTAAATAAAAATTGTCTTGTCTATATGGACGACATTATTATATTTTCCACATCTTTACAAGAACACATGAACGATTTAAAACTAGTATTTAAAAAACTCAAAGAAGCCGGTTTAAAAATTCAAATTGATAAATCAGAATTTCTGTGTAAAACTGTTGAATTTTTAGGACATATTATAACGCCCAACGGAATAAAACCGAACCCGAAAAAAATACAAGCAATAAAAAATTTCCCAATACCTAACACAGCCAAAGAAATTAAATCATTTTTAGGATTGGTAGGATACTACCGAAAATTTATAAAAAATTTTGCGAAAATAACTAAACCATTAACAAATTGTTTGAAAAAGGGAATACAAATTAAACATACCCCGGAATTTGTTAAAAGCTTTGAAACGTGTAGGAATATTTTAATGAACGACCCAATATTACAGTATCCCGATTTTAATAAACCGTTCAACGTAACAACTGATGCCTCTAACTTTGCAATTGGCGCAATTTTATCACAAGGTTCAATTGGTCAGGATTTACCAGTCGCATACGCATCACGTACCCTAAATCCCGCCGAAATTCACTACAGCACCATAGAAAAAGAATTGTTAGCTGTAGTATGGGCAGTAAAAACATTTCGACCCTATTTATTTGGAACTAAATTTAACATCATTAGTGACCACAAACCACTTCAATGGTTATTCTCACTTAAAGAACCAAATTCGAAACTTGTACGCTGGCGATTAAAACTAGAAGAATACGACTACAAGATTATATATAAAAAAGGTAAATATAATACTAACGCCGACGCATTATCCCGAGTTGAGATCAATCCAATAGAAGAAAATCACGATACAATATCTCTCATAAATAATATTGACCCGAAAGATCCGATCCCGGACGATATTGAAATAGATTCACCATCTGTACACGACGAAAATCCAGAGAATATATCTAACAAACCAAAAATAAAAATCTTACAGAATATCAAACTTAATTCCCCTTACTCAAACAACGAACAAAACATCACAGACTCACAAACGGCACATACTAGCATAGAAAATCCCATATTGACTATTTCATTTACAGAAAAAGCCTAAAATACGTACAAAAATCAAATCATTTTGTCAACCACTAAATATCCACAACACCGTTGCATCCGAGAAATAATATTCGACAAAAATCGACTCTTATGGCAATTATCTGAAGAAGATATTCAAAATTCAATTATACAATTAGTAAAAGAATATTTGAAACCCAAAACAACCTATTGTTTATACTTTAAAAATGAACAACTAAAAACTGTATTTTCTAATATAATGTCAGAACTATTTCATAGTAACGCTTTTAAATTAATTATTTCAAACAAAGTATTAACCGATGTAACAGAAGAAGAAGAAAGACAACTTAAATTAAAATACTATCACGAAACGAAAACGAATCACAGAGGTATAAATGAAAACCTTCTTGCTATTAAAAAACACCTGTATTGGCCTAATATCGACCAAGACGTGATAAATTATATTAACTCATGTGAAATTTGCCAAAAGACAAAATACGAAAGACATCCTCACTCAATCATTTTTAAACTAACAGAGATAGGTTCTAGACCTCTCGAACACCTATACATCGATACTTATAAATTTGACTCTCAATCATTTTTAACCATTATAGATAGTTTTTCTAAATTTGGACAAGCATATTACCTAAATTCACTATGTGCAACCGAGATTGCCGATAAATTAATTGTGTTCCTCAGCCATTACGGTCTTCCCCACAAAATAACATGCGATAATGGAACTGAGTTTAAAAATAAAGTGTTACAAGACCTTTGTTCTTTACACCGAATCGAAATACACTATACTACCCCATTTAATCCCAACAGCAACAGTCCTGTTGAAAGATTCCATTCCACTTTAAATGAAAGTTTACGCATACTAAAAGACCAAAAACCAAAAATACCAATTTCTAATCTAATAAATTACGCATTACTACTTTATAACAATAGTATTCATTCGACTACGAATTATACACCCTTCCAAATATTAAAAATCGACTTGAATTTAAAAACCCCATTTGAAATGAACGAAAACGAACGCATAACCCATTATATAAATGATCATGCAGAAACTTTAAAAATTATCTCTACGGAAATTCACAACAAATTATTAGAAAAACAATCTAAAACATTAGAAAAACGAAACAAAGATAAAACAATACCCGTATTCGATGATAACAAACCGATATATCAAAAAACACAACTCGACGCGAGCAAAAAACTTAATAAATCGTCATTATTATATAAAAAATTAGACAAATGCGAGATATTACCTGAACAACAAAAGGTAAAGGTAGGAAGTAAACAATACCATATTAAAACACTAAAACCGCAACATCTTGTTTCAGATAAAGAAAAACAAGATAAACAAAATGAAGATAATCGTTCAAATAATTTTAACGATGAGCCTTCTGTATAATGGGATTGATACTCTCCAAATTAAAGAAGTACACAACCCCATATTACCTGTACAAATAGGTAAAGTAAAACTAATCACCTCTAGACATACCTTTAAATATCATATAAATATAACTCACCCTACAGAAATATTGAATGGAATAAATAAAGAATTAAATTCACTAGAAAACAATTTAAACAGTAAGCTAAATCACTTCCATGTTTTTGTCATAAATAAAATCAGATACGCTAAACAGTTAAGTAAAGACATTGAAAATAAATTAAAAGTATTCACGTATGCAAGCAAAAGAACTAAACGAGCTTTAATAAATGCTGTAGGAAAAGTAAGTAAATGGTTTTTCGGAACTTTAGATGAAGATGATAAAAACGAAATCGATCACTACATTCAAAATATTTTAAAAACAGAAAAATTAACACAAGATAAAGTAAATGAACAAACAAATGTTCTAAGAGAAATTACTCTAAAATATAACGACGCTTTCAAAATCTTAAAAGAAAATCAAGACACTCTTGCTAATCAATTAAATCAAATTCAAAAAGAATACGTACAATCAACTAATACATTCGAACAAACACTATCTCTCATAACAATTGTAGATGGCCTAGTAATCCAATTAAATTTTATTAAAACACTTATTGAAGAAATAAGAACCTCTATTTCATTCGCTAAATTAAATACATTACATATATCAATTTTAAAACCAGAGGAACTTGAACAAATGTTAAATAAACTACATAAAATGTATAACCCGAATCAGATTCCAAAATTAAGTAATTTCATATATTATTATAATTTATTTGCGACTCAAGTAGTCTTACACGATGACATCATATTATTTAAAATTCACGTCCCTATTGTATCTCATCCATATGATTATTTCCAATTATACCCTATACCTGTAAAAAATCAAATTGTCATACCTGAACACCCTTACCTGATGTTCAACACTTACAATTATTGGACTTCAAATGAAATCTGCCCTGAGATAGAAATTACTACTACTGCAAAAGCAAGATGGTCCAGCAAAATCAAAAATGTTTAATGGATATCCTTCGTAATGGTTCCAATACCTGTCCGACAATGAAAGTCGAGCTGAACAATACAAGCATACAACAAATCAATGGACATCAAATACTGATAGTTCCAGTCGAACCCGTCACTGTTCAATCACAAGGCGACGACAACGGTCTACACAAGATACATCACCCAACAATCATCTCCATGGACCAATTTCCAATAAGGATAAATAATCAATACTTCCAGCGAGAAGAAAGTGCGCATGAAGAACTTGACTTCGAACTTCCACTATTGGAATTAGAAAACATAAGTAATACTCTAGAACGACATAATTTTGTAAAATTAAAGACTTTAGATTTTAACGAACTTAAAAATATAAAAACAATGTCTGAATCAATAAAACCATTAAACTTAGAAAATATATCCACTTCTAATAATTTTCATACTGTATCAATTATAATTGTTATTGTAATAATTACATGTACTTTAATGTATTATGTTTATAAAAAATACTTTGAAAAGCTGAAAATAAAAACACAGAAACCAAAATTAACTACCCCTTTACAAGGCGAAACCTCTCAAAATATGAAGTTCACTCAACCCCAATTTTTCGAACTTAAGGAGGGAGGAGTTATATAATTAAAATATATAATAAATATATATAAACACATTATAATTAAACTACCTGTATATGCAGTAGTTTTCCACTGCATAACAATTCCTAGAATATAAGATAAGGTACTACGCTGCTTCCTTTTGTAAAGCTTAGTCAGCAGCGTCACCGAGGTTTCTTTATAAGTTTAAGATGCATATAATTTCAATTCAAGTTTGTTTGTCATAGTAATAAGAACTTAGCAAATTAATAAGAATTCAAATGTTGTAACATTGTACATTTGATTTTAAAATAAAGATTGTTTTTAAAAATAAAACAAGTGTAAAGTGTTATTTAACTCCTGGTACAGATCTAATTAATGCAGAATTACAAAAAGCTGATGAGAAGATTACGTCACAAATACTACTCCCGCTATTTACACAAATTTGGGAAAAAGAAGAAATGCCTGATGATTGGAAAATAGGACTAATAGTTAAAATTCAAAAAAAAAGGTGATAAAATAAAATGCGAAAACTAGAGAGGCATAACGCTGTCGAGTACTGTCTGCAAACTGTTTAATAAAATAATATTAAATAGAATAATAACCTGCATAGACAAAAAGTTAAGGAGAGAACAACGAGGTTTTAGGAAAAAAAGATCATACATAGATATGATAAATAATCTGAGAATTATTATAGAAGAATCTCTGGAATATCGATCACCATTGTATTTAATATTTGTAGATTATGAAAAAGCATTTGACTCATTGGACAGAGACTATATGTGGATAGCACTTAAAAATATTGGAATGCCTAAGAAAATGATGAACCTAATAAAGGAAGGGTATAATGGATACAAGTGCAAAATATTACACGAGGGGAGAGTATCGGATGAGTTTCAGTTGGGTACAGGAGTTAAACAGGGTTTTATTATCTCACTATTGTTAGTTTTAATAGTGTTGGATAAAGTTATGAACTGAGTGATTGAAAAAGGAAGTAGAGATATAAAATGGAATCTGAAGGAATATCAAGAAGACCTGGATTACGCTGACAACATTTGTCTACTCTCTTATAGTGTAACGAATATGCCGGAGAAAATTGATATCTTAGTAAAAGAACCTAGTAAAGTAGGTTTGGAGATTAACATAAAGAAAACGAAGATGTCGAACATGAATACCCAAAATAGAAAAGACATAGAAATGATGGAATTTTAAATTCCAATGCCACAGTTAAACCCATATTATTGTACGGTTCCGAGTCATGGGTACTAACTAATATAAACAAGCGAAAATTGGAAAGCTTTATAAATAGATATATCCGGAAAATACTGAAAATATGGTGGCCCGTCCGAATTACAAATGAAGAATTATGGAATTGTGCAGGAGAAGAAGGAGTCGAAGTGCAAATTAAAAGAAGAAAGTTTGGATGGCTTGGACATATTTTAAGAAAACCGAGTATGGAAATTTGTAGAAGAGCATTAGAATGGCGGCCCCTAGTAAGGAGGAAAGCAGAACGCCTTAAGATAACATGGAGAAGAATATTGCAACCAATATGCAATATTGACTAATATGTCAGCGGCAAGGAGGAAGCCTTCGATATTCTTGAATTGATGTCTTTCATTACACCGTCGTATTTTCGGTCATTACACTCCCCAGGATATAAAAATTGATCTACTCGCTCTATTTTTTCTCCCATCATTTCTAGGTCTTTTCTATTTTGGGTATTAATGTTCGTCATTTTTGTTTTCTTTGTGTTAATCTTTAAACCGTCTTTACTATATTCTTTTACTAGCCGGGAATAGACAAGAATGGAGACAAACGATTTCTTCCCTATCTCCCAAAAGGAATTAATAGGTCTTATTACGACTATGTAAATGTTGCTACACAGTGAAATATATTTGTTTACTTTAATGATATACAGTCAACTTTTACATGTTGTAACATCTAATTGTAAACGCAGGAGATATCCTAAGTTTTTTTTAATGCTGTCATATTTGGACCCTGAGCTTATACAGGACCTGTACTCGATTAGAGTTCAAGTAGTTATTTGTTTTTTTATGTTGTTTTAAATGCAACAGTAATAAATTTAGTAGCTTCCTTCTCAAACTAACTTTTTTTTATTTTTACTTGGCGGGTTATATTATCCTCTACGATCTCCGCGTGGCATAGATTACTGTTTACAAACCAAACAAGTATAAAATACATGGTTGTACCATTTTTCTCTTTCAAGAGCTGGTTTGGTTTTCACAACGTTTCGTAAGGAACCGCACGTCATCTTCATTGACGCTAGCAGGGTTTGGCTCGTTGGTTCCGTACTTTTCAACAACACCAAGCTCACCAAAGGTAAGTCCCAGGAATGCTACTGAATTTTTGAAAATATAGGATCCAGTTTCGTTTCCGTCAGTTAACGTCACGATTACTTGTAGCAGACCGTTCTACCACGAAGCATAGAAATTTAGTTTACGCTGGTACTACAATAAAATGCAAAGTTTGTGAAATATCGCTCTCGTGTACAACAAAATATAACTACCAGAGGCATGTGAACAGTGTAAAGCATATACGAAAAAAATATGTAGACGTTTAAAACGGTAAGTATTCCAGCACGTTTTATAAATTTATAACTTTATTTATTATTTACTATTATTCATTTATAAGTATACGTATCAGTGTGCATCGATATTTTAGAGTAATAATCTTAATTGCTATGGGCCGTTAGCACCGCTATCGGAAACATGTTCATATAACAGATGCGCGTGCAACCGAATCCCCTTCTACTGCGACACAGCGTTGTCTTCCAAATAGGCATCCAAAAATGTGATCATACGTTACACCGAGATCGTAGATTATAAATTGACCCACCAGGTGAAAAGAAAAGATTTTAAATAATAGTGATTTATACAAAAAAGGGATATTTATCAATACGTCGCCTTTTCTGGCCTAGTCGCTTTCTTCCGTCAGATGTCACTGATTAAATTGGTGTCGCCTGATAGAACGAAACTGGTTATGGCTTGGAGACGATTTTAGCGCAAATGTAGATACAGATACAGATCCGTTGTTTAACAGATCTGTATTAATTTGTATATACATTGCTTCACTAGTTCAACCGATGAGGCCTAGATGGCTGAAACATATGTATTGAACAGAAGTAAATGCTAAAAATACGAGGTGTTTGTCCATGTTTACAGTAACGGATATGTATTTTGCATATCTGTTTCATTATATAACAACTGCGTAATACGGCAAAAACGTATTGATAAATATCCCTTTTTTGTATATTTACCGCCATCTGGCGCGTGTTAATGGACAGCACCAATATACGTATTTTTCCGCTTTTTCGTAATAGCCTTGCTATTCGAGCGGAAGGTCGCCTTTTCTGGCCTAGTCGCTTTCTTCCGTCAGATGTCACTGATTAAATTGGTGTCGCCTGATAGAACGAAACTGGTTATGGCTTGGAGACGATTTTAGCGTAAATGTAGATACAGATACAGATCCGTTGTTTAACAGATCTGTATTAATTTGTATATACATTGCTTCACTAGTTCAACCGATGAGGCCTAGATGGCTGAAACATATGTATTGAACAGAAGTAAATGCTAAAAATACGAGGTGTTTGTCCATGTTTACAGTTACGGATATGTATTTTGCATATCTGTTTCATTATATAACAACTGCGTAATACGTGCAACGTATTGATAAATATCCCTTTTTTGTATATTTACCGCCATCTGGCGCGTGTTAATGGACAGCACCAATATACGTATTTTTCCGCTTTTTCGTAATAGCCTTGCTATTCGAGCGGAAGGTCGCCTTTTCTGGCCTAGTCGCTTTCTTCCGTCAGATGTCACTGATTAAATTGGTGTCGCCTGATAGAACGAAACTGGTTATGGCTTGGAGACGATTTTAGCGTAAATGTAGATACAGATACAGATCCGTTGTTTAACAGATCTGTATTAATTTGTATATACATTGCTTCACTAGTTCAACCGATGAGGCCTAGATGGCTGAAACATATGTATTGAACAGAAGTAAATGCTAAAAATACGAGGTGTTTGTCCATGTTTACAGTTACGGATATGTATTTTGCATATCTGTTTCATTATACGAGGGTGGTTCAAATTTAAACCAGAATTTTTGAATAAAAGCGCGCAAAATTTAGTGTCGTAAAAGTGGCTGCACTGGATGTTAGACCGGTCTGTTACGAGGCGTCGAGAACAGCCGGGACCGCGTAACCTCGCTTGTTAGTGTAGTTAGAGCCATGAGCGAGAAGGGTGTACCGGTGTCTGTTGCGCAACGCATCATTATTCGTTTTTTGGTTAAAGATAATGTAAAATCCGCGGAAATTTATCAAAAATTACTCGGGCAGTTCGGGGATGAGTGCCTCTCCAAGACTCAAGTGTATGAATGGTGTTCCGCTTTCCAAAAAGGTCGAGAAGTGGTGACAAACTTGCCACATGCACGGCGTCCCAGAACAAGTGTTACCGATGAGAACGTCCGCGCTGTCGAAACACTCATTTTGGAAGACCGACGCAGCACTGTACGCAAGATGGCTCAAGAAGTGGGCATCAGCGTAGGTAGTATTGAACAAATAATTCATGAACAGCTTGGTTACCGCAAAATTTCAGCTAGATGGGTGCCAAGACTTCTGAATTTTGAGCAGAAATTCACACGCCGGGAAGTTTGCACGCGTCTCCTGCAGCGGTATGAAGAGGAAGGAGACAATTTATTGTACAGAATATTCACCACAGACGAGACTTGGGTTGACTACTATACGCCGGAGAGTAAACGCGCGTCTATGGAGTGGAGGAAGAAAGACGAGGGCGCGCCAATTAAAGCGAAGGTTACAGTGTCAGCTGGGAAGGTGTTGTGTACCGTGTTTTGGGACATTAGAGGAATAATTGTGGTTGATTTTCTCACTGAACAACGAACTGTGAACGCGCAGTATTACAGTACCCTCTTAAAAAACACGGTGAAACCTGCCTACAGATCAAAACGACGCGATATTCCAATCCGTAGTGCGATATTGCTGCAAGACAACGCCAGACTGCATACAGCTCGGCTTACGATGGATACATTGAACGAATTGGGTTGGGAACCACTGGAGCACCCTCCTTATAGTCCCGATTTGTCACCATGCGACTATTATTTATTTGGTCCATTGAAAGAGGCACTTGGCGGACGGCGATTCGAAAGCAATGCGGAGGTAGAATCTTTCGTGCGCGAATGGTTACGTGACAGGTCGAAAGATTTTTACGAAAAAGGCATCCGAAAGCTTCCGGAGAGGTGGCAAAAGTGTGTAGAGTGTGACGGCGACTATCTAGAAAAACTGTAAAAAATTTCAGCTCTGTAACTTACTAATAAAAATTTTTATAGCAAAATTCCGATTTAAATTTGAACCACCCTCGTATAATAGTGATTTATTTAAAACAAAATATAATGAAAGAAAAAAAAGTAATTCAAGTTGACATAGGTCTGAGAGGCGATATTAAAATAAAACGTCAGAGATCTCATCGGTTGTACATTCAAATTTTACACATATGCCATTAAGTCATTGTGAGATATAGAGTAATTAAAAAATAAAATTAATTAACAGGTATCTAATCCAGATTGCTTGGGATACGGAAAAGAAATAAAACAAAACAACATAAAATAAAAAATTTTAGAATGACGGGGTTGAAGCTATAAATTAAATTACAAGTCTTTACGATCTGCCAAAAAGAAAAAAAAAGCAATCGCTAAGTGCAAAAGATGAATTGAAAATTAATTTATATGCCGTCGGGCTGAATACTAAAGATTAAAACGTTTAAACGGAATATGATATTTTCTTGACTATATATAATAAAATTAAATAATTAATAAATAAAAATGGCAGCACTCCGCCGTTACATCAAAGGATGGAGCTCTACGAAATAGTCGCTAAAATGAGGTAAGCCTTTATTTAAGTGTCCAAACGGTAATTAAGGATAGTGTTAAAACATAATAATTATTAATTCTCACATGCATTTAGTTCAACATGTCATTCTTACAATTGTTTATTGATTTATATCATTTGTATAGATTTTACTGTTTGAAATCTATTTTCTATAATGCACAAATGAATTGATAAATAAGTAAATTAGTAAAGTTATGAGCCCTTGAAAATAATTAGTAGATATAAAAGTCTACACTCTTTATTGTCAAACTTTTATTTTATTTAGTGTGTTTAAAAATAAAACTAAAACTATTTGCACGGTAATTACTTTCAAGCAATAAGATTAAATTTCTTATAAACTAATTTACACCCTTATTGACGTTAGTAGATAATACGTTTTACATTCGATGGATAGTCTAACAAAATTTTATTACTTAAGATAAAAATAAGTCAGCATAAAGATATATTTTGAATATGTGTTTCAAAATTTATGATACAGGAATAAACATTCAAAATAAACATACTCGTACAACGGATACCTAATCCTTATCAGTAATGTCAGCGAAGGTTGTAATACGTACTAACCTAAACTTTAATGAAACTAATAAAAGCCTAATCGATTTGTAATTACCTATGTAATATTACAAATGAAACAGACATGCAATATACACGCCTGTAACTGTACACAAAGTTTGAGTAGTAATACTATTTATTTGAAGTGTATAGTTTTTACATGATTCATCCTACATATCGACAAAACATTGTCCGGTCGGCGAAATTTGAGACCCGAGTAATTCCTTTCTGTATTGTGCTATAAAGGTCCAAAAATTATTATTTAAATTTTCTTATCTTACCCTTAGTAGAACAAGAAAGTTTCTTTCTTTTTTTCCCCAACAAGCGGTTTTACACTTTAGCTTGTCAATATATACCAACTCTGCGTAGTCGATATTGTATTGTCATTAAACTGATGGATATATTTTTACATAATCGTGCTAGTGCTAGTATTGCGTGGAAGTATTAGAAGTAGGAGTTTATCTTTCTTACTCAGCATTCAAAGTAAATATTACGAGTTTACTACGTCCATCAGTATTATTTGTATTTTTTTCATCCTATACCTTCTGTATTTTTAAAAAATTTCTTTAACTAATGCAGAAAACTTGCAGTCTTATTATATTTTTGGGTATTTTAAGCGCATTTTCAATTTATTTTATAAATTGTTCCCTAATTGCGAATTATTAAATACAGCTGATCTGAAATCTACAACGCATAGTACACAATTACAATATAATATATTCAACATATTTATCTGACATTTTTAGAAGAATTAATTAAGATGCAGTTTTCTTTTGTACGATTTTGTGTTACTAACTGTAAAAAAAAAACTAGTGCATTGTTCAAAAATAAAATTGTTTCAAAACTTGAATAATCAGTTCAAACCAAGGCATTATATAATTAGAAACTTAGAAACCAATTTGATTCTACGCGACACTTTCGTTTTCACTTTAAAAGTTTTTTAACCCTTTTATACAGCCTCCGGCGTGTATAAAAGAGATTCAAAATCAGTAGGGACAGACACAATAATTTTTGCAACAGTTGATCTAAATTCAAAACACCATTATACTTTGACGAAAAGTAGTTATCACCTTAATAGAATACCTAATCACCCCAACTTCGGCGAAAGAGGAGTAATTTTGCGGAAACTTTTGTATATAAGATGCGGAGATTAAATGCGAAGCGGAAATCTAATTTATATTCTAGATTGTAGGTGGATACGCGGCATTTCCTGCAGCTGTTGTAATTTTATTAGAACTTCACTTACCTTTTAGTAAAGATTTCGTTAAGTATTCTAGATTTTAAGTAGCTAGGTAATATAACATTAACGCAAGAAGTTAGAATAATCATTAGTTAAATACTTTCAATGACTTTGAAACATGTTTCTAGCAGTGAGCAACTTCAAAGATAAATAAGAAAAAGTTATTTTTAACAGTTGAAATAATTCTTACCTCTTACTTAAAGTGGTTTATTTCAATAGCGATTTGACTACAAAGTTATTTAAAAACAAATAACGTTGCCGATACACTAAAGGTTCTGTTAACTACAATAATAACTCGCCTCTTAATATTCCGTAAAACTTTACGTTTGTGTCGGAACATCAGGTTAACCAGATATATTATTACTGCGTTCGTGCCAAGTAACATAAGGAAAACCACGGAAACCTTACACAAGTCTTCAGGTTCGAACGCGAGACTCCCGAATTGAGAAACCACTTAACAACTACACCTTATCAATCGCTTACATTTTTGTAATTTAACCACTTAAGTGCTCTGCTTCAAATTCTCTTAGAGGACTTAGATACGTAGTCTAGCCATAAATACTGTTAATGTTGCCCAATTGTACAAAAATTATGAATCAGAGAATTTCATAACAGCATATACGTCTTGTCAGGTATATACGAGGGTATATAAAAATATAACGAGACTAGTGCTATAACTTTGTTACAACTAGAATTTTATAACACCAAGAATAGAACATGAAACCCCCATCTCTAATGTACTTATCTTCAAGTAGGCCTTGATTTAAATTTTGACGTTTATTACAAATTAATTTCTAAATTGTCAGTGTTTGACGTACCCACCAAAAAAATGAGAGTGCAGCAAAGATGTGCGATAAAATTTTGTGTTCGGTTGGGTAAAACTCCAACTGAAACTTTTGAAATGATTAAAACTGCATACCCAGATGATAGTTTATCACGATTTAGAGTGTTTGAGTGGCATAAGAAATTCAAAGACGGTTGTGAATCAGTGGAAGATGAACTTCGACGCGGGCGACCACCAACTGCATGGATTGATTTAAACATTGTAGAAATTAACGACCTGATCCAAAATTATCGTCGGATTGGAATATATCGAATTTCTGACATTGTTAATTTGTCTTATGGTTCCACTCAAAAAATTATTTATGAAGATTTAGGGTACCGAAAGGTCGCGGCGAAATGGATTACAAAAGTAATGACCGATGAACAAAAAGCCAATCGAGAGACAATTTGTCGGCAGTGGAAAAAGCAACTGCAACGTAATCCACAGTTTTTAAACAATGTGGGAGTTGATGTTATCATTACGACCCTGAATTAAAGTTTCAAAGTATGCAATGGAACACAAAGACAGTCCAACACCGCAGAATGCGAAAAGCGCCGGTAAAATGATGCACTAATTTTTTTTTTATAAATGGGGCGTTATTTATGATCACATTGTACCTAAAGAACATACAGTGACTGGAGAGTACTATTCTAATATACTTCGAGGAATCCTAAAGGCAAAATTAAAGCCCACAGATCATCGATTTGTTAACGAACACATGTCCGTAAACGGTCTACCTGCTCTTACAATAGTTTAGTTTTAGTTAGAAATGCCTAACGAATACATCACAATATGCTAACACCACAAAAAATTAACGTAAATAGCCTTTTTGTACTCGCTTATCAAAACCTGTCATTTCACGATTCGATTTGCGTGCGTAAAAAGTCCCTTTAAACACGAGTGCGTAAAAGTAAAGTTGGTACTTCCTGGTACTTGATTAATTTAGTGACATTTTAAAATCATAAATCCCTAACCTTAATAATATGCTACCCAGTTCGTTGTTTTTCTATGAAAATAAAAAGAAATGAAATAGAAATTGATATCTTTGGAAGGTATGTAATTCAATGTCAGAGCAGCAACAAATATTATATAAATTACCATTATTCATTCTTTTCAGAAATTGAAACGGAACAATTATTAAAAATTTTGATTGGGCAATTTTGACAACCAGAGATTGATACCCCAGGGATACAACTGGTTTGTTTGAATTGATCTTGATTGCGAAGGTAGAGTAACGTTGATTGTATTATTACATATATCTTGTATTTCAGATGTCGAACAAGTTGCAGGCGGAGTCGATATCTCTAACGGGGTCATTGTTTTAGCTAATTGAATTCTACTATGCAGAGAATTTTCGATATATCCTTCTGCAACCGTAGATGATTTCCATCCACCATGCCTTTTAATTGAAAGCAAGTCACCTCCTTGGTTTGCCAACAATGTCGCTGAACTCCTTCGAAAACAGTGACCTGTGTATTAAGTGTGTATTAAGACCAACAGGTGAACAAACACAATTGCCATTGCGATATGTTAAAAAGAATCGCTGCTGGCTGTCCGGTCTTAAATTTGCATATTGCCGAATTAATGCAATCCATCCAGGCTTAATGATTGCAAATGTACGGCTGTTACCTGTTTTAGTTTCTGGAATTGCTACGATAATTAAATTCGATTTAAATTCTATGTCTCGCAATGACATTTTGCAAAGTTCTTCACGTCGACACGCTCCAGAAATACCCAATATTAATACAGCCTATAAATACATATAGTGTTGTATGGAATTTAAATATATGGAAATGACTTTACCTTCATTAGTGGGAACAAAGAATTTGGTGCTTCAACAATAAATTTAGTAATTCGTTCTTCGGTTAATACTGCTGATTTTTTAGGCTGATTTTGCTTCGTTATCTGTTTTAAATACGCTCTAAGTTTTGCATATTTAGATATATCCGTATTATCATATATTATTAAGCATGATTTTAACATAGAATAAGTGGACCATAATGATTTATTTTATTGTAAATTTTGAAAATAAACTAATAAACAATTTTCGGAGTATTTTTGTATATTTTTAGATCTAGCCCAAGTTACGAATTTAGTATAAGTGCTTTTGTATGTTTTTTTATTTTATGGGTAATAAATTATCCACTGCAATATTGGCAGCTTCGCGAATTTCAGGCGGTGTACATTGCATTTCATTATCAGAATTCATGTTGTTGGTGAGGTTTTTATTTTGTATGGAATTTTTTGAATTTGATAATTTTAAATTAAATGTCACTTCAAATAATCAATACTGCCAACTCAAATTTTTTTAATTAATATCAAGAGATTAGTAGTGTGTCATAAACGATAACGTATTTAACAATATGTATTATTATTATAGTTCTCGTACAAAAAATATTGTACAAACTTCGTGCGTGAAACATTTCGCGAATTCGTGTCCATAAAGCGCTTTAAACTGGTCACTCATTCGCGAAATATGATTTCACGCACTTGGTTCGTAAATAACTATATTAAAATATCGTTCTCTTACCGTTTTTAACATTTAAATAAATGTTTACAGTTCTGTTGGGTAAATAAATTATTAATATTATTATTATCATTATTATTATTATTATCATTATTATTATTATTATTATTATTATTATTATTGGCACAATGGAAGCATAGTAACGCAATGAAAAGCTAAGAGCTTGATACCTTAAAAAATATGGACATTTTCAAAAAATTTTTAAGATTGCATTGGCAAATTTCATTAATTGAAATAGGCTCCAAAAACAAAATGAATGAAACTACAAATATAATAGAATACAATAACAATATTAACGAGCTCATACCCGCAGATATGTGGGTAGAGTAAAATGTTTCCAGCTACAGGCTGAGGAAGTGGGAGATAACTCTGCGACATAACAATAATAATAGTAATAATAACAACAATAATTGTCTGTATTGCCAATAGACAAATCCCTTTAAAGGACAATACCGTTACATTAATGGTACAGTGCAATATTAACGAGAAGCAAATCTAATTTATGAAACCTACATCAAACAAAATTATGTAATTCAATATCAGTTGCCTTCAAAATGGTTAAGGAAAAAATATTATTGGCATCTTCTGTCATATGTGTCAGCGGTGCTGTAACTAAGATGTTCGTTCTAGCTTTGCAGACTTAGAAATTATCTCTGTAGAACATTGCGTACATGGTCCACTGCAAACGGGAGTAATGAAGAGTCAGTTTCATTTTTGACAAGTTTACGCAGATACTCAGCACTGGTTCTCTCTCGTCGTGATGTTAAACACTGAAAGTTGTAAGTTGTGTAAGTCCAATGGCAATTCATACACAGTACCATGAAGTGGATAAGTACCACTTGTTCCACATGATAAGTATTTCAAAAATCTGTTTTTTAGGAGTTGTTGGTAGACATAACATGGATACCAAATAATAGAGTAGTATTCTGGTCTTGAACATTGTTTCATTCGCAAATCCACTAGAAAGTCTCAATTAACGTGATATAGAAGCACAAATAGTAATAATGTGGTTGGCGAAGTACATGTACGGACCAAATAAAACTCCTAAATCGCTATAGTTGGTTATGTCTCGATATAGACACTAGAGATATAGACATAGACGATATAGACACTAGACACTCGATAGTAATTATATGTGATTGGATTACTGACTCTTGAGTAAGTTGTCACAGTACATTTATTTATACTCAGCTTGATCAGGTTTTCATGGCAATCAGATACATCCGCGACTCTTGAGAAAATTTTCATCCGAGTAAGGCAGGGCTGCAGTCCAACATATAACTAGTGTCACTTATCCACCTCATGGAACCAAGTATGATACGCTATTGGACTTACACAACTTACAATTTTCAGTGTTTAATATCACGACAAGTGAGAACCAGTACGTTCTGCGCATCTCTGTAAACTTGTCAAAAATAAAATTAACGGTGATGTCTCCTGGTCCTCGTTAGGGCTTCATCTCCGAGGCGGCCTCATTAGAGACCGGTTTTATTGGTGCAATAAATAATACACTCGGAAACAATATAAAACAACGTTTAATAAATACTTAACAACAACATTATATATTACGATGTTCACATATATCCTAACTTACTTACTTACTTAATGCTATATTAACCTAGTTCTTTAATTAAACTAGAATGCGAAATATGCGACGATTAATGAGGATGTGTTACGTCAAATAAGTGTTACATTGAATATGCAGAAATGGGTGTCCTACTTTAGTTATTACAAACTGTTCAATACTCCCGTCTACAGTGGACCGATGTTCACAACGCTCTACAGAGATACTTTCTTAGTCTGCAGAGCTAGAGCGAACATCTTACTTATAGCACCGCTGACACATATAACAAGAAATGCCAATATTCTTTTTTCCTTAACTATTTTGAAGGCAACTGTTATTGAATTACATTAGATGGTGTAGGTTAAGAATTGGGGGTGGAAATTATGGTTTAACCTCCCACCTACCCTGACCTTGTTCCGTGTGACCTCCATTTGTTTCATGAACTCAGAAAAGAATTGAGACGTCGAAAATTTGAGTCGAATTTAGAGCTCAGCAACGCAGTGTTGACTATACTAAATAGACTATCAAAAACGGTTTCTCAGGTGTTTATGACAAGTGGACAAAACGATGGGACGAGTGTATTGCACAGAATGGAGACTTTGAATAATAGTTGTTGAAGTTTTCTAAACAAATGTTTCATTTTTGTACTACAGCACCAGTCTCGTTATTTTCTATTTCCTCGTATAATATATGATTGCTTGTTCGGTAGCCGGTCAGAGAACGTCATTTATAAAGTATCAGGATTAAATAAATGCTGTGTTATTTTGTAATGTCTTTAAAAATTGTAGACATTAAAACAATACTGAAAATGCTTTTAAATGCAATTTTAGTACTTTAAAGCAATTATTGTCTGATGCTAGTGCTATTGTATTCAATAGGGCTAGACTCGCATTTGAAAAAATATCCCTGGTATGTACTATTTGTTCCCAAATACGTTATTTCAAAACTCAGAATACCGTCTTCGTCAAATGAGTTCTTGTATATTGCGCCTTTTACATTGTTTCGTTTTAAACTAAATTTGTTATATTGTATATAACGTGTGTATAAATTGTCGCAAAAGCTACACGCAGCGACGTTCTTCATTTGGTTCTGAATAAAAAATCTTAATGTTAAAATGTCGTATCATGCTTCGTTTGTTTTCACGGGGTTCTTGAAGTTCAGAATTTTAGTGCGTAACTAACCTTTGCTCTTCGATATCTGTTAATAGAGATAGATGCAATTTAGTTTAAAGAAAAAAAATTTACTAGTATTATTTCGTAAACGTTTTCTTTTTGATTTAAAAGCTTGTTTTAAACATTTATTCATTAACGTACTTCCACGAAAAACACATTTGGCAACGTTGTAGAACAATAAGTTTGTATTACAAAGTGAGTTCAATCAAAATCATTACTGTCAAATTTTGACATTTACGAATTTACGAAGCATGATACGACATTTTAACATTAAGATTTTTTATTCATAACCGAACGAAGAATGTCGCTACGTGTAGCTTTTGCGACAATTTATACACACCTTGTATATTTATATGTTAGATATAAGTAAATTTAGCACAAAAGAATTAAAGTATAACATTTCAAATTTTATAAATATTCATCGAGCATTTTCAAGTGAAAACCATTATATAATATACTTTTATTAACATATTCGAAATTATAATATTTCCTTAGGTTACAAGAATTTACATTTGCTAATCTGTTTATTACCTACTTTATACATTAGATCATTTCTTTATTGCCTATAGTTATGAGTTATGAGTGAACGATTTCAATATACACTTTATATGCTCACTCATTGTTTAATTAAGTATACATAATAGGCTCACGATTCCTGAATATGTATGTACCATAAAAATCTACTATTGAAGAATGTAACAGACGGAAATACATTAAGAAGATATATGACACCTATTAATACTTAATTAGGAATTCTATTTTATTATTATACAGGGCAATCCAAATTAAGTGTTCACCATTGGTAACTTTGTTATTATTAAAGATACAAGATTGTTTAAATTAGCAAACTAGTAGTACTTTTAACGCTCTTTAAGATGGAAGAATTAAAAAAAACAAATGAGCAGCGCGTTTTCGAGTTTTCCCGAAAAATATGTTTTTTTCAAATGGAAACCCCTGTATATTATATCATTTTCTGTTAGAAATTCAATTTTTAAACAAAAAATCTTATAAGAACTTTTTTACTGGGATTAAAAACACTTGAGTTATAATGTATAAACAAAAACAGCTAAATAATTTTTATAAACTTTATTTTATACATAAACATATCATTAAAAGAAAATAAAAATCACTGATTTTTTCATAGAAGATGTTAAAAAATACCACCTTGTTGTTCAATACATTTTTGAACACGTTTCTGAACTTGTCGCACTGCTTTTAGTATGGTCCTACCATCTATTTGGTTTATCTTTTCACTAACTGCAATTTTTAGGGCGTTTACGTTTTCGTACCTTTGCTTATAAATCTCTGTCTTTAAATAACCCCATAAAAAAAAATCAAGCGGTGTTAAATCTGGCGATCGAGGAGGCCACTGAATAGGACCAATTGTTCCTATCCATGAATTGTTAAAAATAGTATTTAAAATTAGATGAGTACCTCTGTAGTTGTGCGCAGGTGCGCCATCCTGCTGAAAATGCAGATTCTGTCTACTTATGAGATCAATATCGTTTAAGGAATTATTCAAAATTTCAGTCAAAAATTCTATGTACCTTTCACCAGTTAGAGTGCCCTCATAAAAGAAAGGACCAACAATCCTTGAACCAATTAAACCGCACCAAACATTAAAACTGTAACGGACTTGCGGGCGTCTTGGATGTACTAAAAGAAGATTTTCCTTTGATCAGTAATGATGATTTTTTGTATTGTACATTCCAGAATTTGAGAAATTTGATTCATCGGTCCATAGAAAACTTGAACTGGTTTGTACTTATAAGGAATGAATTTGTGTTTCTTCAGAATCCTATGCACAGTACCGTGACTCAAATTAGATTCCTTGATAATATCTAGTATGGAATTCTCACGGTTGGCCTCAAAATATGCAACAACTAGAATTTCCGTGGCCTCGCTTATTATAAAAGTCCTTCTTGTTCTTGTTTTGGCAAAAACACTCTCATTGCCTCTAAATTTTCGGTACAGTCTCAGAAAAAATTGCTCATTTGGTTGTGTTCGGAGTGGATATAATTCAGCGTAGTGTTCTTTTGCCCTCCTAGAGGATTTTCTGCACACTAAATAAGATTCTAACATATCACACTTTTCTGCATGGGTAAAAATAATTTTTTTGTCAAATTAATAACTAGCAAAATGAAATTTATGAGTGAAAGACTAATAAAACTGTACTAATATTTGACGTTTACTAGAAAGAATTAACGTCGTTATCATAGAAACATAGAAATGCACTTGACTTAGCTGTTTTTGTTTATTCACTTTAACTCAAGTATTTTTAATCCCAGTAGAAAATTTCTTATAAGATTTTTTGTTTAAAAATTGAATTTCTAACAGAAAATGATATAATATACAGGGGTTTCCATTTGAAAAAAACATATTTTTCGGGAAAACTCGAAAACGCGCTGCTCATTTGTTTTTTTTAATTCTTCCAACTTAAAGAGCGTTAAAAGTACTACTAGTTTGCTAATTTAAACAATCTTGTATCTTTAATAATAACAAAGTTACCAATGGTGAACACTTAATTTGGATTGTCCTGTATATTTCTTCGTAAGATTTTTAAGACTATCGTAAACATTGGGTATTATTGCACGTAGATACAATTTCCAAGAAGTAATAATGTAGGTAAATGCCACAACAATGACGTCAAACATATACGCACATTTTAGTAATGTATTGGTAGGGTTAGTAATATATTTTCTATCAACTTGTAACACAACACTCATTCTGATTAAAACGTTCACATTCTAACACAAAACAGTACAGAACAAGACATACAGTTTGAACACAAAGAGTAAAGAATTAAGTTGAAGTTAATATTAAGTGCTACATTGCGAGATTTATCTTAAGAAATTAGGTTTGAGTGTTTTTTGTAAAATAAATAAAATATTCAGAAAACACCAACTTTCAATATAACTGCCACAAATCAAAATAAATAACCAGCTAATACGGAAGTTATGTCCCGTGAGCGGTGGGTCAAATAAAAATTATACATGTCTTTCGAGAATCGGCTACAACGCAATATTTGGTTCTGTGAACGTAAAGGTAAAAATCCATACTTTCATTTTAATTAACTTGATTTTATTCAGTAGCAAGAGAAGCTGTTTGCCATATAAAACTCTCAATATAAAACGCATATGAAGCTACCGGATTTTATCATGCAAATCTCGGTTACAATGTTTTTTTGTCATTATTTGTAAAAGTTTACTGCACCTTATTAACTCTATTATGATTTTATAATGTAAGAAATTTTCTGAAATACTTTTGCATTTTAGTCTATGAAATATTGGAAGTTTATGCAAAACGGACGAACTGATTTTAATACGATTTTATTACTGTTGTCATCAAATCACTTCTTCCAAAGGAAATCAAAAATTTTGCTGTAAAATGAAAACTTTCACAACTTATAACATGTGTTTGCTTCAAGCTTTGCCATATGTGTGAAAACGCCAGCCACAAAACTCAGAATGACGTCGTTTAGTAGAAAATATATATAAAAGAAAAGTTAAATATGCACAGCAATTTTCCTGGGTAAGTATTGAATATTTTCCTCTTCCTTCCGACTTCGTTTGTTTTCATTTTTCTTCTCTTCCTTTTCTTTCTTCAACTAAAATTGTTGCACGTCTCGAGGACGGCGCAAAACTTTTTTTGATATTCCACCTTAACCGATGTGTTTTGCTCGGATCGACGGACAAGAGTACAGAATTTAATTTAAAAGTTCACGGATGGATTATTATTTTCCTTTTTTTTTCCTCTTCAGTAGACGTCGTTGTCGATTCGACATTCCCCATGTTCGGGAAGTAATTATTTTTTCATGTTCGCTTGAAAGGTTTGACTCATTATTGCCTGCGTTGTTTCATGTTAATTTGGTTGTTTCTTATTCATATATATTATTTATTCAACTTTTGCGGTTACGGATAGTAGTGTGCTGTACTATGGCTTTGTAAAATATTAATATGAATACAAATTTAACATTAAATTGATTTTTAACACTTCCTTTTGGAGCTTAAGACTTTGAAAATACATGCCCGTGCTCTTTCAGTTGACACATTTATTAAAAATTTAATTATTAAAATAAAAATAAAAAAATATCTAAAATTTTTCTTTAAAATTAAATCATTAACACTAGAAGCGCCGGTTATTTAGACACTTTTCAAAATTAGGACGATAAAAAAACAAAAACTAATGACGAAAATTCATTGAATGTCTTCATTCATGTAATACGCAATGGTAAGGTTTCTGTCCAACAATTAGCTTTAAACCATAACATGTGTAGTTTATCCTTACAAATTGCAATTACTGCAAGAATTAAGTGAAGATGATTTTGATCGTAGGATTGAATTTTGAAAGTTGAATTTTTGAAAGCTATGATGGAAAAATGAATACCAACCGAAATTTTGTTTCAAATATAATTTTCACGGATGAGGCAACATTGTGTTTAAATGGTCCTGTTAACAGACACAACTGTAGATACTGGGCTAATATAAATCCACATTGGATGGATTAGGTTCATACATAGTATCCCCAAAAATTAAATGTTTGGATGGGATTTAATACCAACGATATTGTAGGACCTTTTTTCATTGATGGCAACTTGACAGCAGATAAGTATTTAGAACTATTGAAAGAAAATATCATCCCTCAACTATATGAAAACCAGGAAATATGGTTCCAGCAGGATGGTGCACCAGCAAACTATGCCATTAACGTTAGAAATTTTCTTAATGCTACTTTCCCAAACCGATGAATCGACCGACAAGGAACTATCGAACGGCTGGCAAGGTCACCAGACTTGGCACCACCTGATTTGTTGTTTGAACACCTTTTGTAAATAGATTCTTATTTAAATAAATGTTTTTTGTTGATGTTACTCCACAAGAGACCAAAACACTTTTTATCCGTTTTCTTTTAAACTATTTTTAAAAATTGACATACTATAGTATTGTGATGAGCTTGTCATTCTGGGTTCGTTTAAATAAAACTAACGGTAATTATAACACACTATATTAATAAAAGAACACACTAAATAACATTTAAAACTATTGCAATAATGACAATATATATATTTATTTATTCACAATATTTATTTGTAACTATGACGTTAACACGGCGGTCGGTTGCTGGTCGAATGAATGTCCTAATCCCATTCACGGCGGCTTATATAAAGGCCGCCACATATTCGAGAACCTTCCGGACTTTCGTTTTATTCCAGGCCTTTTAATTCTAAATTGTCCGGGAGACGGATGACGCGTGACTGATTCACATCACAGTATTTACATTGCTGAATTCGGAAAAAATTATATTTCAATGTTGCCAAATTCAAGCACTGTTCCATTTAAAAAAAAATCAAGTTTGCCTTGGATTTTAAATATGCGATGAGATAGAAAAAGGAAAATATAGCTAAAAAGATCCTAACATTTCCTTATGTTCGTGAACAAAATTTCATTAAAATATCTCGAACTTTTCTTGAGATACTTGACCGTTTCCATACATAATAGCAATCCTGTATATTGTCTATGGTTTGATTATTATTTACATTGTAGCAAATATCATTTTTTATCGAAATAATGTGTTGCCGTATAATTAATTATTATAAATTACCCAACGCAAAATGACATTTAAGTTTATCAAGGTTATTCATAGAAATTTATAGACGCATAAATACGACTAATATAATAGCGACGTACACATGTGTTCGCTAATATTACCGGAGAAATAAAGTAATTATGACGTCTTCTGGACACACGAACTCTCCTCTCCGTTCGTTAATTCCTGACAAAGAACCAATTACGATGTACTAATTAATTTTTTATGGTAGCTTTCGTTGTATGTAGTTGAATAAAATTTAATTAAAGCAAAAACTTTCCGGTAGATCAATTAATTTTGAATTAAGCTTTAGATACAAGTGAATTAAATTTGAAGTATTAGGAACGTTTTAAAAAGGGCGGTATAAAGAGAAAGAAGAACGAAGCGACAGGTCTTTCGATCTTCAGATTGGTTCGCTCTGGAGAACATTTTAATTTAGTGGTTCTGATTAGTGGTTGAAATTAGTTTGGAGTATGAAATTTTTGAAATATTTTTTTTTCTGTTAATTGTTAAAGTGGAAACATGAAAAAATACTAAAACAAATGTTTGCTTATTAACTGATTTGTGAAAATTACATAATCGTTTCGTATTTAATTTTAAATGTTTATACCGGGTGTATTATGAAAAACCTTTGGGGCTGTAGCTTCCTTATATTTTATCTGATTTTAATGAATGATATGTCAAACTAAATCGTTTTTAAAGCACTGTAACCTGTTTTTAAAAAAAAAATTTTTTTGACATTTCGTTTTTGACAGACAGTAGTAATTTTTTTTTTTAAATTGAACTACATATTTTTTTTTACTTATTCTAATAAACATTTATTTCCTGAAGACACCTCCATTAAATTGAGTGACACTATTATTATTATTAAAAAAAAACTACGAAATTTACAGAAATCAAGCTATCATATATTTTAATGAATCAAATGTTCGAAATTGGCCCCATTTTGTTCCAGACACATTTGAAACCTTCTATTAACTCCAACTGCTGCGTTTAATATAAGATTTGGTGGTATTTCATGACATACTTGTACTATCCTTCTTACTAAATCATCTCTGGTATCAGGTGGAGTCAAATAGACATGATCTTGAATGTAAGACCACAGAAAGAAATCCAGTGGATTCAGATCTGGCGATCTAGCAGGCCATCGAATAGGTCCGTAAGTGCCCATCCATCTGCCGCCAAAATAATTATTTAGAAAATCAGTATTCATTCGTGCATTATGGGGTGTGGCACCGTCCTGTTGGAACACCACCCTGTTTAACTCAGCAAGTGACAACTCATCTAAATAATCGCCTAATTCATTGCGTAACAAATTATTATACTTTTCTTGGTTTAGATTACCCTCCACAAAGAAAGGACCTACTACTCTATCGCCTAAAATGCCACACCATACATTTACACTGAACCGATTTTGAAAATTGTGTTGCATCACAACATGGTTATTTTCAGTGCTCCAATGGCGATGATTATTTCTGTTGAATACACCATTTTTCCCAAAAGTGCATTCATCTGACCACAACACACGACGACAAAAAATTGGATCTTCCCTTAGTTTATTCATGAAAACCGTACAGAATTGAACCCTTCGTTGAGGGTCGTTTTCACCGAGAGCATGCACCTTCCGTGGTTTATAAGGAAAGAACTTGTGCTTCTTCAGAATGTACTCAACTGTAGAATGTGATACCTGCATGTAGTCAGCAATTTCTCGCGTAGACGTATTAGGGTTTTCTTCCACATAGAGCAAGACACTTAATTCTAAATTTTGATCTTGAATTACACGTGCGTTTATTTTCGGTTTTTTGAATGATCCAAAATTTCGTAAATTTCGCACGAGCCTTCCAAACTTATCGGCACTTGGACGCAGTCTGTCAGGAAAACGATTTCCATAAAGTCGCAAAGCAGCTGCAGAATTTGTTCCGCATTCAAAATATGCTTGAATCGCATCCACACATTCGCCATTATCCATTTCAATAACAAAATTTAGAAATAAATCGTTGAAAATGTTATAATGAATGTGTGACTGACAGATGTCGCAGCTCTCTTCGAAAATTTGGAATGCACTTTTATCGTTCAATATGACTGCTTGATTTTTAAATTTTTAAAATAAACACTGTAAATGTTGTTGTTTACCCACCGCTCACTGATAACATTGGTTTGTAATCCTTTATGGGCTATATAGTATTGAATGTAAGTGATTTTAAAAGATACACACATTTGCTGGTAATAAAATAATAGAGTATTTAAAATGCATTTAAGAAATCTCTGTGTTCGGAAAAACCAGAATAAATCGAACTAAAAAAAAACCTACAATTTCTCGTTTTTTTCTCCATACAAGGATATCGTTGTTTACAGTTTCATATTCAGAAAAAGTAATATATTTGAATAAGGAAAAAAAAATATAGCGCAATTTAAAAAAACACAGTTTGCAGCTGTCTGTCAAAAACAAAGTGTAAAAAACAATTCAAAGCGGATCACGTTACAGTGTTTTTAAAACGATTTAGTTCGACGTATAATTTATTACATTCGGATAAAAAATAAAAAAGTTACAGCACGAAAGGTTTTTCATAATACACCCGGTATAACAGAATAATTTGAAACATACATGAGTGGGTAAAACCTCACCAGTTTTGTATAATACAAAAGTATTTTTAATAATTATTATTAAAAATACTTTTGTATTTTAAATGTTTGCTGTTTTTCAATATTTTTTTCTTCATGATGGAATCCTGGATTTATCTCTCTATTTAATTATTTGGGCTGGATTGGGGGGACACAGTGCTCTTTGTACCACCCCAAATAGATCTCTCAGTTCCACTCAGGGGAAATTTTAGTACCCTCGTAGGATCCAATAGATCTCTTCCGAAATGTTTCTGTCTGAATCCCTTCAGTTCCTCACAAGTGCATATTACATGAAGGTTAGTTTGCTCCTGTTTGTCACATCTCCTTCACCAGGGCTCGCTACTTAAGTTCGCTTACCCATGCTGTACAGAAGCTTCCTTAAAGGACAGTGTCCGGTAATAGTTTTAATTTATTTTTTATTACTACGAATTAGGTTGGCTGAAAGCCAAGCGTTCAGCTCTTCTAGTAGTGTATTAGTATGGAGTAGACGTTCCATCAGTCTTCATTTCTTTCCTAGTTCTCTTTCTAAGAATAATCAGATCTCCCTTCTAGCGAAATCCTTCGCGAGTCCACATAAAAGTTCTTGTCCTATGAAGTTCCTCTTAGAACCCCCTTGGGCAGTTCGTCGACTATCTCATTGCCTTTAATCTCCTCATGTCCCGGCACCCATCTCAGTGACAGTATTATTTTGTACCAGTCAATTGAGGACTTGTTTAGAATGTTTCATCATGTTTAGACCTGGTAGATGGATTCATAATGGCCTTAATAGCCGCCTGACTATCAGTCATTATGCTGATTTTTTGTTTGGGCAGCCGGCTTCCTGAATTACCAATTAAAAATATGAGGACGATTTGACGCAAGAGTCACTCTTAAAAAGTTGGTGATAAATATTTTGCTGACTTTGGCCATGTTTTAGAAGCCGGTAAGTTTTTATAAGTCGACACAAGGCTCACATAAACGTACTACAGCTATTACGTCATGGATTTTAATGACGAAAGTGCATGTGCGTTTTGCTATAGTCGAGTTTTATATTTGAATTACAACAAAATCACGCAAGTTCTCAAGATTTATTTATAAGTGCGATGTGTTCCAATGTTTTTTAGTTTACATCTGAATTGTAAATGGAAACAATAATAACCTTTTCTCAACGGATAAATGCGATTAAAGAGAATATCCCGAAGAATTTGTCTCAAATATTGGCTTGAATCCAATACATATTTTTTGTTTTACGTGCCTATTGGGAATTTATATTAAGTGACACGCCACCACGCGGTAAATTTTGGAACTAGCGTTGAAGATATACTTGTATTGTTTATTGGGTTCTATCGTGTGTAAAACTGTATTGTATTTTCGTCTTTTCCTTGGTATTTTATACATTGTGTCTGTAAATGTTTGTACGAGAATTAAGTTGGTATGCCTGCAATTATATCAAGTTTTAGTGGTAACACTGCCGCTTGAGCCAGGTACATAGACGTAGATAAAAATTTGCCATTAATTGTATTATCAGTTATCATCGTCGGTCTTGTAAAATTTATATGCTTTGAATTCTTCATATTTATACCTTTAATTTCGAACACTTCTTTACGGTGCTCAGTAATTATCGTTTGTAAGTCGTAGGTAGGTAATAATTTAATATGAAATGCAACTTGTGTTTCAATAACCACTATTTTAACTTTTTTTCAGTATTGACTGTAAAGCCAAAAATATTTACGCCTGAACACATATTCTTATGGACCACTTTCGAAGTACATCTCGCAATCAGGACGGAACTTGGTCGTACAGTTTGCACTCTTGCTTGGATCAGTTTGTAGAAACGTTTCCTAATGAAAATGTGAACTATGAGGTTTTCAGCCATCACAAGCGTGAAATTGTAAGCGTTTTGAGAGAAAAAATTGTATTTGTAAGGATAAATCAACCGGAGGACCTATAATATTAACTGAAGTTGTTGTTAATGATCTTGAAGAACGAATCAATCAAAGCCCCAAGAAATCACTACAAAGGCTATCAGCACAGTCAGGTACTCGAGCTAGAGTATTTAAATAAGCGTCCTTAATTATGTGTTCTTTTCAGGTATTAGTAGAGCTAGTTGTGCAAAAGCTCTACATAAAAATTTACATATTGTACAGCAATTGTACCCTCGTGATTATCAACAGCGTATACTGTACTGTCAATGGTTTAACGAGCACCTTAATAATAATGATTTACTGGATTTAACCTTCTTCACTGACGAAGCATGGCCCTATTTAACTGGTTATGTAAATAGCCAGAATTACAAAACGTGGGCTACAGAGAACCCTCACAATTACGTTGAGAAAGATTTGCATGGATTAAAAGTTGGCATTTGGATTGCAATTTCAAGACGGAGAATAATAGGGACAATATTATTTAACGAGGCAATTAATGCAGAGAGATATCAAATTGTTATTTTGACAGAATTTATTAATTAGCTGCATGGTGATGAAATAAAAAGGGGCTATTTCCAACAAGACGGAGCAACTGCTCATACTGCACGGACCACCATAGATTATTTGCAACAACTTTATGGAAATTATTATCGTATTATAAGCCAAGGCCTGTGGCGACCGACGAGTCCAGATCTAACACCACCGGATTATTTTCTTTTTGGACAGGTAAAGAATAATGTGCATAAAAACCGTTTGCACAATTTTGACGAACTTCAACAAGCGATTAGGCATGAAATTCAAAACATAATACAAGAACAGCTTGGCCATGTATCTGAAAACATGAAACGATGAATAATGTTATGCGTACAAGCTAATGGAGCACATTTTCAACAATTTTTATAAATAAACTTCTAAATTTTCTACTTATCAGTGTGATTTTCATTTAATAATAGCGCCTTGAATATGTCTATTAACAAGTCTGTACAATATAATCTCATTGTGCTTTTACTGCTTGTCATTATTCCGAACAATATGGTCATTCCGTAGTTCCATACTGCGCCACTGTATCTCACCAACTGTAGAAAAATTAAATCCATACTACCAAACATTTGCAGACACATAGTATTTTTGCTACTGTTTTTTAGAAAATTGTCTTTCTAAACATCACTCATGGTTAGCATATTCTTCAGATGGTATTATCTTTGAAAATAATACACCGAAAAAATTAATACACAGAAAATGTCCATACAGTAAAAAAGATAAAAGTGTTGTAAATTGCATCGATTCATGTAATTATCTGAAATCGGAAGAAAATAACACAGTGCTAAAGAAAAATCATTCATACAAAAAAGGGATATTTATCAATACGTTTTGCACGTATTACGCCGTTGTTATATAATGAAACGGATATGTAAAATACATATCCGTAACTGTAAACATGGACAAACACCTCGTATTTTTTTTTTTTTTTTTTTTTTTTTTTTTTTTTTATAGATACAGATCCGTTGTTTAACAGATCTGTATTAATTTGTATATACATTGCTTCACTAGTTCAACCGATGAGGCCTAGATGGCTGAAACATATGTATTGAACAGAAGTAAATGCTAAAAATACGAGGTGTTTGTCCATGTTTACAGTTACGGATATGTATTTTACCTATCCGTTTCATTATATAAAAATCATTCATATTATGCGCAAATTCAGTTAGGAATGGCCATATTAAATTTAAACGAGTGCGACTTCTTTATATTTGCTTCATATGGCTCGAGTCAATAGTACACTGCCTTTTGATAAAGTACATTCATATAATTTAATTAAAACTTTAAGAAACACGTGTGTAAATAAAATAGTGCATGTAATATGTAAAAATAAAGATTAAAAGAAAATTTGAAGTACCTTTCAATTTTAAAATCACTCCGGATGTGTTGAAGATCATTAAATACATAATATGCAAAATTTATTGTATACAAAGTTATTCACAATAGCATGAAACAGTATATAAGTTTTATTTAGCGATTTGTGCTAAAGATTTCTTCAAATTCGAAACAATTGGATTTCGCTTTTACATCGTGTTATTTAACAGTTTGAGTTAACTAGTTGTCAAAAAATTTTATTAACAATACGATATTTCTACATGTTGGAGAACGCAAATGAAGTAGAGCTTTAAAAAATGTTTCTTCATGAAGAAATTATAATCAACATGAACTAAACCTCGAACCAACTTCGAAAACACTTGTTAACACGATACGCTATATACAAAGTTATAAAGGTATACCTCCATTTGACGCCATCTTGGCAACGATCGTAGCGCCACCATCGGTAATGTTAATACCAAATAACTCTTATCACTGCGTTGTTTGGTTTCTTTGAGTTGTACTAGTTAGTGGCTATACGATTTTTACGTTTTGTATTTCCGATTAGTGCAAATAAACCGAGATAAAAGATATAGATGTATGTGCTTATATGTATATAGCACATCTTTATGTTACAATTCAACAAATCAAAGAAACTTTATAATAACAAACGATCATTACAAATTAATTTAATCGTACACACAAGTATAGGCATTTAGTAAAATTAATTAGACATAAATAACGCATAATACCTAAAATTAAACCCGAACATGGGGAAGAAGATCGAAACTTGTTTCTCCCTCCTAGCATACAATTCGGCAGTAACATGCGAAATTAAATTAGGAAATTCTAGGAACAAGCGCACGCGGCAGTACTGTCTTGAAACTGTCAACCGACAAACTTAATTCACAGCGGGATTTTCGGGATCGCTTGTGATTAACTTCTCCCCATTGCGTGTTCTTCGTATTTCTAAAATGCATAATACCAGAGGAAATATATATCTAGATATAAATGTACGTGTTTCCCTTAGTGTGTACAACTGCGTAGATGCGGAAAATTGATAACAATACGTACAATTGAACCTTATCAAAGAAACGTGATAGAATCTAAGAATGAGTCATAAGTCGACACTGTTTTAAAACACTTTAGATTTACTAATTTTCTAATAGCAATTTTTAATGACTAGTCTGACGATTTAAAATGATTCCTGGAGGCGCAGCAGCCCAACTATAAAAATTTAAATAGGGAAGATGATTCTTGCGACCACTTCTTGTGACCAAAAGGTGTGTGACCAACATGTATCAGAAACTCATTTTTTAATAAGTAAGCAACAAGTGCATTATTTTTAACCTGTGTAATAATAAAACACGAATGGAGTGATAGTAAAAAGCGTTCAAATAAGCTTTGCCTCTAGTAGGCCATTCCTTTAAAAACGTATGATTATTAATAATTTAAATTTGCATTAGTTGTCAATTAGACAGATGCATAGTTGACAAAAATTGCTTTGTAATTTAAAATTGATTTAACATGGTTTTTACTATACAACACAAATCATTCATGCTAGAATCTTATTTTCGAAACGGACGTAAGATTGACGGACAATGACAGTATTCTCTTCAAGATTGTTTAGAAGAATTTAGAAATGAGTTCCCTAACGTCATCTTTGATTATGACAGTTTTCGGCACACAGTGACACATTCCGTTATGGTTTTCAGAGAAACAGGGAGTGTTAAACAGAAAGAAGGCGCAGGTCGGGCGAAAAAGCGTACAGAAGAGCTAGTTAATAATGTAAGAGAAATTATAAATAATGCACCAAGAACTTCCGTACGAGCATTATCACAACAAGTGGGTGTGTCAATTGTCACATGTCATACAATTTTGAAAAAGGACTTACATTTATTTCCATATCACATGACCTGTTATCAAGAAATCAAGGAAATCGACTATCCCAGAAGAATAACGTTTAGTCAGTGGTTCTTAAATAATTTTGATAATGACCTTCTTGACAAAACCTTTTTTTCTGATGAGTCATGGTTTTATCTGAATGGATATGTGAACTCACAAAATATGAGGATGTGGACTAATGAGAAACCACATAATTTTTTTGTTGAAACCGGACTTCATCCGCAGAAAATTGGTGTATGGTGTGCGATTAGTCGAAGGAGAATTATTGGCCCTATTTTTTTTTACGGAACCTTAACAGGAGAAAGGTATCGACAAGAAATTATTATGCCATTTATCGAACAGCTTGACGACGAAGAAATAACACAGGGTTACTTTCAACAAGACGGAGCTAGAGCACACACAGCAGGTGAAACAATTAATATTCTGCAGCAATTTTTTTAAAATCGGTTGATAAGTTTAAACACTGAACATGAATTTCCACCAAGATCTTGTGACATTACCCCATGTGATTTCTTTTTATGGCCATTCTTAAAGAACTCAATTTATCAAGTACCTGATCTTGCAGGCCTTCAAATCAGAATTGCTGAAAGAATTAATGGAATTGACAATGCGATACTACAAAACACTTTTTCCTCCATTAGAAGATGTGAGAAATGTTTCGAACAAGGTGGTGGACACTTTGAACAATTTTTATAAAATTTTGCTTGTTTGTTGGAAATAAACATATTTCATTCACTTAAAAATGTTCGTTTTATTATTTTCACATTTGTCATTTCAATCAAATATCTCATCTCATAACCAACAAAATTCCTATTAAAATTAGTAACAAGCTAAGACATAATCATAATTTCCAAGGGCTACTTTGATGTAAAATTTATTTGAATTCTTTGTACAATCTTGCTTAAAATGCTCTAGTGACATTTCGCAATTGTGGTAACCAGGGTAACTTATACTTATTTTTGTCACATTGATTTATCATTTTTAATGTCGTTTTTCGCCACATTTTTGCTTCTGTTTTCAGTTTTAGAAACTTATTTTGTACTATATTAGTTTACGTTTGCATTCTTTAGTGGAATATTCTTTAGTGGAGTTTACTTTCAGTTTAATCGTGAAATTATAATTAATAAATAATGGTCTATTCTACCCAAGAACGTGTGGAATTAGTGACTTTGTATTATGAGAATGGGAGGTATGCAAGATCTACAGCTCGCTTATTCGACGAAAATCACGCAGGTCAAAATGTGCGGCACAAGTACGTACTGGAATTAATCCAAAAATTTACGGAATCGGGCTCTGTATTTATGTACAGAACCCGTTTCCGTAAATTTTTGGAAAATAACATTTTCATCGGGTTGTAAATAATGAAAATATCAACGTCGAAGTTTTAGGTCAGGTCGCAGTGCTTGGAAATGCGACGCCGATACGACAGGTATCTCAAGCATCAGGAGTAAGCTGTTCATAAGTTTGTAGACTACTTAAGAAGTTCAAATTTCATCTATATAAAATTACACTTGTTCACAAATTTAATGGGAATGATTTTGACATGAGGTTAGAATTTTGTGAAGTAATGACCAAGCGCATCAACAATAATTGAAACTTATTGTATAATATCTGCTTTTCGGACGAATCATCCTTTTCATTGAATGGTGAAGTAAATCGTCACAACTGCAGATATTGGAGTGACACCAACCCTCATTTGACGCGGGAAACACATACACAATGGCCTCAGAAACTTAATGTATGGGCTGGTATCTTTGGCGGTCATCTCATAGGACCCTTATTTATTGACGGTCAAATATATTTGAACATGCTAGACGATACAATCATCCTTTGATTACAGAAAAATTGGGGCAAGATCCAGATTTGTTGGAGAATGAGGTAATATTTCAGCAAGATGGAGCGCCTCCACATTACGCTGCCGGAGTACGACAATTTCTGGATCATCACTTCGCAATCGTTAGATTGGTCGAAGGGGGCCTATAGAATGGCCTGCCAGATCGCTGCATCGTACACCACTTGATTTTTTTTTCTCTGGGGCCATCTTAAGTCTAAGGTATATGTTACGCGTTCAGCTTCCTTACAAGATTTTCGCCAAAAAATTGTTGAAGAATGCCAACGAATAACTAAATTTAATAAAATAAAATCCAAGCCATTTCACTCTAGTCGTTTTTTATAGCACAGGTTGCAAATAATGCACTTTTTGCTTACTGATAAAAAAAATGACTTTTTGATACATGTTGCCGTAAAGAGAATTAAAATACCTTTTGAATGAGTGATCACAAGACACATCAACATTAAAAGTTGTCCCCCTTGATATGAAAATTGACAGGTTTCATAATTTTATATAAATCACAGCAGGAAACGAGTTATTTGAGGTGTCTCGTGTCAATTGAAATGCCCTGTTTAATAGGATACGAGGGGAATCCTAAAAATTTCCGGAAAAAGAAAGAAAAACAAATATTCTATCGAAAAATATTTATTGTTTCTCGAAATATTTGCCTTTAAGTTTTGCGTTTGAAGAAACGAGTTGTCGAAACATTTATTCCAATCTGAAGTAGGTATCTCAGAAACATGCCTTTTAAATGCTTCAACGGCCTTTTCCGGTGTCGGAAACCACTCACCACGCATTTGGTTTTTGACAAAAGGGAACAGAAAGAAGTCGTTAGGTGATAAGTTAGGCGATTACTTAATTCAATATTATTCTCCTTTAAATAATCGACCGTTTGATGTGCTATGTTAGAGCTGGAGTTGTCGTGGTGAAGGATGTTGCACCGATGTCTGCTGTTTTTTCTGATTTCATTGAAGACTTCAGGTAAACAAATTGTTGTATACGAATCAGCGTTTACTGTTTTTCGTTCCTCAAGAGCAAAGGTAGCAACAGGCCTAGTTTTACGGAAGAAAAAGGCAATCTTTTTTTTTGAAGCGCTTCGTGAACGAACAACTTTTGTTGGTTTTGGTTCACTTTGGAACACCCAAACAGTTAATTGTTGTTTTGTTTCTGATTCGTGTGAATATATTCCGGTTTCGTCACCTGCTACCATACTATATCCATTGGCAGAAGCACCACGATTGCATTTTTGAAGCATTTCCTTGCATCAACTCACACGAGCTAATTTTTGACGTTTGGTTAAATTGTGTGGAATTCAAAAACTGCAAAGTTTCTTCACTACTAAATGATCATGTAAAATCGTTTGTATTTATTTTTACCAATGCCGAAGGATGCTTCTATCTCGCGATATGTCACATGTCGATCCGCTTCAATCATTTCTCGCACAGCATTAATATTTGCCGGAACAACACCAGTTGATGGACGACCTTCACGAAATTCGGCAAAAAACTTTTTTTTCAAAATTTATATGCAAAACTATTATTTTTAAAGTATTTGTGACGCTGGTAGAGAATCACATTTGCTTTATTTTGAACGTCAGCCTCCGAAACCAGAGCACTTGTATCGTCGGCATATATAAATAAAGAATAGTTAATAAAATCTACCAAGCTATTTATAAGAAGTAAAAACAACACCTAATTTCACAGGCAAGACTGGTGAATAAAAATATCTGTTTATGCTATTTTCCTTGTAAGATATTCGAATAAATTGTACACGCTTTTGATAAATAAGATTTAGGCAGTTTCTACCTCATCTACCTCAATGATAATGATTATTTTACGACGGATGCCTTTTTGGTGTTGCATATAGCCTCACAGAGGATGTACGTAATAAAACCAAAATTGACAAAATTAATCTCAATCTTTCGTTATTCTAAATGTAAAGTTTCATCAATATACAAGTGATATTTATTCATAGTGAATTTCTAAAGTTTACAAGTTGACCGGAAAATGGAATTGAGTCGAGAACATTTTTGCGCAATAATTTTTTACAACTTCCGGAGAGGATTAACTCAATAATAATGTGTTGCTGAGTTGGTTTCTGTTTTTGAAGAAGAAGCACCACATCAATCGAAATTTCACTTTGGCAGTGTGAATTCCAATGTGGACAGGTCCAAGAACAGCAGTTACCCAGAAGATCGTTGCTGTGCGCTGCCTGAGGTATTTCATAAACCTTAATAGAAACGATCCTACATGATGAACTGAGTGTGAGAAAGTTAGTTTCCTCTTGTATTCCGCAAACTTTTAACTGAAGAGCAAAAGTCGGGTAGCGTTAATTTGTTCCGAAAAACTTCGAGCTGGTTCAATAACGGAAACTCAAAAAACGTTTATAACATCGTGAGTGGCGATAAATCATGGATTTATTTCTATGAACCCGAAAATAAGCGTCAATTCACCGTTTGGGTGTTTCAAAATGAAGAGAATCCTACAAAAGCTATTCATTCGCTAAGTTTGTCGAAAAAGATGGTCGCAACAGTTGTCTCAAAATCAGGTCATGTAGCTACAATTCTTTGCAAGATCGAAGGACTGTTAATGGGGATTGGTACACAACCATTTGTTTGCCAGGAATAATCGCCCTGATCCGATAAACTAACCTACAACGGCGAATTATCCTGCGTCAGGACAATTAGAGTTTGCACACGGCTCGAAAGACAATTGAGATTTTGGAGCAGGAAAATATTGAATTAGTAGATCATTCTTGGTACAGTTCAGACCAGGTTCCAACCATTTTTTTACGTTCTCAAAGATCGAGAATGGAATGCACAGTAGATGATTTCAGTCGCCGGAAGAAGCAGTAGATGCCTTCAAAACGGCAATTTTGACTGTTCCAACTGAAGACTAGAATAACTGCTTTAATAATATTGATTTGAGCGAATGCAGAAAGATGTGTATCAATTTTTGTGGAAAACATTTTGAAAATCAGTAAAGCACTTTGAGTCGATCCACTGATTGATTTTATGGCTATATGCAACACTAAACAGACATCTCGCGTAATATTAAACATGTGTTAAAGTTACAAATGAAACAGACATGCATTACACACATCTGTATCTGTACACATGGACATACACCTCGTATTTTCTAACGTTTACTTCAGCCAAAGACACGTGTTTCTGTCTCAACTAGATTTCGTCACTTTGGCTAGTGAAGTAAACTTGTATAGCAAATCAGGTGGCACCAGATAATCTAGTGACATTTAACATCTGATACCTAGAGGAAAGTGACCAAACCCGGACCCCACCCCTAAAGCGGACCACCTTCGTTTTGCCTCTGTATTAATCTACTTTCCAATAGAAACAGGCGTAACTGATAGTTTCGAAAGCGGCCGCATGCGAGTCGGGCGGTAGTATCACCGGCTTCACCTGTTGCTGGTCAGGCGGCCATTATATGTTGTTGTGAGCATAAAAGTTATTTTAAACCGGCGAATTAGTCAATCGTTACCGATTAGTTCACAGGTAAGTCATTCAAGTTATATATATGCTGAAATGCTATTGTTGCTGCTTCTAATTTATCATATTGTGGTTTAGTTAAGTCATCTACTTAAAAAGTTGTCGGCTTTCAAACAATTTGGTTATGGTTGCGTAAACCTCTGCAGTTTCCTAAAGCGGACCCTCTATTTTGTCTTGTTAGAAGTTCTCATTTTCTAAATTCTTATTCTATCGGGATTCTGTTGCAGCTTCCATAATAATGGCGAAGACGAAATTAAGAAACTGGAATGCTGCCGACATGGCAAAAGCGATTGATGCAGTTCGAAGAAAGAAATTCGGCTGGAAAACGGCAAGTAAAACATTTAAAGTGCCAAAAACGACACTTATGAGGTTGGCGAAAGAAAAGTATGGAACACCAGAGGAAGCAGCCCAAACAAAAGTAGGTAGACCTACAGTTTTGGGTAAAGAACTCGAAGAGGAACTAGTTCATTATTGTGTTGCAGTGGAAGCTGCTTTTTTTTGGACTTATCCGTTCGAACTTACGAAGAATGGCTGTACAGCTAGCTGAAAGGAATAATATCAGGCATCCTTTTAATGAGGAAATGGCTGGCAAGAAGTGGGTTAGTCTCTTTCTCAAGCGTCACAAAAATAAATTGTCTGAGAGGAAACCTACTGGCACATCCTATTCTAGGGCATTAGAGTTTAGCAAAGAAAATACTGAAAAATTCTTTAGTCTACTCGAAGGCCTTTACGAAAAGGAAAAATACACTCCTGACAGAATCTATAATGTTGATGAGAGTGGGATCACGATTGTTCAATCAAAAGTGGCAAAAGTAATGGGTCTTCGTGGCAAAAAACAAGTATCTGCATTGACATCTGGGGAACGTGGAGCACTGATTACCATCGTTGTAAGCATGAATGCTGCTGGTTCATTCGTGCCCCCTTTGGTCATATTTCCCAGGAAAAATATGAGTGAACAGCTGAAAAAAGGAGCACCACCTGGAACAATTTGTGCAGTTCACCCCTCAGGTTGGATCCAAACCAATATTTATACACAGTGGTTTGAACACTTCGTTCAGTTTGTTAAGCCTACAGAGGACAAACCTGTTCTACTGCTCTTAGATGGCCATTACAGTCATACTCAAAATATAGATCTAATCGACTTTGCTCGTGACAATTACATTACAATTGTTTCTCTGCCTCCTCACTTATCTCATAAACTGCAGCCATTGGACAAAACTTTCATGGGTCCCCTTAAGTCCTACTACAGTGAGGAAATCAGGTAGTGGTTAAGGTGTAATGATCGTCCCGTCACTGCCTTTGACGTAATGGAGCTGTTTGGAAAAGCCTACACCAGGTGTCAGACTGCTCAAATTGGAATCAACGGCTTCAGGGTGACAGGAATCTATCCTTTAAATAAAAACCGATTCACAGAGATGCAGAATATATTGAAGAGGCCACCAAAATGCAGATGCCCTCTTTTCATGAAACTGTCTTTAAAAAAAAGTCCTCGGGAAATGAAGCGAGCCCCCCAAAGAATAATGAAGATTCTGATGTAAATGAACAAGCTTTTGGCCTAGAAGTTGATCTAAATAAACCATCCACTTCTAAAACGTTTCAGTCTGCTGTACCACCTACAGTCTCTGATGAACAACGCCAGGTTTCTGCAGGAGTAGTTAAGTTAAGAACCCTGCAAAACAAGCTTTCAACTTCTGGCGTGTCTGAATTGCAAGATTCGCCAAGAAATGAGAAGTCTTTTCAAACTAGCCCATTTCAAATCATCCCTATTCCACAAGTTAAAAAGAGGACTTCCACTAGAGGACGAAAGGCTTGCAACTCTGCGATCATTACGTCTTCACCGTACAAAACCGATTTGGTGGAAGCAAAAAATGCTAAAGAAGTTAGACAGCAGCTGAGTGGACGTAGTCGGGGCCGTGGCCGAGGATCAACATCTATTCCAACACTTACAAATCTTAAATCAAACAAGGAAACAGTTCCTAACAATTCCAAAACAAAAAAGGAGGCAGTTAAGAAACGTCTCAACTTTACATTGAGACAAGAAGAGTCCAGCAGTGATGAGTCATGTGTTGAAATATCCTCTAGTTCTTCCGAACTAGAATGTCCTCCCAGAATATCTCCTAGGAATGATGACGATGCTGAATGTATGTTTTGCAATATGAAATTCTTACAAGACACTGCAGGCGAACTTTGGATCATGTGCTTGATGTGTTCTTTGTGGGCACACGTTGAATGTGCTGGTGCCGAGACAGATTCTACATCTGTGACTTTTGTAAATAATTGCAAAAAAAAAACTGTTTTTTGTGTTATGTTCCAAACTTTCTTTGTTTTGAATTCATTTTCTGCATTTAAGTCAACATTATTTTGGTTGTTTATGAGGGGTCCGCTTTAGGAAACCTTCTGTCCAAGTTGACAACATTTACGGTTTGTGAAGAAACAGGTTTTCACCGAAAAATATTTTATTTTTGTACCTAAATAGAATACATATAATAGATAACTCAATAAAGCATACACTACACGTATTTCCATTTCATTTTGCACAATATTCTATTTTTTTTTAATCAAAACCAAAGTAGGGGTCCGGGTTTGGTCACTTTCCTCTATATACGTATTTTTTCCTTTCTGTACCGACATAGCTGGACGAGAGAAAATCGCTATTTTCGACGTAATCTCGTTTGTCCGTCAGATGTCACTAGATTATCTGGTGCCACCTGATAGAATAAAAGTTGCTATAACTATGAAGCGATCCATCAAACCTAACTTCACTAGCCAAACTGACGAAGCCTAGTTGAGACAGAAGCACGTGTCTTTGGCTGAAGTAAACGTTGGAAAATATGAGGTGATGTTCATGTGTACAGATGCAGATGTGTCTAATGTATGTCTGCTTCATTTGTAACAAATGCGTAATACGTGCTTAACCTATTGGTGTACTCAAAATTTCTTTGATCTGTTAAAGTGTCCAAGATTATTTTAAAATTGCTATTACAGGGACTTCTATAAAGATTTAGTAAAAAGAATTTGTTTTTAATATTTTATATGTTTTTAGTAGGTAACATTTATTATAAATATGTCTCTCAAACAATTGACTGTTTGTTATAATTTTAGGTAAATCTTTTAAATAAAAAACAAAGCACATTATTAAACATAAAATACGTATGATATTTTCCATATACATAGTAATTTTTAATTTGTCACATCGTTTTAATTTCAAAATTGAGTGGTGCAGGTAGAGTTGCATTAGATGATTTAATGAATCAGAGTGTATAGTTTAGTGCATATAGAGTACATTGCCTTTGCTACGTAGGTATGCTGTGTGAAAAACTATCTTATCAGTTTTTCTCATATCGCATATGATATTGCATTTCTCCCTGTTGGAATGTTTTTTGTAATGTATAGACAAAAGCTTCGGTATTTCGCTTGACATTTAAATTTGCAGCGACGACTTTCGACGCGCACGGCGGCGTGCTTGACCTGTTTCTATTATCATCTCTCACTTCCTATTATTACCTTATACGTGAACTTAAATTTAAATTCGCTCTGCGGTCGCTCATATATCAAAAGTAATGAACCGGTGCTTCGTTTAAACTTTCAAGGGTTATTACGCGGAGATTTTTGTTTAGAGAGCCGTTCAAATTATGCTCTCGACTACTGGATTTCTTTTCTCTTTTGAGAGAAGAACTTCCGAATAGGTGCAGTGGAGATATGTTTATTGAAGTAAAAAACAACGTTGAATAATTTCGAATTAGAGGCAATTAACTTAATATTTTGCAAACATCTACAGTTTTTTAATGCATTAAAATAGGTACACAAAAAGCGATTTCGCATGTAAATAAACTACTAAAAAAAATTATTATTTTAAATATAAGCATTTGTGGAACATTTTTTTGAACAAAATTATTACCAGAATATGTAAAGTGAGAATTGAAACATTTTGAACACACAAAAAATTGAAATTTGGTAACACCAATGAATTTGAACATTTTACGAGGGATGTCTTTTATGTTTTGTATATTGGGACATAGAGGGCGCCACTCAGTACTAAAAATTAACCTCCATATTTAGTTAGCCTAAATACAAAGTGTCAGTGTGATGCGTTTAGTGTTGTAGCTACAAAGAACTGTCAAAGTTGACAAGTAATCGAAAAAAAGGAATGAAACCGTGAAAATTTTCGCGCAATAATTTTTTTGTAATTGTCGAAGACCAAGAGAATGCCTTGCCGAGTTCGTTTCTGTTTTCGGTAATGAAGCACCACATTAGTCAACTATTGCTCGTTGGTATGGAGAATTCAAACGTGGACGGATTAGCCTTAGCGACGATCTAAGAGCAGGTACATCAAAAACGGTAGCCACTTAGGAAAACGTCGATGCTGTGCGCAAGTTCATCCACGAATGTGACATATCGCGAAATTGCGGCACCATTGGGGATTTCAAAATCTCAATTCAAAAAATTTTGCATGAAGAATTGTGTGTAAAAATATTAGTTTCCTGTTGGATACCGCATCTGTTGACTGAAGAACGGAAAACAGAATTGGTGTCAGAAAACTCTATAGCGCTTCAACGCTCGAAACTCTAAAAACGTGTACAATATCGTGAGTGGTGATGAATCTTGGATTTACTCATATGAACCAGAAAATAAACGCCAGTCGTCTGTTTGGGTGTTCCAAGGTGAAGAAAAGTCGACAAAAGTCATCCGTTCTCGAATAATTTATCTACAAGATCAAAGAACTGTTACTGCCGATCGGTAGACAACCGTCGCTGAGCTCCGAAAAACCATTCCACAACGACAAATTATCCTTCACCAAGACAATGCAAGTTCACACACAGCTCGCAAGACAATTGAATTTTTAACACAGCAAAACGTCGAATTGTTAGACCATCCTCCGTACAGTGCCGACCTAAGTCTCAATGATTTCTTTACCTTTCCGAAAATTGAGGACGGATTACGTGGTCAAAGGCTCCAGTCGTCAAAAGGAGCAGTCGATTTTGACTGTACCGACACACAAACAATTGCTTCCAGAGTTGGTTCGAGCGCATGCAAAAGTGCATTAATATTCGTAGAGAATACTTCGAAAAACAATAAAGTCTTTAAAAGCTATGTACTATTTTATTCCAGCTCTTCAATAACGTTATTGCTTTTCCGCAGCATACTTCGTATTGATGAAGGGGATCGTATTTCATTCTTCAATGAGAGCCTGTTCAAGCTCTTCTAATATTTCTGGTGGGTTTAGGTGCCTTTTTACTGCATATCCAAGATGATCCCATAAATACTCTTAGATTTAAATCCGAACTGAGCGAAGGATGTGGTAAACTGGCTATATTATGTTCTCGAAAGTATTTAGTAATTATTCTTACAGCTTGAGGACGTGCGTTATTGTGCATAAATAAAAATTCTGCACCGACAGGACGTGCTTGAAGTTGCACATGAACATAAAAAATTTCGTCGATATATCGCCCTGCAGTCAGAGAACTTATTACAACAGTAAATGGAGTACGGCAATTCAATAAAATTCCTGCCCAGACCATTATGGAACTGTCACCAAAAGGTAAACCTTCCTGGACACATGAGAGTAAAAATCGCTCTTAGGTGTTCTCCATAGATACTCAAATTGAACAGCAACTCATTTGAGAACATCGCCCGTTCCCAGTAACGCAACTGCTAGCGTTGACGTACCTGTGCATACAACATCCTGGTTAGCCCACGATTTCTAACTTTGGTTTTTTTACTGGCCGCCTAGATCGTAAATTACCTTCACGAAGTCGGTTTCTTACCATTTGGTTACTTATTTGAACATGTCGAGTTCTGGAAAGGTTGTTTTGAAGAGCACCAGCGGTTCTTGTACGATTTCGAACAGCTTGAAGTCTCGGAAATCGGTCGTCTGTTGGGGTTGTTGCACGATGGTGACCTAGTCCTGGTCTTCTTGTGAAGATGCCATTTTATTGGTATCTCTAGAGTCTCCAAATGACAGACTAACAAACAAGGAGCTGTTTGTCAGCCTCTTCTCTTCTTGCAATAGCATTACTGCTCTTGACATTTCTACCGAATTTAGATGACTTCTTGCCTCATTGGCAACGCAAGTGCAGTATTTTGTATTTTAAAATTAAAAGCAAAATTCTAACGATAAATAAAAAGAAAATTTATCTGTAGCAACACTATGATTTATACACCAGGTAAAATTATTTAGTTGTTGCTCGCAGAAACCACGGCCAAATGATATAAAACTGGAATACTGTATACTTGATTGATACAATATATTAATATCTTCATCGTAGCTAGTCTCCTAAGAAAGTTATAAGTCATTAAAAAAGTGATCCCTAAATTTTTTGGAGTAGTTTATATTACATAATATTAAGGTAGAAAAAAAAATGATAGTGTGGAAATGAATATAAATATACGGTAAGTGCGGTCACATACAAGAATATAGGAACTATACGACCAAATACGATTCAACATAGAGGTGGGGATAGATAGCAAACGGTTATTTGGTATAGGGTTGCCATTAATGGGAAAATTTCCTCGAATGTGGTGATCTTATATGCTATAATTTTATCAGTGACGAAAAGATAAGGAAGTGAGGAAATCGGTCCAAAAAGAGGATTTTTTAAATATTTTTACAAGATAATAATATTTCGTCTATACAATAAAAAATAGATTCAGATAGTATTGCTTTATTTAAGGAAATATTCGTATGGAATATTCAAGACTAATAACTAACAAAACCTATATTTAATGCACATCATGTGTTCCTTTAATATTGCTACCCAGAAATTCCCGGCATGTGAAATAAAACAAAATAAATTGTTCTTACAACTTCACGCGAAGTAATGTAATTGTAAATATTCTTTCTACACTTTACGACGCTATTTTATTCGAATTTTTTCATAGAAAAAAATTCGCCCTTAAGTAGGAATCGAACCCACGACCTCTGGCTTGGCGGACCATTGCTCTACCACTGAGCTGTTAAAGGCGTGAAATAAGGGCGAATTTTTTTCTATGAAAAAATTCGAATAAAATAGCGTCGTAAAGTGTAGAAAGAATATTTACAATTACATTACTTCGCGTGAAGTTGTAAGAACAATTTATTTTGTTTTATTTCACATGCCGGGAATTTCTGGGTAGCAATATTAAAGGAACACATGATGTGCATTAAATATAGGTTTTGTTAGTTATTAGTCTTGAATATTCCATACGAATATTTCCTTAAATAAAGCAATACTATCTGAATCTATTTTTTATTGTATAGACGAAATATTATTATCTTGTAAAAATATTTAAAAAATCCTCTTTTTGGGCCGATTTCCTCACTTCCTTATCTTTTCGTCACTGTTAAAATTATAGCATATAAGATCACCACATTCGACGAAATTTTCCCATTAAAGGCAACCCTATACCAAATAACCGTTTGCTATCTATCCCCACCTCTATGTTGAATCGTATTTGGTCATATAGTTCCTATATTCTTGTATGTGACCGCACTTACCGTATATTTATATTCATTTCCACACTATCATTATTTTTTTTCTACCTTAATATTATGTAATATAAACTACTCCAAAAAATTTAGGGATCACTTTTTTAATGACTTATAACTTTCTAGGAGACTAGCTACGATGAAGATATGAATATATTGTATCAATCAAGTATACAGTATTCCAGTTTTATATCATTTGACCGTGGTTTCTGTGAGCAACAACTAAATAATTTTACCTGGTGTATAAATCATAGTGTTGCTACAGATAAATTTTCTTTTTATTTAACGTTAGAATTTTGATTTTAATTTTAAAATACAAAATACTGCACTTGCGTTGCCAATGAGGCAAGAAGTCATCTAAATTCGGTAGAAATGTCAAGAGCAGTAATGCTATTGCAAGAAGAGAAGAGACTGACAAACAGCTCCTTGTTTGTTAGCCTGTCATTTGGAGACTCTAGAGATACCAATAAAATGGCATCTTCACAAGAAGACCAGGACAAGGTCACCATCGTGCAACAACCCCAACAGACGACCGATTTCCGAGACTTCAAGCTGTTCGAAATCGTACAAGAACCGCTGGTGCTCTTCAAAACAACCTTTCCAGAACGCGACATGTTCAAATAAGTAACCAAATGGTAAGAAACCGACTTCGTGAAGCTAATTTACGATCTAGGCGGCCAGTAAAAAGCCAAAGTTAGAAATCGTGGGCTAACCAGGATGTTGTATGCACAGGTACGTCAACGCTAGCAGTTGCGTTACTGGGAACGGGCGATGTTCTCAAATGAGTTGCTGTTCAATTTGAGTATCTATGGAGAACACCTAAGAGCGATTTTTACTCTCATGTGTCCAGGAAGGTTTACCTTTTGGTGACAGTTCCATGATGGTCTGGGCAGGAATTTTATTGAATTGCCGTACTCCATTTACTGTTGTAATAAGTTCTCTGACTGCAGGGCTGAAATTTTTTATGTTCATGTGCAACTTCAAGCACGTCCTGTCGGTGCAGAATTTTTATTTATGCACAATAACGCACGTCCTCAAGCTGCAAGAATAATTACTAAATACTTTCGAGAACATAATATAGCCAGTTTACCACATCCATCGCTCAGTTCGGATTTAAATCTCAGAGTATTTATGGGATCATCTTGGATATGCAATAAAAAGGCACCTAAACCCACCAGAAATATTAGAAGAGCTTGAACAGGCTCTCATTGAAGAATGAAATACGATCCCCTTCATCAATTCGAAGTATGCTGCGGAAAAGCAATAATGTTATTGAAGAGCTGGAATAAAATAGTACATAGCTTTTAAAGACTTTATTGTTTTTCGAAGTATTCTCTACGAATATTAATGCACTTTTGCATGCGCTCGAACCAACTCTGGAAGCAATTGTTTGTGTGTCGGTACAGTCAAAATCGACTGCTCCTTTTGACGACTGGAACCTTTGACCACGTAATCCGTCCTCAATTTTCGGAAAGGTAAAGAAATCATTGAGACTTAGGTCGGCCCTCTACGGAGGATGGTCTAACAATTCGACGTTTTGCTGTGTTAAAAATTCAATTGTCTTGCGAGCTGTGTGTGAACTTGCATTGTCTTGGTGGAGGATAATTTGTGGAATGGTTTTTCGGAGCTCAGCGACGGTTGTCTACCGATCGGCAGTAACAGTTCTTTGATCTTGTAGAGAAATTATTCGAGAACGGATGACTTTTGTCGGCTTTTCTTCACCTTGGAACACCCAAATTGCAAATTGCATTACTTCGCGAAAATGCAATAAATTTGTACAACTGCCGTACTACGGGCAAGATATATTCATCTGTTTCCTTTGATGTAACTCAAGGCATCATAAAAGTTTCTAATTCACGCCTTTAACAGCTCAGTGGTAGAGCAATGGTCCGGCAAGCCAGAGGTCGTGGGTTCGATTCCCACTTGAGGGCGAATTTTTTTCTATGAAAAAAAATCGAATAAAATAGCGTCGTAAAGTGTAGAAAGAATATTTACAATAAATTACATCGCGAAAATGCAATAAATTTGGGTAATGTCAGACTAGAAATGTCATCAGCAAGGTCAATTTAATACAGCCAAAACTAGGTGTACGGGATTTTATTGTCAGCCAGTGTACATATATGTGTGAATTTCTAATTTTATTTTCACAAAGGCCCCTAGTGAAATTTGAAATTTTCATAAAATATGGAGAATTTTAATGAAATGGAAAACAATTGTGAAAATTATAAATTAATACATAACCTAGTTTGTTGAGAAAAAGTTGTCGGCAGATTTTTTATGTCATAAAGGAAAAAATTTAAAAGGGAGAATTCAAAGAAAAACGCGTTTTATATAAAACGTCTTAAAAAGAAATTCTGTTATTCACGTGCACCGAAATATATAAAAATATTTAGGTGTATTTTAGTTTGGACGTATACGTAACATTGCGTTTACAATTTTTCTATATTTCACAAAAGTGATTCTCCCCACAGTCGTGTTTATTCCTTTGAAAGTGGAAATATATTTAGCCGTTGCTTGACGAAAGAAAAAAACGCTCAAGGACATTTTCTGCATGACATTTAAAAATACAAAATTTAAAAAATGCAGGAAATATTTCTCGAAGACCATTGTAAACGTATGAAATTTTGTCACATAATGAGAGAAAAATGCGAACCAAATAAAAGTCTTATTTAAAAATACTCTATTTACTGTTGACTAAACAGAATACACAAAATAACAGGAGGGGTATGCTCACGCAATGAACGCTCTGTAATTGACTACGTGGTAACACCTACGAAATACAGAAGGGATATGAAGGACGTGAGGATTAAAGAAGCTATGGTGGAGCGGATATGGATTATTACCTCCTGGAGGCTAGAATCGAAACGAAGATGGTAATTAGAAATAAGTTACAGGACCCACAAATAAGAAATAAGTACGAAGGAAATCGGAAAGTTTCTAGAACGAACCAGAAGATGGCGTTGTACGCGCGTACCAGTGATATGTTTTGAGTGCCCCATATAACGGGTGTTCAGAAACATTCGAAGTCAAAGTAGGCCTTGAAAATATGAAGTTATGTCTGAGATAGATTGATACATTTACTTAATACAATTTTATAGGTTATCAAATTAGTATCTGCAATATTAGATTCTGACTTAAGTAAAGATATACGATTTTTTGTTCAGAGCCCACTTGACTTCGAATGTTTCTGAACACCCGTTATTATATAGCTGGTGTCAAATTAGACAGATAATGCATAAAGTAAAGCCGTTATAGCGGATGATATAGTGCTATTAGACAAAACGCGAAAAAGAGCTACACAGAATAACTTACAAATTTGGTCCGAGGAGCTAAAAAAATATAAATCTAATAATAAACATGGAGAAAACTAAGGTGATGGTAGTTACAAATAATGAGTCCAATATAAATATAGACATTAGAAGGAAGCAAGATAGAAGAAGTGGAAGTATTCAAATATTTAGGAAGAAATATAAATGATCGAGGTATGTAGGAGGTGAAATTGGAGCCAGAATAAATTCAGCATCGAAGGTATATCTTCACAAACATTTGCTGAAGCGAAAAGAGAAACAAACAAAAACGACCGTGTATCAAACGATGTACTTACCGGTTCTGATGTATGAGGCGCAAACCTGGGTACCCAAAGAAAGACAAAAATAATGATTGAAAGGTGGTGAAATGAGATATTTAAGGAAGGTATTAGGATGTGGTGAGAACGTATAAAAGAAGAAACGAGAATATCAGGCAATAATTAAAAACTAAATCACTAAATTTCAAAATAGAACAAAAGAAACTGAAATGGTGGGGACACATGATTAGAATGAATGAGAGCAGATAGGTAAAGAATGTATGGAATTAATGTTTTGTTATTTCTTAACAAAAATGTTTTTTTGTTAAGAAATAGCAAACCATTCAACCATATTGCCCCATTAATGAGATTTTATTGTCCATATAGTATTCTCAAAGCCTTGTTACACACAAAATCCAAGTGATGTTTAAGCGAAAGTTTCTGATCAAGTACAATACCCAAGTCTTCAAAGTACTCCCAAGACACTATCATTCACAATATAATCATATTCCACTAATGTATTATTTCTAGAAAAAGAGATCAGTTTACACTTACTTATATTAAGATTAAGGATGTTGACTTTGCATAAATTAATAATAATAATAATAATATACTTTTATACCCAACAGTCTAGGCCCAATTACAAGGTACATTATAATGATAACTACATGACATTGCAGGGCAATTAAATAAACTATGGACTTAAATAATGTTGTCCATCCGCCAACCATCCTCGACCAAACAGATCATCCAGTATTCTGTTGGCCATGGAGGAGATAATATAGGTAGGAGTTCGTTTCAAGACGTTCGTCTTCGCGAAGGGAACCGTAAATGTAACTGAATTTAATTGGAGTGAGAAATAGCAATTATTCAAATCTCCTCTCACATGCAATTGTCGCTAAACTTGTTGCGTTGATTCTACAATTTGACAAGGTTACTCCTGCCGAAGAACGTAGACGCAAACACGTCGCGACGTCAGCTATCCAACTGTACGGATAATTAACATTTGTATGAAAAAAAAAACACATCCGTCCAGAAACGTGCATATATCGATATTTCACTGTCGTTACAGATCATCAGTACACGATATTCTGACTTAGACATGATTTTATTATTATACTTTCGTGTATATGTACGAATTATATTGAATTTAATTGGAGTGAGAAATGGCAATTATTCAAATCTCCTCTCACATGCAATTGTCGCTAAACTTGTTGCGTTGATTCTACAATTTGACAAGATTATTCCTGCCGAAGAACGTAGACGCAAACACGTCGCGACGTCAGCTATCCAACTGTAGCGACAATTGCATGTGAGAGGAGATTTGAATAATTGCTATTTCTCACTCCAATTAAATTCAATATAATTCGTACATATACACGAAAGTATAATAATAAAATCATGTCTAGGTCAGAATATCGTGTACTGATGATCTGTAACGACAGTGAAATATCGATATATGCACGTTTTTGGACGGATGTGGTTTTTTTCATACAAACGTAAATGTAACTTCGTACCTGGAGTTCATACGAGGAACCAAAAACGACATTCGCTCCAATATGAACAGGCAGTCAATAATGTTTTTCATTAGTTTAGTTAGGAATTTCTTACAAATATTCTGCCTTCTTACGCTTAGAGATGACATGCAGTGGCGTAAAAGCAAATCAACCTGGGATGCACCACGTTCCGGGTAGATACCATCAGTCTTGAATGTGAGGTACTTAAATTTACGGTGAACACGGTCCAGATGAACATAGACGGGATACCAAATGAATGAGGCATATTCCATTTTGCTTAGAACATAAGCATGGTACAGTGATTTAAGCAAAGAGAGATTTTTAAAGTATTTTGATACGCGCATAATAAATCCCAGAGTTTTGTAGACATCGGAACACATATGAATTATATGGGATCTGAACGTAAGATTAGAATCAAATAAGACTTCAAGATCCTTTATTTCCGTCTTACTGGTTAAAATATTGTTTTTAATAAAATACGATGATTCGTGAGGGGTAGCAGATCGAGTATAAGTGACCACGCATCATTTGTCAATATTTAATGTAAGTTTGTAACGTTCACCCCATGCAAGTAATACGTCCAGATTTTGCTGTACTTTAACGATATCGTCAATTGTGGAAATCTCAGAATATATTTTTAAAATTGAATTGATTCGGCATTTACTTGATGAAGATCCATAATTAAGAATAGAAATAAAACTACAGTTTTAATCTTCACTTTTAATTAAAAGTGAAGATTAAAACTGTAGTTTTATTTCTATTCGTATATATTTTTATATCATCTGCATAGGCGAGAATGGGACACATCACTTGGAGGAGATCATTCATAAACAACAGAATTCAAATCTTTTTGTTACAAATCATAATTACTGGAACCACTTACTCCCGAAAGTGGTTTAATGTCATCAGCATATAGTAAGCAACCAGTCTTAACTTGAAGAGGTAGATCATTAATATAAAGATTGAAAAATAAAGGTGTTAAGACGGAATCTTGTGGCACTCTGGCACCAGTAGATATAAATATGTCCGATTCAATGTTGTAATATTCAAAATAATTCTTATGATCAACTAATAAAGCAATAGGAAAATATCCCCAGAGCGGTTTATAGTAGTTCTTGTGTATGTTGTTTCACTGTAGTCTTTATTATTCATAATAGTTTTAGTCGATATAAGAGACGTGCAAAAATTCCATTAGCAATGTAAGCCATTGTCTAAAAGTGATGTTAACAGAAAGTTGTATTGTTTACATGAGGGCAGTTTTGAAAATGTATGGAATCTAATAGTTTCAGTGGTGCCCGGGTTATACAACTTTTATATCCGTAAAATTTGATATTTCTAATTAATACTTCTCATGGCAGTTCGTACTACCAACCTTGAAGTCATCAGAACCGAAAGAGTGAAGTTGTTAAGTCGTTAAGGTAAAGGAAGGTAGTGAAGTATTATTCTTGTGCGAGAAAATCTTTACTATTAAGCATAATATATCAAGTGATCGATCGAGTGTATACTCGCTCGATTCCTAGAAGCCCGACGATTGTAATATCGGTTTAGCATTGTCACCATCAGGCTTCAGTAATAGTTTGATGGTGTGTCTCTTACAAAGGTGTTTCTCCTATTAATCTTTGCGAAATTAGGGTGAAAATATCGGCTCCAATTTACCAAAAAACTGCGATAAATTTCTTGTTTAGGGGGCGTTTAATGGGCGTTTGAAAAGGATTGGGCACTTGCTCAAAGAACGAAAACGACTAACATGACTGAAAAATAAAGTTTCTGAGTTTATCAAGGTTTTCGATTAGCCGTTTGGTAGCCCTGACTCGAATCCTCTTGACTGTCGATTATATGTTCTCGAAGGTATGGCTCGTAAGAAATAGCAAATAGAAATAGAAAATTTGGTATCTTTGAAACGAAATAGTCTTCAAGTTGCAACAAAAATATCGCTGAAAACGATACATAAATATGTACGCGTAAGTATTTTGCAACTCTGTGTAGATGCAGAAGACGCACAGTTCGAATAAATTGTACATCGTTTGAAAGCTATCTTCTGTACCTTTTGAATATATGTATTTTAGGTTTGTTCCATTAGTACTATTTTATTATACGGGATTAAAGTACTGACAGTATTTGATTATGTCTAGACTGCATACATACGAATATATAGTAAATGAAATAAATTGCATCCTAAATGATGCGATAATTCGAATCTAGAATATCAATTTGGTTTTCCAATATTACCCTTAATCACATTAAAAATACATCAATTTGATAAATTGATGTGCATTAACGGTCTAACAGCGAGGGATAGTACATATGGCTTTGACATACCTACACCGAACGGCCATACGTGTTCCTCTCTTAGACATATATGTGTATGTAAACATAAGTACATGCTTTGGCGAGAAACTCACGTCGAGCGCGTAATGTGCCCTTAATGGAAAAGGCAGCGAAAAACGTGTTAAGCACCGCTAGACGTAAGGCATCAAATGGAAATTTAATACTGGTGTCGTTATATGTTGTAGATGCGTTGCAATAAACAAAAACCGCATACGGGGAAAGAAAAATTCGTAAATCAATAATTCGCTTGAGAGAATAATTTTGAGTTTTGATATTTGGTTGGTGCAGATGAAATAATAATCCTGTAGAGATAATGTGCTTTATTTGCGATAAAAAAAGAAGTTTCTAATATAAGTGAGTCTCTCTCTTACTATGGGAGATTAGCACCTAATTCGTTTAAGTAGACACATTTATTTACATATTTCTTTTAAATGACAAGAAATGAGTAACAGAAGGAAACAAGAAAGATCCCTAACCATGCTATAAACTAATAAACTCTAAATACATATTTCGGCAACTAAGTTGCCATCTTTAGTAGTACAATCTGAAAAATAGTGCTAAACGTAGCGTCTCTAGCTGAGGTGCAACCCTTGAAGAAATACTCTTCACCAAATCGCCAGCGGGATAACACTAAATTTCTAACATTAAAGCAAACACTTATATACCACTTGAAAAACATGAAGCCTAATTACTACAGTCACAATTACTCCTATTTTTATGTACATAAATACTTGCGTAGCTATCTAATTATCTATAGTTATTTATTGTTTTAATTAATCTAATATTATTTGGAGGCATACAGTGGCCTGTGTCCCTAATATGTCGGACAATACTAGATTTTTTAAGACTATTAAATCTAAAATGGGAACAATGTTCCTTGTAACGAGTTGACATTGAACGTTTAGTTTGCCCCATATATATTTGGTTACAATCGTTACAATTTATTTCATAGATACCAGACTTTGGTCCTACTTAAATTTTACCTTTGGTGCTACCAAAAAGTGATTTTAATGAGTTGGGTGATTTAAACGCGATTTGAAGAAAATCTTTTTTTAGGTAGCATTCAAATTTCTAGAAGCTAAGTGGTATAGTAAACAAACAGGTAGTATATAAGGGTTTGTTTTAATGTTAGGAATTTAGTGTTATCCCACTGACGATTTGGCGAAGAGTGTATCTTCACTTGTACCTTAGCCAAAGATGCTACATTTAACACTATTTTACAGATTGTTCTACTAACTTGGTTGCCGAAATACCTATTGTAAAGCAACATGAACTTAAATTTAGAAATAGTGTGTTAGCCACAACTACAGTTTTAATAATTCCATAAAAAATAGACCAAAATGAAAAATAGATATATTGTTTCAAAGTACATCTTATATGTTAATACGAGGGATGTTTCCAAAGTTCTGGGAATTTAGCTATAATTTTTTTATTTTCTCAATGTTCATCAATATTACAATGTAGTTTTTCAACACAATCGCCATTTAATTGAATACATTTATTTTATAATTTTTTCGGTGTCTCCGCATATCCACCTATTTATGCCACGTTTTACGACAGTTAAACTTTCAAAACGAACCCCCGTAAAGGTTTTTCAAATTTGAAAACAGATGAAAATCACTCGGTGCGAGATCTGGTGAATAAGGTTGTTGCGGTAGCAATTCCCATCGCAAATCGTTCAAAACGTCCTTCGTTTTTCTTGCGGCAGTGCCTGGCGCAGTGGTCCGGATAATAAGTTCGAATAATATTCTGGGTTAATTGTGTACCTTTCGTCAGATAATCCATAAAAATAATCCCTTTACAATCCGAGAATACAGTAAGCATTACCTTTTCAACAGGCAGAACCGCACGCGCCTTAAGTGGAAGCCTTTTTTTCGAGTTTACGCCATTCTTTGGATTGACTTTTGGTCTCAGGATTGAAATAGGAAATCCACGTTTCGTCAGTGGTTATTATCCGTTGCCAAAATTCATCACCGTAAGAGACTAACAGTTCTTTAATTTGACATGCGTCAGACCTATTGAGTTTCTGTTCTGGTCCCAACAGCCTTGGCACCCAGTGGGCTCTAACCTTGCTTACGCCCAAACAATCATGTACGATCTCATGAATATGTCGTGTATCTATTCCTAGGCGTACACTAATTTCAAAAACATTCGTCATTCGTCTGTTCTCTTTCAGTACGTTCTCCATGGCAGTAATGTTTCTTTCATTTACCGGCGTGCTCGGGCGCCCACTGCGTGGATTATCTTCTAATGATGTTCTACCACTTTTAAAACGATCGATCAACCGATATACAGTACTTTTAGATTCGACTTAACCTCTTCAAATACAAGTATTTGATGATTCCTCGGTACTTCAATTTATCGATTTTCACATTTGCATTCGACATGCTTTCTTTCAAAATTTACTGCACAGCAATACATCAACTTCTCGATAAGATTTTACAGTGAGACTTTTAAAATGTCATTATTTCCTGCCATTGTAACAAGATTTTGTTTTGTTCAAAGAAAATGGCCTAGACTAACTAGATATCAATTCTCCCTCGTAATTACTTTTCCACATAATCACCATTTAGTGCAATACATTTCTCCACACGCTGAATCCATTTCTTTATTCCGATCATGAAAAAACTTTGTTGTTTGCTGTTGATCCAATTACGAACAGCAGCCTGAACTTCAGTGTCTGATGAAAAATGATGCCAAGGAGGGATGTGAAACAACCATGAATTTCAGGCTCGTCACTGTTTTCATCGTTTCATTGCTGTAATGCGGTTTGCTGTCGTTGTGGTGCAAGAAAAAAATTATTCTTTCGGGCCTTACTCTACAGATACGATTCTTTAGTGATTATAAAGTTTTGCAGTATCTTATTGAATTAGTCATCGATCCCTGTCCAGAAACCTGGACAACGTTTTTAATTAATAAGTTTTTTAATTAATCAATTTAATTCTATGTATTCTAAGATTTCTTTTTAATTTTGAATTTTATCACTTCATTCAGAGGGACCAGGCATTCCCAGTTATTAACGTTTATGACAGCGTTAACCCCAATATTATAACATCCCTTTTAGAAATGTATTTAACACAAATTTATCAACTTAGTTGATGGTTAATTATTCAGGCCTTTTACTATTTTGTATTATTCCTACTTAAGGTATAGCCGCTAAGGTCATCGCATGCATAGGCACATCAGTTAAGCCTTCTAATGTTCAAATCAAAAGTTTCCCGCCTATTGTAATAAACACGCCGTTGTCCGTTAAACCAGACGAACCCTTTACAAAGTTTTATTACGGTCGCATTATTGAGGGCCTTTGGTATTAAACAATACCATTTCGGAGACACGATTTATCTCAAGTGACGTCTGGGTAAAACCATGTAACTAGCTTGTTTCGACCAATCGTAAGTGTCTTATGATTGGCATTTACCTTTACTTGCCTAATACATTTTGAGAATATAGTTAAGTTTGCTAAGATCCATCAAGGGGAATACACGCGCTATTCCAAGCAACTTCAAGCGTTACTGAAATTAGATATGTAACCGAGTTTTTGTAATTATATATTTGCTGTCGCTTATGTAAATTTAGTTTTTATTTATTACTTAATAATTAAAGAGTGTTGTGCCTTCAACAAGTGTTTTTTTTATTCTGCGAACCACTGAGCAAAAGAAGAACTTCTATTCAAAAGTTGAATTAACGACGATTCAACGAAATTTAGTTATTACGGATTTACGACCCGTGATTACGCAGAAGTGTAAAACCCAGCCACATTCGCCCAAAACAATCCCTTCGGCAGATATTTGGTATGAATGACGTGCTTTGTATCCTAGAAAATGGTGAGCATGACTTTCTGCGCTGATAAAATTCTTTTGAATTTTCATACACGTGGAGAATCACAACGACGATATTCCATGTTTTCGGGGTCATAATGATGAACCCAAGATTCGTCCCTGGGGGTGATGTTCATGAGAAAATCATCTACTTGTCGTCGATACTGGTTAAGAAGTTCTTTGTTTTTCATAACATCCCAATTGTTGCGGTACCCATGCGGCGTAAATTTTCTGTAATTCAACGTCTGAACAATATACTGGACTCTTTCTTGACTAATGCCTAATTGCCGAACAATTGGTTTTTGCGTAATCCGGTGATTTTCTTGAATCCGTGCACTGACTTGTCTTTGATTTTTCTCATGCGTCACTGATACTAGTAAACCTGATTGCTTTTCAACACCTTTATTTCGCCTCTATGACAGATTTCTGCATGTCGCACCCACTTCTGAACTTTTTCACATCAATCCAATTGTTATCATTTATCATAAACAACTTTCAAACGTCTATATATTATATCACGGATCGTTGCTTGGTACGCATCTCACAAAACACACTCCGCTCTCATATTTGTCATTCGTGTGTTCAGTGCGATGGAAATGATGTTTATTAAGAAAAACTTCGTGGTTTCAAATTTTACTAATAAAATCAGCACTTAGTACTAATAAAAGCGATAAAAAGCTCTCCTAATATTCGGAAGGGTAAATTAAATAAATATAAATAAAGAATAAAGAAATTTGAATGTTATTACCAGAACTCCGCAAATGAATGACATCTCGTCTATCAGGAGTATATAGTGCGGTATCGATACACAATGTGTACACTATGTTAATACAATGTCGGATTACATGATTCAAGGATTTAGACCATTCAAGCGCGTCTCTGGAATTGCGGTATTTGCATCCGCTATCAATAATACAATAAGCACGTCGTCTCATTCTACCTGTACTGCTAGGCTCTGGTTATCATCAATTTACAGTTTAATAATGTAATTAATAATATTAATTATTAAATAAAAATATATATTTGTTTATAAAATCAATAAGGTATTAAGTTGCTACATAATGAGGAATTTAAGGTTAATTATTTGAATCTTAATATAGACTAATTTAATTATTGATGTACTTGGTAGGAATATCATACTCGGCTATATTTCACAAATTTTATTATATTTCTCTAACATATATGTTTCGGCTGTTAGGCCATTCTCAGAGTTTCTTACAAATAGCTTAATCTACGTAACAGTGTAACTTATATACCTGGTTTTGTGATGAGGTAGTGGTTAGATGATGTTTATAATGGTGTCTATGATGGGGGTGTTTATAAATTCTAGCTGTGTACTAGTGACTATTACATTTTGTTTCTGGGCCTTTTTAATTTCTAGAATTTCTAATAGATCTAATTTTTTCCTTTTTATTACATTATGTACGAGGGTATATCAGATATAAACGAGACTGATTTTTTAATGACTCGTACAAAAGGTTTTTGAATCGGCGGTGTAGGTGGCTATGTAGACAAAGCACTTAGGGTGGGGAGAGCAACGTCTGAAATTCCGTCGAGACCGTTCAGTAGTGCAGTGACCATGAGTGAGCAAGCAGTGCACGTTTCCGTGGAGCAGCGGATAATTATTAAGTTTTTGACCAATAAGGGGGTGAATCCAACAGACATTTTATGCAGATTGCACGCACAGTTCGGGGAGAACACCCTTTCACGACCTCGCGTGTTTGCATGGCATAAACAATTTTCTGGAGGCCGGGAGAAAGTTGAAAACTAGAGCCACGTTCGATGCCCACGGACGAGCGTTACCGATGCCAACATTGAGGCTTGATTTTCTTCATGATCGCCGCACAATTGATGCCCAATATTATTGCGACGTTTTGGATGCCGCAAAATTGTCTTTACGACGAAAAAGAAAGACGCAATCCGTTAAAAATGTCATTCTCCTTCACGACAACGCCAGACCACATTCGGCAAACATTACAAGGCAAAAAGTGGAACAATTCGGCTGGGAAATCTTGGAACATCCTGCTTACAGTCCAGACTTGTCACCCTGTGACTACCATTTGTTTGGACCTCTAAAAGAAGCTCTTGGAGGCCAGCGTTTCGACAGCGACCAAGCGGTAGAGACATTTGTGCTCCAGTGGCTGTGTGACCGGCCTAAAAGTTTTTACGATAACGGGATTAAAAAGCTTCCAATCCGTTGGGAAAAATGTATTGCGCGGGCGGGAGATTATGTAGAAAAATAGTACATTTATATTAGCATTGTTCAATAAAGCAGTGCACGATTAAAAAATAGATTAAAAAAATCAGTCTCGTTTATATCTGATATACCCTCGTACTAAGTTGCAGCTACGTATATCGGGCAAATGGTTATGATCAATACAGTGTTCCGAGAAACCTGCATTTTTATTATTATTAATGCTATATTTCACGTCTCTGACATGTTCTGATATACGTTTTTTAATGGATTTTCCTATATATATATATATATATATATATATATTGTAAAGTGCCAATCGATGCGCTGAGTAGGATTTAACTAAGAATATAGTATATGAATTAATTATAAAAATTGACAATCTAAAAGAATGAAAGGTTAATGATTTTAAAATTTAAAATGTGGGCGCCAATATACAAATATCCTTAGTCGAATCAACGCTATCTGACCCTTTTTAATATAACTAGCTAATTGCGGTAGAGCTTGAGTGTAAAAGTTAATTTTTAATAATCTCAGGGTTCACGGTCGGTCAGGTGTATTATTTGCAGCTACAAACCAATCAGTGTATTCTCCACTCAAACACAACAATCACACTTCACAAATAAAAGATTGAATTAGATAAATAAATAAAAATTTAATATCACAAAAATAAGAAAACTGTAACAACAAAATTGAGAGATAAAAATAGGAAACTGTATTTAATATTATATAAATTATACAAGATGTGACAAAAATTGAAATTAATAAGTGCACATGTGGGAAATGGTGATGAGGTTATGTGTACGAGATAAAATAAACAAATATTTAATAGTTTTTATATCTTATATTATTTTGGTGAGTATAAGCTTATTTGTAGCTAAATATCTGTAAAATTCAACGTTTTAAATTGATGCTTACTTTAAAATTGAATTTGATACATGAAATAATAATTTGTAGCGATTAATTTGAGCAATTATAACTTTTAAAATTAAATAATTTGGAATAAACGTTGTAGGTGAACCTGATGTTGATCTCCTAGATCTGATATACTTCTCAATATGTGGATATGCGGTAGACCAGGAAGCACGGCCTCGTTCACCGTCTTTGGCGGAGTTCGTCGAGTTGAGTGGTGTAAATCGTTGGCTTGCCCTGCTCTCTGCTTCAAATGATGCTTAGGACGATATCTCACGTTTGCGTTGAGGTATTCTTGAGATTTTTTCTTCAAAAGGTGGGCCTTTAATTTGGTTATCGAATGATTCAACACTAGGTAGGAGATTTTCACTTTAAAGATGTTTTAAAAATTTATTTTAAGGAAGTACACTCAAAAACGGCCATTTATGTTGAAAGTTTTATATCAGATGACGCCGATCGCGTTTTATTTTTTATTCCAAAGCCTTATTTCTATATCGAAATAATCTCGTAATTTTAGTTTAATTACATCAATTTAAAATGTGAGTTTATACAATGTTTTGATTTTAATATAAAGGGAAAATTAATTTAATATTTTACATTAACCTAAAATATGATTTGAATATAAATTTAGTAATGTTTTCTACCGTAAAGTTTGCTTTAGCGGGGTTCATATAATTTTGAATTGGTGGGCGTGGTTATCTAGCGTCGATATAAACCTGATGTTGATAAATTAAATACCTGTTGTTTTGCGCGTATAATTTGAATAATGAAAAAATGAAATTAAAATATAAAAAGTTAGTTAAAATCAAAATAAGATAATGATGAATTTTAAAGTTATCGTCGTATTAATTTATTTACATTTCGATGTTAGTTTCACAAATTCCGTCCACCAATTTATTGTTTATACAGGTGTTTATATTGATTGTGTGCCTGTACTTTCCATTGTAGGTGCTGGAATACCTGAGCTGGTTGTACCACTACATTATCCCCGTCAAAAGAAAAACGAATGTACTGAAGTTATTTCTTTTCCCAGATATGGAAAATGAATTAAGAACATCAACTTGTTTATCTCCCTCATCATGTGTCAACATATTTAAAAAAAAACAAATAAACAAATTCAACTTGGAACAAAATAATAATTATTATGTAATTCTCTTTTCTAATATATAAATTATTTATTATTCACTTCAAACTTTTTTTTTTTAATTGTAAATCATGATTATTTATTTTAAAAATCTCGTTTCTTTTTATAATATTTGTCTTTATATTCATTATACTTTCTGTATTCGTTTTGTTTATTAACTTCTTTTATGTTTTATTATATCTTTATAAATGTTACATATTCCATACATTTTAATAGCATTATTATATATCTTTTAATAAGGTTTCTTATTTTTAGTTTGTATATATGTATTAGTAATATTTTTGTGTTAGTTAAATCTTTCTTTATTAGTGTTATACTTTATAATGTATTGTTGTTCGATCTGTAACATAGTTGTAATACTGGGCTTTTCTCTGTGTTTAAAAATTGGTGTTATATACTTCATGTACTAATTACATTAAATATTCAGGTATTTGACTGTAGTGTTATAATTGTTAGGGTATTTTGTTTATTTCTTTCATTGATGGTACATGCTTAATAATTCTTTTTATAACTGGTTATTCTTAATCTTTAATTATAATTGATATACTGATCTAAGCTTTAGCTTCCATAATAAATAATACTTTCATTATACATACAAGACGTTACATTCACCTTCACTTCTCTTATCGTAAAATGCCATTCAGTAATATATATTTTCTACCTTATAAGAAGACACTTTTGTCTATATTTTAATATTTTCATAATAATAATAATTCATTTATTTTCATATAATTCTATACACCCCTATCATATATTAAGTCCTTCTAACTTTAAAATCTTTACCTAGTCCCTCTTATGTCATATCTACACTCCTTTATTATTTATTCAATCATACTCTCTCTTTTTCAATAATAATAATACGTTTAAACTTTCATTATTTAACCTTTCGCATGTTCATAAGTGAATATGTTCCCCTTTTAAATTCGTTTGATAGTACCACTATTATTTTAAATAATTGTTCTTTTGTAATTTATTTTAGTCATCTGAATATGTGCTACCTTTCTTTTCTCAGAGTATTTTATCTCTTTGTTTTAGTTAATTAGTATTTATATTTGAGCTCCAGCTATGTTTGTTTTCTCTTTAATTTATACATTATTATTTGACTTGTTATATGTTCATTTATTGTATCATATTGTGTTCTTTCTTTCGTATTAAATTGTGTTTATCATCTCTTTGTTTATGTTTAATCTAAGTGTAATTGTTTTAATTTATCTGTAATTATAACTCGTATCCCCGTATTCTGCTTTGTTCATCATCGTGTGTATTAGAACATCGAGATTCTGTCATCGTATTTTTTAAATATTTATTTTTCGACGAACTATTTTAAAGATATCAATGTTGTTATCCCTGTGTAGAAATATCATGTTGCCTCTACCTTGAGATTTATGGAGGTTTTTGTTAATTAGTGAGTATGTATTTATAATTTTTGTGTGAATGTGTATATTAGTATTGATTTTTATATTGGATAAATTATTAAGGAAATTGTTATTATTTAAGTATTCATATATTACAGAGTTGTTTATCATGCCTTCTTTATTTAATATTTTATTTGTGTTATCATGTATAATTAAGTTTGTTGAAATTAAAGCTATGTTTTGTATGTACGTGATTTTTGATTGTGTGTTGTTGGTTGCATAATTATGATTAATATTCTTGATGTTAATATGGGATAAGTTAATATTAACGTTATTAATCCCCGTCTTCCCTATGTTAAAGTTATTATTCTCCCTTGCATTGTTTATTAAAAAGTTCTGATATTCTTTGTCGTTTATTAAAAATTGATTAGGAAAATTGGGTTTAGTTTTTCTTCTAAGCGGTATGTTAGTATTATGATTTTGTATTATCTTAGTTGTCTCCTTATTATTAATATTGTGCATATTATTGATTGTATTCTTATCCAGTACCTCTTTATGTGTATTAATTGTTTTATTATTGGTTGGTTTTTGATCGGCATTTTTGAAATCTATCTTGTTATTTTGTTTATTGCGTTTAGCTTCTATTATGTTTTTTGTGATATCTAAGTTCTTGCTTATGTTGTTGTAACTAGATCCTATTATGTTATTTAAGTCTAATCGTTTTTCAATGTTATTGGATTCTATTTTGTTGGTTTTGCCTAATCGTTTTGCCCACTGTGAGTTTAGAAGATTGACTGTTTCGTCCAGTTTAATTAAATATTTTAACTCATTTTCCTCCATAACTTTTTGTGCGATGGAGATTTCTGCTATTTTTCCCTCCAGATCGATTTTAAAAGCACTTAATTTGTTGTCTATATTGGCGTTGTTAAGTTCGAATTTTTCATTAATGTGTTGCATGTTGGTTTCTAATTTAGTTATTAAATTACTACTCAAGTTATTTAATTCTTGTTTTAAATCAATGTTATCTTGTTTTAGGTTTTTGGTCGTTATATCCAATTTATTATTTGTAAAATCTAGTTTGTTATTCATGTCAATGTTATTATTTTTCAATTCATTATTAATGGTTTCTATTTTATTAGTTAAGTCAAGGTTATTAGCATCTAGTTTGTTATTCATGTCAATGTTATTATTTTTCAATTCATTATTAGTGGTTTCTATTTTATTAGTTAAGTCAAGGTTATTAGCATCTAGCTTGTTATTGGTAGTGTCTATTTTATTAGTCATTTGATTCATTTGTAACATTAGAGCGTTTAACATTTTCATTACCTGGCTATCCTCTGGAGAACTTACCACTTCAGATCCGGATGTTTGAGCTACTGGAATATCTCCTTGCTCGGACCTGTCCTCATCAACATTATCTTTTGTTGCCTTTGATCGATGTCTGGTGTCCATGTTAATGTTAATTTATTTGTTATAGTATAAGAAAGAATTTATTTATTTTTTTTTTTTTTGAAAAATTGATAAGAATTATTATAATTGATATTAAAGAAGTATGAATTTAGATATTAATCAGAATAGTTATATGCCACACAAAATTAATATAAATTGGCAAGAATTGAAAACAATAAATACCCACAAGTTGATTTTCCCTTTCACTAACCTTTTATTCCTGAATATCCCGGTTAAAGTTGAGGTTCCCTCGTAAAATGTGATATTGATTTAGCTATACAATGGACAAATCAGATACACAACACAATACACATAAATACCTAATACAGTTCACAAATTTTTTAAACAAATATCTGTCTGTGTAAAAGTTGGTTGAGCACTATTTTTATAACTGCAGGATAATACTTGGCCTTCACGTTCGGGCGTCAAATGTAAAGTGCCAATCGATGCGCTGAGTAGGATTTAACTAAGAATATAGTATATGAATTAATTATAAAAATTGACAATCTAAAAGAATGAAAGGTTAATGATTTTAAAATTTAAAATGTGGGCGCCAATATACAAATATCCTTAGTCGAATCAACGCTATCTGACCCTTTTTAATATAACTAGCTAATTGCGGTAGAGCTTGAGTGTAAAAGTTAATTTTTAATAATCTCAGGGTTCACGGTCGGTCAGGTGTATTATTTGCAGCTACAAACCAATCAGTGTATTCTCCACTCAAACACAACAATCACACTTCACAAATAAAAGATTGAATTAGATAAATAAATAAAAATTTAATATCACAAAAATAAGAAAACTGTAACAACAAAATTGAGAGATAAAAATAGGAAACTGTATTTAATATTATATAAATTATACAAGATGTGACAAAAATTGAAATTAATAAGTGCACATGTGGGAAATGGTGATGAGGTTATGTGTACGAGATAAAATAAACAAATATTTAATAGTTTTTATATCTTATATTATTTTGGTGAGTATAAGCTTATTTGTAGCTAAATATCTGTAAAATTCAACGTTTTAAATTGATGCTTACTTTAAAATTGAATTTGATACATGAAATAATAATTTGTAGCGATTAATTTGAGCAATTATAACTTTTAAAATTAAATAATTTGGAATAAACGTTGTAGGTGAACCTGATGTTGATCTCCTAGATCTGATATACTTCTCAATATGTGGATATGCGGTAGACCAGGAAGCACGGCCTCGTTCACCGTCTTTGGCGGAGTTCGTCGAGTTGAGTGGTGTAAATCGTTGGCTTGCCCTGCTCTCTGCTTCAAATGATGCTTAGGACGATATCTCACGTTTGCGTTGAGGTATTCTTGAGATTTTTTCTTCAAAAGGTGGGCCTTTAATTTGGTTATCGAATGATTCAACACTAGGTAGGAGATTTTCACTTTAAAGATGTTTTAAAAATTTATTTTAAGGAAGTACACTCAAAAACGGCCATTTATGTTGAAAGTTTTATATCAGATGACGCCGATCGCGTTTTATTTTTTATTCCAAAGCCTTATTTCTATATCGAAATAATCTCGTAATTTTAGTTTAATTACATCAATTTAAAATGTGAGTTTATACAATGTTTTGATTTTAATATAAAGGGAAAATTAATTTAATATTTTACATTAACCTAAAATATGATTTGAATATAAATTTAGTAATGTTTTCTACCGTAAAGTTTGCTTTAGCGGGGTTCATATAATTTTGAATTGGTGGGCGTGGTTATCTAGCGTCGATATAAACCTGATGTTGATAAATTAAATACCTGTTGTTTTGCGCGTATAATTTGAATAATGAAAAAATGAAATTAAAATATAAAAAGTTAGTTAAAATCAAAATAAGATAATGATGAATTTTAAAGTTATCGTCGTATTAATTTATTTACATTTCGATGTTAGTTTCACAAATTCCGTCCACCAATTTATTGTTTATACAGGTGTTTATATTGATTGTGTGCCTGTACTTTCCATTGTAGGTGCTGGAATACCTGAGCTGGTTGTACCACTACAATATATATATATATATATATACACATAGATAATTATTTCATGACCTTTGTATGTTATGCGAGATTTAATTAGTTGGCGATTTAAGGTCTGGTTTGACTCAAAAATGCATATATTTAAAACAATTTTACATGTTTCGGCAAGTGATTCCTTTCTCAAAGAATATAAAATATAAATGACACTATATTATGTCATACTTATACAATTGTAGTTGTCATGGATAAAATTATTCAAAGATACATCCAGTTTAATAATAATAAATTATGCCTTAGTATTCAAAAAATAGTTAGACAACAAAAACGGAGGATGGCAAGGCATGAGTTATTATTATGTATGCGCCCATGGAGCGGCTTAAGTGCCTTAAATGAGAAAGAAAACCACGAAAACCTACTCGGGCAGCCAGTCAGGGATCCAAACACGGAACTGTCAGCATTATAAGCAAATGTACAGATATTTAAATAAAACAAGATATATATTTATATAACAGCAACATATATTATGATGGTAAATTGCAGATCATTACATAATTAAGTTGTAGTATATACTGCTTAAATTTTTTATATCACTTCTGTTGTTAATTGAATTTTTTTCCTGTTTAATACTAATCATTTCTTTAATTTCCCTTTTCATTGTGTGTTATTCTTTATCAATTATCTGTGTGTTTTCAAAATTGAAATGGTGGTCGCGTTGTAGTTTGTGTGTAACTAAAGCAGTTTTGTCTGTTTTAGAGTATTTGTGGGCTTGTATTCTTTTGTGTAAATATTGTTTAGTTTGGCCTATGTAGTAACTATCACAATCGCGACATGGTATTTTATAGATGATGTGTTTTTAGATTTTTTCTACTTTAGGTTTTAGTTTTGAAAATAGATGTTTATTAGTATTACTAAGTTTATATGTTGTAGCTATATCATATTTTTTTAAAGTGTATTTAATTTTTTCTGATAATTGTGGAACATATGGAATCGTGATATATGTTTCATTGTTTAAATTGTTATTGGTATCTGCAGTGTTGTAAAAAGAACATCCACCAAATGTACAACACATTAAAAATGATAAATTAATAAGACAAAAATAAGTATGAATTACCCTGGTTACCACAAAAAAATGTCACGAGAGCATTTGAGGCAAGATTGTAGTATTACTCTAGTCGTGTTTTATTACACAGGTTGCAAATAATGCACTTTTTGCTTACTGATTAAACTATGAACTATTCCACGCCAAGGGACATAATTTCCGTAATACTTTTTCAACTTATCTTCAATTTTGAAGGTTTTTTTCATACAAAAAGTAGTATTTTAACAACACACGAAATTTCGTTTTTCTGCGAATAAGGTAAACAAACTACTAACTTATTCGCTTCCGGAACGTGTGAAACAATAACTAAACGGGTGTTCAAAAAAGTCTTTATATCCCGGGCGGTTATGGACTAGAGAATTTATATCTATAATAGATCCATAAATCTCAATTTTCTGGGTGACTTTGTATGACGTTTTATTTAAGGTTATATTGAATAGATTTAAGTACAGAAACGGGTTTTGTAGTCCTTGGTTGCCTAGCATGTAAGGACTTTTTGGAAACCCGCTGCTTTAAATTCTGTATGTAACTTTGTTAGAGTTATCAAATGTTGAATCTTAATGATCCAAATGTGCTCTATCAGAAAGTCACAGTACTGTCAAACGGACACTGTACAATCGTTTAGTGGTAGTATAATTAGAACTTCTGTGTATTCGTTGCTGAGAGTAACAGCGTAGTTCCGAAAATGTACGTTAAAAGTAGCAAAGAACAGTGTATAAAGAGGGTTTGAATTGTTTACAGATATTCGAAGTGATTTGGATTAAACTAAGCATTAATGGTTATAATTCAGTAATGCAGAGAGATAAATATAGAGTGAATCAACATCTACGACCAGTTGTTGAAACAAATTTGATAAATATTGCATATTATCTATACTGCTCAAAAGAATTAGAGGATATTTATTACTTTGATTAAAAAGGGTTGTAAATATTAAAATAAATGGCGTTTTAATGATCATAATACTTAAATGACTAATTTGACTAATTATAGGCAAAAATAAACATTGTCGTTTAGTTTCATTTTAATGTTTATTAGCATTTTGAGAAAATACACATTTTTGTGTAGGAGTAAGTACAGTAAATTACAGACTTAACACAAGTATAATTTTCGTAATTGTTATAAAAAATTAAAATTGATAAGGCGTATGATCTCCTCGGATGGCCAACATGGCTTGTTATCGTGCTGGCATGGAGTGAACCAAATTATAAAACAATTTTTGGGGAATGTTGTCCCACTCTTTTATAAAAGCAATTTGAAGTTCTGCAACTGAACGAGGTGCAAGATTTCGTGAGGCAATAGGTTTTCCTAATGCATCCCAGGCATGTTCGATAAGATTACCGTCCGGGGAATTGGATTCTTACTTCTTCAGACCAACTGTCAACAATGTTTGATCGATCTTGACGAGCATCATCCATATAAATGAATTGTTCTGCCTCAAGTTCCTGCATATTAGAGAACAAAGAGTCTCAGTATCTCATCCTAGTACCTTTGAGTAGTAAGTGAACCATTCTGAATGAAATACAGTTCAATTATTCTGATAAAATACAGTTCAGTATGGCCCCGATACTTATTCCGGACCATACCATCGAACCGCCACTGTTATACCGAAGCCTTTTCCAAATTGAGGAGTATTTTGTCCCTGGTTCACGCCAAATCAAAACATGTGTGTTATCTGGGTGCACATTGAATCTTGACTCGTCATTAAACAAAACTCGGCGAAACTCTTGCAGGTGTTACTTTAAGTCCCAATTATTATTTTTGTCATTTTGAAGAGATATCCGCTAATTCCTTTGAGCAGTATTGATAACGTCAATAGACGTTATACAATATTTGCATAACGTCTGTAATATAATACTTTCAAATAATTTAGTATTTTTTTAGGTAGTGTAATACACGAATTAAAAAAATTTAAAAAAATATTATTTGCGTTTTAATTAACTTAATATAATTTTCATCTTTATAAAGCAAAGAAAAGTTATAAATTTATTATTAAAAACTTCACTAATAAATCGCAAACATGGTGAATAATAAATGTTACCATAAAGCGCGTACAAAAGAAGACTTTCTCGAGTAGCTTAAAACTTATTATAATAATTTAAACTTACTTTGTCTTAGAACCCCGGAAATAACTTAATTACGAAAAATGCACAAAGTGGAAGTTTCAATATGAATTGCTTTCTATAGGGAACTACACTAGAAAAATTTAAATTTTTTTTATGCTTTCTTTATTAAGTATGCGCAGTTTTATTATTATCGGTCTAATAATAATAGTAAAAAAGAAATACGTCAGGTCTAGCAAAAAAAAAAAACAACGCGATAATAAATATTAATGACATAATTATCTATTATAACTACATGCTACTGTGGTGTGTTAAATGTGAGGAACCCATGTTGCTTTATCTATTAAAGGTGTAATATTTCGCTTGTGTTAATAATAATTTATGCCTTGGCATCCCCAAACACCTTAACGCCAATTACATTGGGCATAGGCAGACCCTGAGTTATTATTACGGCTGCATCTGTCGAACTACTTAAGAGCTATTGGAATTCATCTTGAATGAGAACGAAAATCATGAAAAATTTTCGAATAGTAAGCCCCAGATTCGATCTTGGAACTCTCGACATGATCAGCCAGTGACTTATCACTACATTATCGGCCGGCTAAATATCTTAACAATGCCAATGATAAAAATTCATTCTAATTCACTAATCTAATTCACTAATGATGGTAGTACATCTTCAGCATACTTCGTTCAGACTCAAATTCATACCGAAGAAACTCCAGGCAACGAAGAGGCGGGCGGTCTAGCTGAGACACCTAGAGCATTAAATTTGAGAGTGTCATTCAACACGCCAAATTTACTAAATACAACAGCAACATTGACTATAAGTAGCAATAGTAGTAAAACACACTATTTAAGGTAACCAGAATTTTTTGGAAAACGATTATGAAGAATCGAATTTGACAATAGATCAAATTATGAGACTATGCCATGTCGGAATGGTGACGAATATGTTGAATTTTCCATGGCTCAGGTAATGATAGACAGAGAAAATAGTACTACAGTAACTATTTCTACCAAAACCGTTAAAGGACGACCGTCTAGTAGTTCATCTGAAGAGAAGACTATTTTATTTTATTTTTTTCGATCGGTAAGATAGAAAAAACGATATTTGTGAAACAGGTGCACTTGATTCTAGTCAAAACTTTTTATCCCATAATCACAATTCAATAAATTAATCATTAATAGGCTTTTCGCAATCTGACAGTGATTTAAATTCGTTTATGTCTGCAAGATATACAGATTGACTGAAGTAACGGTGGAAATTGCGAAGCGTATTACACACACTAGCGCAAGCATCTTTACACGTACATTGACTCTAATGACCGTAGGCGTAGTTTAGTTACAATAGTGGGGATAAATTCGTCAGTTTCGGTCCGTATTTAATATAAAAATTATTATTATCGAAAATTAAATAAAATTCCTACAAAAAAAACGAAACAAAATTCTAAATGTTGTTCTTGTGGGACAACACGGCGTATTTTACTATGCTGTGAATTAACGCAACCGCCTGTACGAAATGCATTTACAATTTTATGGATAGCTGACCCAGAGGGAAGTGGACGGTTTTCATATGCTGCTACAAATAAATTATGCACGTCTTTGAATTATCCCTCGCATACCATAACACAATTTGTATTTTTTCTTCGACAGTGAAAGTCATTTTATTTTAGTTTTTCGTGAGAGTTTCCTCAGACACAATATAGCACGCATCGAGATGCGAACAACAAATGTCATCCCCGCTCTCCGCATACCCCACTACATGAGTGAAAGCCATCCCTACCAGTATCCTTGAAAATTGTTATACATATACGTAGATGTATATGTGTGTGAATTTGAAGCTAAATATCTACTTTTAACTACGCCAATCTGTATAAGACCTGATACGTGTTATTGTGATATTACCTACAAGTAACAGAAAGCAATCAGAAGCAATGATAACACCAAATACTTTTGCTGCTACAAATGGTATATGGACCGAAATTATTACTCTTAGACAATTTACAAAATATGCAATTTCTTTAGAATTATTGCTATGGCCTATAGATTGTTACCCCAATAAGATTAAAAATGGAAGAGAGAGTCTAAGAGCGATAAGAAGACCTGACAAATATATAAGCAATCGAATGTTTTTTTGAAAACATCAACTCGTTTTTAAAGTTTCTTGTAGCACTACCTAAAAGTGACCAAATGAATCGGCCTAGCATCATGCAATTTCTAATTTTTCTTAGTTTAGTTGGACTCCATTTCCTTTGATTCAAAGAACAACAACGAGTAGTGGTGGAAGACAACAACATGTTAAGGATTTCAGTACTCCAGACACTGACGCTACATGCAAGCAGCATTATTGTAATGTATGTATATTTTTTGTCTTATCGTTTGTCTTAGAACTAACATCTAGTATTGACGTTATACGTTAATACTTCTTCTTTACACTAAAAATACGCTTTAAATTAATTGTTTATTCTGTGATTTAATTTCTATATTGTAGTATTAGGGTATTGAATAATAAATTTTCATTTATATAGCCTAAATTGAACTTTTAATCATTTTAGTTAGTTAGTTTCATTTGTTCACTGATGAACAGTGAGTGCATAGCGGGGATCTTTTACACCCGTAGTACGTGATTTACGTGACATTGTTGATATATCACATACGTTAGACCGTCACAAATTGATTTAGTTTGATTTGAATAACTCGTAGGTAGTTTTTTTATATACCTACATAGCACACAACTATTAATTCTTTTGTTTAATTGGCTGCAGAACAAACAGTGACGTGACTGAATGTATATAATGTAGCCAATATACCGAAACATGTTCAAACTTGTTGAAATGTTACATTTAAATTGGAAAAATAAAATATAATTAACAGAAACTATTTATTATCCAACGGTATCATAATTTGAATGTAAAAATTAATAAATCATATCTGAACTAGATAGAAAATAAGTAGCCTGGAATAGAATACATGAATTTGATTATTGATAGCAACGAGAAATAAAAATAATCAGTCAGTAAAAAATTTTTGTGGTGCAATAAAAATTGATTATTTGGGAAGTAAAAGAATTAAATAAATTAAAAAACAAATATTAGTTACAGATGGTACTTTTTAATTGTAATAAAATGTAAAAATATAAATTTAAGAAAATTTATAAAACGGATACAAAAGAATTTTAAAAGTTAGTGGAAAAGGGCCGTTAAACTGAAGGAAAAAGGACCACTAAAATTGAAATTAAGGAAGAAATAAACCAAGGCAGACAAAGAGGTTAATACGAAAAAACGACCATTGAAATTGAATTATATAAACCAAGGAAGACAAAGGATAATGTAAGAAAGGATCACTATAGAGTCAAACCCGCTTATTCGAATAATGACTTTGTCATACAGAATTATGCGAATATCCGATATATTTTATTATCCGATATCACTTTATTACAGATTTTAAATGCAGTCTTGGTACATACGTATGTAACAGGTGTTCATTTGAAAAGTCAATCTAGTAGCATGTGATTTACTGAGAACATTTTGAAGTATGTCGTAAATTAAAATTTACTACTTAACCTACGAAGTCGTATATTTTGACAGTTTCATACATACAACTAAATAACAAATGTGATTGACATTGTCAAATGTCATTTGGATTTACGTTTACGGAATAACAAACACATACTAATATACCTATATGCGTCTTATTCTATCAAAATTTCAAAGTAATCTAGATTGACTTTTCAAATGAACACACGTTATGTATAATAAAAAACTAAAAACTGAAACTAACGACTGTTGAAAATGTTCGTAGCCTAATGTAAAGCTACCATTATTGGCTACTCCTAAATCTTAGTTTATCACATTGACTGTCATAAGTGTCATAAAATCATCCGAATAAGATTCTAGTCATTACAATATCTCAGACTTTTCTAACAACTTTCTTTTTCTTTGCAACACCATTAGCGAAGATATTTAATTTGGCTCTCGCTACATCTACTTTTCCCGCTATTTGGAAGAGTACTAAAATTGTTCCTGTCTTAAAAGCTGGTGATACTTCGGACATTGCCAACTACCGTCCTATTGCCATCATTTCGAACTTCGCGAAAGTTTTTGAAATTGTATTATACCAAAAGGTATTCCCTCTTATTAAGACTGCAATATCACCGAATCAACATGGCTTCATGAAAAAGCGATCTACTGTCTCTAACCTTGCGGTATTCTCTCAATACGTTGCTGAAGAGTTGGATTGCGGGTCACAGGTTGATGTCGTATATACTGACTTTGCCAAGGCATTTGATCGAGTGGATCACGCTATCTTGCCAGCTAAATTGGCGAGTTTTGGATTTAGTAAACCGCTGGTTAACCTTTTAACTTCATATCTACATAATAGGCCTCAACGTGTATTTTAAAACGGATATTTATCGACACCTTACATTGCCACTTCGGGAGTTCCGCAAGGCTCTAACTTGGGTCCTCTACTTTTCATTATTTTCATTAACGATCTCTCAGACCAGCTCGAGTCTAATAACCTTTTCTTTTCCGATGACTTGAAGTTGTTTTCTCGAGTCTCCGACTCGAGGGACTGCCTTCGACTTCACACGGATCTGGTGAATATATAAACTTGATGCAAGGATAACAATTCGCCTTTGAACCCCGTTAAGTGCAAGGTTTTATCTTTCACCAAAAGACGTAATGTTATGCACTTTGATTACCAACTTGGGGATATAAGTATATCCCGTGTTGAATCAGTTAAAGACCTGGGCGTTATCTTCGATATGAAACTGACTTTCAATGAACATATCAGCAATGTGTCTAAGCAGGCCTCACAAACTCTTGGTTTTATTATTCGCAACACTGGCGAATTTTCTAACGTGAGCGTATTGACATCCTTATTTAACTCATTAGTGAGATCACGTTTGGAATATGCCAGCTTGATATGGTATCCGTTTTATCAATCACAAAAACGTCTACCGGAGCAAGTTCAGCGGCGATTTTTGAAATACATGTGGCTCAAGGTGGACGGCGTCTATCCCGACAGGGGCTTTGATCACACTCAACTCCTTTCTCGCTTCAACGTGCCTTCTCTCTCCTTTAGACGTTTTGTAGCCAGTCTCAACTTTCTTCATAGACTTCTTCACAATGAAGTTGACTGCACAACACTATTATCCTACTTTAATTTTCTTATCCCACTATTCTTCACTCGTCCTTCCCGTACTTTCTATCTTCCTTTTCCTCGAACCAATGTGTTGGTCAGGTCTCCTGTCTACGTTATGAGCAGTAATTACAATCAGGTTTCTTCTGAAATGGATATACATTTTCTTGGTTTGTTGAGCTTCAGACAGCGTCTCTATAACATCTGCGATGTGTATTCGTTGTAGTGTGTAATTAATTACTGGATGTTCCCGTTTCTTTTTTTGTTTTTATTGGTTTTGATCACTTGTCTAGACTATTGTTTATATTCATATATATTATTTGCTTGAATGTTGTATATTATTTTAGGCTTCTTTATATTTTTTATATTTAGGAAATTATGTCTTTATAATACTTTTTTTTTTCTATTAGTACTTATTGTTATGTGTATTATTTACAATTTTGTTTTATTTTATCCTGTAAATGGAATTATAATTCTGTTGGGTAATAAATGTATAAAATAAAAATAAATAAATAAATATTGTATAATGCCCCGTCTCAGTGAAATTCAAAAAATGAGAGTAAGAACATTGCTGGAAAACGGCTGGAGTATGTAAGTGGTGGCATATGATCTGCATGTTAGTAAAACTTGCATTTTTTAAATAAAGCAGAAGATTGACCACGCGATTGATCTAGCGTATGTGCGTGGTGGTGGAGCAAGATAAATTTCAACGTTGGAGGATGATATTTCATTGATAAATTGGACTCAAAGAAACCCCTTAGGGACGCTGGTGCAAGCGGCATACCAAACCAATTTTCCTGCAAATATGCACTATGAATATAAGTCTATAAGTCAACGCACCGTAGTTGTAGATTTTCAGTACGTGTGTAAGCTTGGATAAGTCGTTTGGCTCATGGTGTTTACTGAAATGTTGAAGGAAGATTAACTAGAAACTATTACAGAAATCTCCAGGAAAATGTTGTGTTAGTTTCGGTAACCTAGTTTGGACATAATTTCATTTTTCAAAACGATAACTCTCCAATTCACACCTCCAATGTCAGTGGTTTGCTACCAAAAACATTAATACTCTTCCCTGGCAATCGAAGAGTCCTGTTCTTAATCCTATTGAGAACGTATGGGGACAAATAACAAAACGTTTGTATAGAAATAATTTTAGAGCTCCAAACCCAGACCCAATGAAGCATGGACAAGATATTAAAATAATTCAGATCTTTATTCTAAATTCTAGTTAGCCAAATAATTTCTTAATTTAAAAACGATCTTTCAATAAAAAACATGAGTAAGTTCATTATTTGTATGGTATGGACTAGTTCCATTAAAATTCAATGTTCATCATTTCCTTACTATAAAAATTTGTAGTTTAAAAATACATGGTATTAAATTTCCTTGGAATGCAGTTTTACATTAGAAAATGTAGAGAATTTTCAATGTTAAGTGTTGTTAACTTTCAAGTTGGCGGTAGTGTGCATACTTATTACAAAATACAAACGTCGTAATTAAATTAAATCAATCTCCTTTTTTGTTCAAAATATGTATATACATATTGCTATGGATTTTTCCTTAAATAATATTTAAAATTTAATTAAAAATAAATGTACATAATTTTTGGATATCTGTGTATATCCGATATGATATTTCGAAAATGTTATTTCATGTGTGAGATAAAAACTTGATTTTTGGACGTCGTCTTTGTGTGAAAACGATAGCGGGCGATATTGAGGGGGAGACGAAGTTTTGCCCTAAGACAAGAACGTTGTATTTCTTTGAAACAATATATATATATATATATATATATATATATATATATATATTTAAGTTAATTCGGGATGATTTGATTGTGTTAATTAGTTGATGTTATTTTTTTATTCAATTCCCGTACATTGTAGAGTTGCATTCTCGTAATTTGTTGATTTTAAGATTAAACAACGTGTCTTGTAAGTCTCCTAAAACTGTAAGTTTTTTTTTATGATATCATAAAACTTTGATTAATATAATAAGAATATTTATATTGTATTCAATATTGTTATTTAAGAGATTTATTATTAGTAAGAATAAATAATAAAGAGTATTATTAAACTTCTACGTAAAAAAATTATAATTGTAAAAGTTTGCTCGTTGGTTTCAAAGGTATTTTTGTATGCGTTTGATGATTGCGCATGTGTTAGATTTTGATCGTGTTTTAAAGATTGTACTACAGTCTGGTTTTCTGGGGAGAAATTAAAAATAAATTTTATTATTTTTTTAGATAAGATTGTTCGGAGTAATTTAGAGGAAGTTTTAATTCACTTAGCTGTCAATATACAGTGGATATATTTTACCTCATTGTGTCATTGAAAGATACAATATCTTTATACTCTATAAAGATAGTTTTTTTTCTTTTTTGATTTTTTGTATTAAAGATTCAGTTTAAATTTTATTCTGTGTTTTATTCTTGTTATAACTTTACTGCTCATTTATTAAAATATAAGTAACAGAGAAAATATATAAATAAATTAGTGTGATTTATTCGCTGGCGCCTAGTATTTTCTACAGAACACGGATTTCCTTATTGGAACCCTGAGAAGTAAGAGTCCCATTTTTGGAAGTTAACCGGCTGAGTATCCTAGTTGGGAAGATTAGTTGTGGATGGTGGCACAATAATTCCACAAACCACTATTCATAGCAATATGTATAGAATATATAGAAAACGTAGTCAAATTCTAAGAATTGTAAAACTTGAAAAAATATTTTAAGATAAACTAACGGATAAACCCATTGTAATAGATCTGGTAAACATAAAGCCAATAACCATAAAACTATGTAACCACTTCATCATGTATATTATTCCTTTATCCGGTAAAATTTCACGAAACGATAGCTGAATCATTATTCTTATAAAGGATATTATTCCATTATGCGGTATTCCTATAAATGGACAATTTCGTTAACACTTGAATGGTGTCGAAACAGGACTTTCTACTTTTATTACAATAAACGGGATATTCCTTTAAACGGTATTCTAATAAGCGAGTTTGATTGTAATTGTAACTAAGAAAGCCGAAGATTAATTCAAACAATTATGATTTGAAGCACTAACTTTTAAAATAAGGAGACATTAAAGTTTGGCAAGGTAGTGACAATTAAGCATATTTTTAAAAGACAAGATTATTGTATAGAGTTGTACAGGTTGTAAAATAATGTTTAAGTTTAGAATTTAACAGTAGATTAGTTTTTATATATCACGCTTTATTTAATGTAATTTAAAATCTAATTAAGTGTTTTGTGTTAAAATATTTATACTTATCGTGCGTTCAAAAAAAAAAACTGCCTCTAGTGAGCCATGATTTCTAAGTAACATCAAAAAGCATGTCGTAACTTTACTATGAATTTCTGAAATGACAGTTACATCTAAATTACAGATGGGTTTAGAAAATTTTAAGGTTAATTGGTAGGTTATAATCTTCCTGTCATGAATAAATAACATTCTGTGTTATCGTTTTTATTTGATGACACTAATGACAATTCAGAACGGTGCGGTTATGACATACCTAAAAATTTCATGACTAACTCAGGCTGTTTTTTTTTTGAATGCACGATATAATTATATGTTAAATTTTATGTTTTCAAAAAAAATCTTATACCGAGTTTTTATATCATTACATATAGATATAATGCATTGATTTTTATTCATTTAGCTTTACACATAGGGATAAATGTATGGTGGCATATTAGGCAACTAGTTATACACTAGTGACATTTTTCCAATTGTCAAATATTTCTGTTCTTCATTCATACTTAAATTAAATACATTTTATTGAAAAACACATAATTTATTTAAAATAGTTAATTATCCCAACAAGCGTATACTTGTGTTCTCCCAATACAATAGCCGTTGTCCATTGTTAACGCTGCGAAAATCAGGTGGCCGAGAAAGTCAAACACAAATACTTCATTGTATTACGCTGGGATGTACTCAGCGAAGTTTATAAACATTTCGAATTGCCGCTTGCGCTTAATGGATATTTATCCTCCGAATTCAATAGCTGTGTTGTCATTGTAATCGCAGCGGACCAGATGGCCAGAAAAGACTAACAAATACTTCATTGAATTACGCCGAGTCATGTGGTAAGAATGTCCGTTCTCTACAAATAAGGTAGAAAATATAACAAAAGTACAAATAGATCTTACCATTGCAGAATTATTGTAGAATGTCCTCGCATTACTTCTAATGAATTACCAAACGTAACCCACGTATTGGGGGCATTTCAGTAACACGATAAAAACAAATAGCACCTCGTGGTATCTGACGAATAGTTTTATAAACTGGAGAAATTTTTCTTAAAAAGCAGTAGTGGAAAATTCTTGTAGGTTACTATTTCTTTAAAAATCCTAATAAGTTTTGGACTGTACAATTATCTGACAGCATCACTACTGGAATTAAAGGTTGAGGAAGGGAAGACTATACAACAAACTTTTGGAATCTGTTAAAGCAAGGCTATTTTCATATGAAGGAGGATCAGTTACTAGATTAGCAACTGTTTGAGACCCTAGATTTAAAAGTGAAGGTATACGTACTGGGGCTACTTTTATAGAACAAGAAATGTTTAATATTATGAAAAAAATAGATCCTGAAAATTAAAAACAAATGTTTGTAATCGAAACAGACATTAGTCCACATCAAAAGTCACTTTCATTATTTAGATTTTTGCAAGAAAGAATAAGAGAAAGTAAAATTAATTACAGCCGATTTAATAATAATTAAAAGGCAATACCTCGAAAGTTCAAATTCAAATCAGGACGCAGATCCTGTTTTATATTGGAAAGTAAGATTTAAAAAAAGGGTAATTGCATTTTTTATTTGGATTTTCTTTTAGGTAACAGGAATGGAGCTGAAACCCTTAAAACAATGTGCTAGGAAATACTTCTGTATTCCAGCAAGTTCAGTACAAATTGAAAGAGTGTTTAGGACAGCTCGTTTAATAATAGAACAAAGGTGTGCAAGACTAAAACCAAAAAATGTTAATTTGATAATGTTTCCAAATAAAAAATATTAATAAGTAACCTAAGTATTTATGTTATTAAAAATACACCCAACCTTTTCCTATTAGCTAAAGAAATAACTCAATCTTACTATGCTTTCTAACTATTAAAGATATGAATTATTTAGATTGCCATACAGAATGTACATGAAACTCTTTAAATCTATTACGGGAACTGTTTGCTTTATCGGTAAAAAATATTTTATTTAAAATTTCGTTTTCATTTAACAAATTAAGCATTATATCACAAAAATCAGTTCATTTTACCTTATCGTCCTCGAAAAGCTCTTCATGATTTCATATATCGTATGGCTTATATTTTAATTCTTTCAGCGTTTTGAACAACGAACTGTACGATACCCTAAAATGGCCTGGCTACATCTAAAAGCGATCCTACAGACCGTTCTCCTACATAATACAGGATATTCAGCTTGATGTGTTCTGTTAACACGTGATTGGTTTTATTTTTTTGTGGGAATTTAGAAAACAACCATCTCTTGAATCTGTTAAAAATATTTAAAATTGTCTTCATACAAGGCATACGCCTGTTGGGATAATTCACTGTTTTAAATAAATTATCTATTTTTCAATCAAATGTACTTACTTTAAGATTTAAGTATGAATGAAAAACAGAAATATTTGACAATGGATGTATAACTGGTTGCCTACCATACCGCCATACATATATCCCTATGTGTAAAGCTAAATTAATAAAAATCAATGCATTATACCTATGTATAATGATAAATGAAAAACCCGGTACATTATACTTGATTTGAATTTTGAATGATATTAGTCAGTTTTTCGTATATAAAAAGAAACAAGAAAAAAATAGGGATATAAAGTTTGGAAGTTTAGAAATTCAATTTTAGTTAAAAACTCACATACCCTGAGGTTTATATTATATTTACAATTTGATTACGCGTTATTTTTGACAACCAACTTCATAATTTGATTTCATTATATTTTTGATTACCAATGAGGAGCGTTTTCATTTTCATCATAATTTTATTTCATGATAACATATGTACACACGTACACATACAATGTGTCCGGGAAAATGTGGGAAATCTCTCGGATTCAGATAGAACATTAAAAAATAAGATGACAAGTTTCCATTATTTTTTTCCTAGCGGCCCTCCCTACGGAGATACGGCCTCCTAAAGGAGGCCACTGGAAATCAATTTTTCTTGAATAACTATTAAACTACTTATTATAATTTAATGAAAATTTAATATGATAAACAGTAGTAAGGACCTCTTAAAATACTGCCCTTAAATTTAAATTAGCTTGTTTAGTTTACCAGGGGCGGACTAGGTTGTACATTTTAATGCTTACATTTTTAACACCCTGTATGATAAGGAGTTAAAAAAAACAAATTTGGATACCTTGAACATTAAGCTAAAGAAAAGGTACTCTTGTTCATTGTCGATAAAATGAACCGTTTTCGAGGAAAAAAAATAAAAGAATTAATGTTTTATTTCTATTAAAAAGAACCATCTTTTTTATTTTTTTTGTCTGCAACAAAGTGTGATACAAAAGTCTGAAATAAAACTGTTTTCAGTACTAAAAAACGCATTGTTTTTACAAACGTTACTATGGTACCCACGAATTAATAAATATCTTGCATTGACGTGTAAATTTTAAATCTTGTAATCTTTCATATTGTTAACACGTTGATCCTTTACTTCGATATTAATTTATTGAATTTTGAATATCTTGGTAAATTTAATTTGATAATGGGATACACATTTAGTGAGTATGCAGATATGCATCTTATGTACGGTCTTGCATCTTGCAATGCTTTGGAAGCAAGAAGGATGTATGAAGAAAGATATCCTAATCGCAATATTCCAAATCAGAAAACATTTCAACGACTTGACCAACGTCTAAGAGAGACTGGAGGGCGATTCCAGTTAATAAGGTAACATTATTGACTTCCTTTAATGTTTTAGGAAGTTTTGCGAATAAAAGTACTGATGCTGGTGTGAGAAGAACAGTACGTACGGTGCAATTGGAGGGAAATATTTTGGGTACTGTAGGTGATACTCCTTCAATAAGCACTCGAAGATTAGCCGCGCAGCTTAATACGTCAAAAACGACAATTCATGAAGTACTTAAAGAACAGTTGTTTTACCCTTATCATCTGCAAAAAGTGCATCTACTACTTCCTGAAGATTTTCCTCGTAGAATCTAGTTCGCAAGCTGGCTGTTAGATCAGCAACGAACAAACCCAAACTTCATTAGCACTATTCTTTTTACCGATGAAGCAGGGTTTACCAAAAATGGTATTGTAAATTTACATAACTCGCATGTATGGGCTGATGAAAACCGTCATGCCACTGTCGTTCATCATTATCAACATCAGTTCCAATCAATTAATGTTTGGGCAGGAATAATTGGCAATTTTTTGATTGGACATGCGTATTGCCGCCACGATTGAATGGTGAACTTTCTTTACAGTTCCTTCAGAACGCTTTTCTGGATTCAATAGAGCATTTGCCACTTGCAACCCGCCAAAGCATGTATTTTATGCATGATGGGGCCCCACCTCATTTTAGCGTTGCTGCACGCGACCACCTGAATAACGTCTATCCAAACCGTTGGATAGGCAGAGGAGGTCCCATTGCCTGGCCTCCACGGTCTCCCGACCTAACGCCAATGGATTTTCACCTGTGGGGTCATCACAAAACCTTGGTGAATTCCTCTCCGGTTGATACTAGGGAGGAACTTTTACAGAGAATCACATTTCATTGTGATGTGATAAGAAACAATGCCTGGGTTGATGTGGAGAGTACAGCAGTCCTCTATTCGTCGTGCCCGCGAGTGTATCAGAGTTCACGAAACCCATGTTGAACCCACTTATGAAGTTTTTAATTGATTATTTCTAATTAGCGTATTTAGGTTCAATCGTTGCAAGCTTTAGTCAGTACATTTCTAAACATAATTTTTGTTAAGGTGCCTTTCTGGGACAAAACTGCATTTCTAAGAATCTTTGTAATTTTGTCGTATTAAATAACCTAAACTAAAACTCTTTTGTTCCTGGAATGACTTTTGTATCACACTTTGTTGCAGACAAAAAAAAATAAAAAACATGGTTCTTTTTAATAGAAATAAACATTAATTCTTTTATTTTTTTTTCCTCGAAAACGGTTCATTTTATCGACAATGAACAAGAGTACCTTTTCTTTAGCTTAATGTTCAAGGTATCCAAATTTGTTTTTTTTTAACTCCTTATCATACAGGGTGTTAAAAATGTAAGCATTCAAATGTACAACCTAGTCCGCCCCTGGTAAACTAAAAAAGCTAATTTAAATTTAAGGGCAGTCTTTTAAGAGGTCCTTACTACTGTTTATCATATTAAATTTTCATTATATTATAATAAGTAGTTAATAAGAAAAATTGATTTCCAGTGGCGTCCTTTGGGAGGCCGTATCTCCGTAGGGAGGGCCGCTAGGAAAAAAATTATGGGAACTTGTCATCTTATTTTTTAATGTTCTATCTGAATCCGAGAGATTTCCCACATTTTCCCGGACACATTGTATATACGCAGTAAAGCAGAATCCCTTTACTTTGTCCTTCAAGTAACGCCTAAATTGCTCATGGGAAACACTGAATAAATCAATATCGCTGTATATTTCGTTGGCATTTCTGCACATCGTTAAAACCGGCGAAAAAAAAGTGATGGAGTGTGTTACAAGGACGAGGGAACGTAAAATATTTATCAACTTCTCTTCTCGTGCCAGATTGAAGTACATTGAAACAAAAAGACTCCAATAAATCAGCATCCGTCACGCTACCACTTTTTAATTTGTGTACGAACATAATTTCAGAAACAGTTCTTCTAGATTTTAATGAATGAATTTAAAATTCGCAAAAATCTTCATAGCAATATCAGCGGTCAACATAATTCCCATATTTGCGATAGTACAGTATCTTAAGATAGAATCTTACCTTTTACGCTCTCTATAAGTTCGCTCTACTTACTGTAAGATCGATTACAAATAAATGAACAGTATTCTAGCTTTAATCTAATGAATGAGTAGTAATGAGTGCATCACTTTAAAAAAAAAAAGCTCTTGGTGTAGCGTGTCAGAAAACCAAACATCAACCCAAAACATTGTCAAGAGAATAGTCGTACAGAATAGGCGGGAGCTTTCTAGTAAAAGTCATATATTTACACTTGCTTACGTTTAAATAGTTTAAATACAGATGATTTATTCCACACCAATGATAAATGGAATCCAAATAATACCTCTGTAGAAATTCACAATCATTAGTTGTTTTGATCAAACGAAAGATTTTTAGATCATTAGCATAACGCAAAAACAATCTCATTAATAAATATAATATAAATATAAAATAGGATCAAAAAGCGACACTTTAGGTACTCCGCAGACAGAATCATAAGTAAAGGACCTGAAGCCTCTGTATTTAAAATAATTATTTCTGTTTGCCAAAAAAATATTTAACTTGCTAAGTATTATATTATGTTGAACGTGATCAAAGGCTTTACAAAAATCGGTATAGATAGAATCGATATGAACATGAACATCAAGGCATTCTGATACATAATTAACTAATGAGCGCAAATTGGTAGCAGTGGATTTACCTCTAATGAACCCTGACAAGTGGTAGAAACATGTCCATATATACATTTGAATAATATGAATTCAAAAACCTTGGAAATGTTAAATACACTCTGCAAAAAAATTATGGAATCACCTTACCTATGCAAAGTAAATCGTTGCAATAGTGTTCGTTTGTTTTGGTTTTATGATATTGTCACGAATTGAGATTAAGTTAATTTTTTTTTCTAATTTCGTGAGCTTTAGGTGCTTTACATCTTCTCATTTCTTTCAAAAATTGGTAAGTTTAAAACTACAGTTTTTTTCTTGTAATATTTATCACATGATTCCATGTAGAACCATCTTGCCTGGTTTAGTAAAGATGAATGACGGCCCCTTAATGCGCAATGCACGTAATTTGAGTCACGAGGAAATTGTCCAAGCCATTGCGTTAATTAACGATGGTAGGAGTCAAAGATACGTTGGTAGGATGTAATCGACAATTTCGAAACTGGTGCGCAGGTGTAGAGAAACTGTGGATATAACAGGAGACCAGGACATGGTAGGAAGCGGTTAACTACGGCCAAAGACGATCACTTTGTACAACTTACAGCCTTGCGAATAAGGAATTGCACTGCAAAACAGATATAAAACCAGCTTCTTACCGATCGAATTGTAAATGTTACGTCCCAAACGGTAAGGAACCGACTTAAAGAACAAGGAATACGTGCGAGAATATCAGCCAAAGTCTTCATACTTACTAAGAGAATACCGAGTTCACACACTACAATTTGCGAGAGATTATCGTGATTTGACCGATGAAGACGTCTGCCAGTATATAGACGAGATGGGAGCGCTTTAGTCAGTGCAACTTCAGGAAAACAACAAATTTTGGAGCTAGTTCGATTATGATATGGGAGGTGTATCTTCCGAGGTTAAGACGAAGTTAGAAATTATTTATAATGACTCTATGACCGCAGATAGGTGTATTAGGATTATCTTAGAGCCACTTGTTGTTCCATTTGTACCTTACATAGGACCGAATATCCGTTTAATGCATTGATTCCCAAAGTGGTCCAGGTGGACCCCCAGGGGTCCACGGGAGACTCGACGGGGGTCTACGTTGGCGTGACAAAAAAATGGGGGTTCACAATTCGTAAGTGGGGTCCACGAAAATTTATCTGGTTTCGACAGTGAAGAACTAAAATGTTGGCTTGAGTTCACCTATCAATGTAGGCAGATAATATTTTAAGAAGCTCAGCGACTGTTACTTGTAAAAACTTGCATATTCCATATTCAGTACAACGTGTAGAGACTTCCAAAGCGCTGTCGCTGCCGCCGTCCGCAATGCTTGTCCAGACGTGCAAAGGGACGAAGTAGGACTTGTGGTGTGTGTGCTTGATTCTTCACCAATATAAATACGAATGCCACGGATAAACGTTACTCATTTGTTTCCCGAATTTCGAAAAGAAAAGTAAAGTAAAGTGAATCGATGTTAGTGTTTGCCACTGTCGGAAAAGTAAGTACTTACCTGCCTATTTGTTATACATACTTTTATTTTATTTATTATTTATCTATTTATTTTACAATTTATTGTACACGTAAGTAAACAAAAAATGGACAAATTACAAAAAAATACGTAGGTGCAAAAGGTGAGGCTTATTCCTAAAAGAAATCTCTTCCAACCCACCTGCGATAGGAGATATATTTATGTTGTAATAAGTATATTTGTAATGTTTGCGTGTAGTAGGTACGTATTAAAAATTAAATACTGAACAGAGCCATTATTAGATACTTCCATAAAAGAACAGAAAGCCGAGAAAGGTTGAACTTCCTGTCCCTACTTTATTAGTAATTTTTTTATTACCCGACTGTGTGGTGGTTCACTAATAATTAAATATATTTTCATAAATTGTACGTGTCTTTATATACTACATACTTGCAACGTGCATCAAAGTAATAAATAAATAATTAAAATCGCGAAGTTTTGATATCAAAATATTATTTACAAGTATTTTCTATCGAATTTACAGAAATATATCAAAATATAATTAATGAAAAAATGTTTTACATTACATTAAAATCGGTTCAGCCGTTTTCATAAAACTCAATTATTGATCTTACCGATTTATTGCTTTTAATAATTAGAATCAGTTTGCCGCCGGTACTTTGTTTATTTCATTGCAATAACAATTAATCCTGTTAAAATAGTCATATCCTGTTAAGTAAGACCGCCTTAAGATTACTACAACAAAGTTTTTTTTTTATTTACAGGTAGGTAACTGATACGAAACATGGCTAAATCTAAGAAGAAATGTCGACAGTACAGTGTTGATTATTTAAAATTTGGTTTTCTTCCATCAAAGGCAGACAAGCGATTGCCCATATGCCTTTTATGCAACAAAGTTTTGAGCAATGACTCTATGAAACCATCGAATCTCGAAGATCATCTAAGAAGGTGTCATCCTGATAAAATAGGTAAAGATTTGAAATATTTTCAAACATTGAAGGAAAAATATGAACGCTTCAACGTCGGAAAGTAACGATGATGGCTTGCGGGCATTTTACAATATCTCATTACTTATAGCGAAATCTGGAAAATCGCACACCATTGGAGAAGAGTTAATTTTACCCGCTGTTGAAGAGGTTTTAAAAACTGTTCTGCACAAATCTCCATTTGAAATACTCAAAAGAATTCCTTTGCGTAACAACACTGTACAAAGACGTATTGACGAAATGAGCTTTGATATTGAAAGTTTCTTGTGTAATTATCTGCAAACAACTCATTTTTCTATTCAACTAGACGAGTCAACTTTACCTGGTAATGAAGCATTATTATTGGCATAAGTTCGATTTGTTATGGACGAAGAAATTCATGAAGAGCTACTATTCGCGAAAACTTTGGAGACGGACACTAAAGGTGAATCAATATTTAATGTACTGAGTGATTTTTTTAAGGAAAAATCGATTCCATTCACAAACGTTATTTCGGTGGCAACAGATGGAGCTCCTGCCATGGCCGGGCGATGTCGTGGGTTTACAAGCCATCTTAAAAGATATACCAGAGGTAACTGCAATTCACTGTGTCATCCACCGACAACACCTAGTAGCGAAAAATTTGAGTGCTAAATTGCACCAATCGCTTCAATTTGTGATTAATGCAGTTAACAAAATAAGAAGCAATGCATTGAATACGCGTTTATTTACACAATTGTGCGATGAAAATGATGAAGACTTCCAACGATTGCTCTTACATACTGAAGTACGCTGGTTGTCGAAAGGTGCATGCTTAACAAGATTTTTCTCACTTTTTGAATCAATTTTAGAGTTTATGGAAAGTAAAGATCCAGATTTAAAAGAAAACCCGATCAATTTGAAAGCAGACATCGCGTATTTGACAGATTTGTTCAAAAAATTTAATGACATTAACCTACAATTACAAGGGGACAGCCTCAATTTAATAAAAACAAAGGGTGTAATTTCAGCTTTTCTTGGAGAATTGAAATTTATGAAGCAAAATATTAGTCGGCGCGAATTTTCCCGTTTTCAAACTTGTCACCGGTAGAATGCCTTGATGATATTCACACATACGTTCAACATTTAATTGCCCTGCATGATGACTTTAAAATCAGATTTGAAGATATTCTGACGATGGAAATACCACCATGGATCATAAATCCACTTGATGAAACGGAAGTGGAGAATATGATATTACAAGAGAAGCTACTCGAGCTTAGCACTAATGAAAAACTGAAGGTGAAATTTGAAAGAGGGTATCAAACATTTTGGCTGCAGGCAGAAATACCCGAAAAATATCCTGGACTTTGGAGAATTGCGAGAAAGCCTTTGATAGCGTTTCGCTCGTCATATCTTGCCGAGAAAAGTTTTAGTGTCGTTACAAACCTTTTAACAAAAAAAAAAGGAGCAGATTGAATATCACAGAACGGGGAGATTTGCGGTTACACGGGAACCAGCAAAACTTTCAAAGTGGTCTATGAGAAAAAAAAGTTTGGGAGCCTCTGGTTTAATGCATGATATCGCTAGCCCCACATCTCCAACATTGTATGAAATTACCTAAACGAGGTTGACATACGTGTTTTGGAGTGGCCAGCTAGAAGCCCGGACATGAATCCAATAGAGCATGTCTGGGACCACATTGGGTGGGCACTACGGGCTAGACAAGTTCCACCAAGAACGCTAGAAGAGCTAGTAGCAGCGATCACTGAGGAATGGAACCAGGTGGATTAAAACTACATCAGAGGTCATACGTGTTCGGTTAGTCCGATAAAGAGTGGAGGACCGTTAATACAGCTTCTGCACGTTGCGGTTGTATCTAGCGGTGAATGTTCTTCTACTCCCTGTCTTAATAACTTCTATAATAAGGCAAAGGTGTCGTTTTTGTGAAAGCATCTCTCGAGTGGTACCTACTGACGATTCTGTAGTAAGACGAAACATGTGTCTGCGTATCTGGAGAGATACTATTATAACTATAAAAGATAACAATTAAAAATATTTTGTTTTGTAATTTTTTTTGTATTAACGTATGGTCCAAAAGTTTTCGGAAAAATTTTAGATGTTGATAATTTTCTCAAAACTGTTTTACTTTATAAATTATAAATTACAACAATTAACAATAAATACTTAATCTTCAAATTATTGATAGTGGGCCATTATCTTCGATAGTCCTCAGTTTATTTATGACTCGTCCCATCAGCCTCTGAGCAACAGCAGGATCAATTTCTCGCATTTTTTGAAAAATTCGACGTCGTAATTGGTCTTCGTTTGCACTTTCCATCCATTTTCATACACTTCTCTAGTCAATATTGACCAAAATTTCTCTATTGGCCGAGCTTGAGGTACATTGGAAGGATTGTCTAATTTAGGAACAAAATTTATGCTGTTTCCGGGATACCAGTCTCTAGTAACTCTATCATAGTGACATGAAGCTAAATCAGGCCAAAGCACGATATCATAATTGCCATGATGTGTATTTAAAAACTGAAGCAGTTAAGAAAGGCATCCTTGAACATAAAGTTGTGCAGTTAAGGCTTTTGCTCGAACACGACCAATGTACGACTGCGAGATAAATCCGGCCTGAGAAATGGCACACTACACTAAAATGTTGTCCTCAAATTTGGATTTACCTTTGAATTTGACATTGTCTGGTGTGTTTGCTATGTCGTTGGTATAAAAACCATCGTTTCCCCTTATCTCTGGTGACAGGATAAAATATTTCTCACCATCTATTACAATCAGTTTATTGTCAAAATGGATGCGCCTTAGCGCACGACAACACCTGGGTATTCTTTCTAACTGGTGCCTTAGTTAGTTTTCGAAACACCACATTATTTCGGGAAATTGTTCGAAAAACAGCGGTCTTTGAAATACCGAATCTTCGACCTATTTTTCGCTGTTAAACCCCAACTCTGTCCTTAACGGCTTCAAGTAATATTTGTTCCCTCACTTGGCTCAAAATTCATGTCGATCTATTTTGGGCAAATTAACGCAGGGTATTATTCCCTCTTCATATTCCTTTATGGTTTGAAAAATTGTTGATAAAGAAATATCTTGTTCACGATAAATGGCAACAATATCACACTAGCAGCATTCCCTCAGCTAGATTGTAAATTCTTTTACGAATATCTAGCTTATAAGCTATTTTGCTGAACCGGATCACAAAAACTAAACTGTCATAATTAAAACAAGTCAATTGGGACATATGACATCCAGCGACAACTTAACCAACCGTCATTTAGTACAACTTCAAATCACCTAAAATTTTTTCGAAAACTTTGGGACCATACGTTACAATTAAATTAAGAATATGTAAAAGCGGATCTTGAAAAATATAAAATAAAATAAAACAATAACTTTGTTTTACCACTTTATTCACATATAATCGTGACCGCGGTTTCGACATACAATGTCATGATCAAACTGCAAAAGTTACAGGCCTACATAGAACTTATAAATGACACAAAAATATATGGGGGTGGTTTATGATGTTTGCGAATGTTGAATCTGTCTTCTTTAGTTTATATGACCTCCTGTGTTCTTTTTCCCGTATAATAAAACTTCGACCAATCTGACCTATATATACACTTACAATCATTACAATATAATTTATACACTCCTGATTTGTTATTGATATCTGTTTTAGGTTTTGCGTTAAAAATTAAATTACTTGTTTTTACATATGGTTTGTAAGCTGTAAATGTAATGATTACTATTATTTTTTGGAATTACATTTCCAAATTGCTCGCTTATTTTACCGAAGTAAGTTAAGGAGACAAATTGTTTCAAATTAGCACTATTTTTAGGATATACTAAACTAATGACCACTTGTAACTGTTTTTTCTTTAGTATACTGTCAATTACGCTACTTTTATAACTATTGTTTACCGCTATTTGTTTTATAGTATTGATTTCACGAACAAAAGATTCATTAGACAAAGGAATATTTAATGCTCTATGTCTAATGAATCTTTTGTTCGTGAAATCAATACTATAAAACAAATAGCGGTAAACAATAGTTATAAAAGTAGCGTAATTGACAGTATACTAAAGAAAAAACAGTTACAAGTGGCCCTTAGTTTAGTATATCCTAAAGATAGTGCTAATTTGAAACAATTTGTCTCGTTAACTTACTTCGGTAAAATAAGCGAGCAAATTGGAAACATAATTTCAAAAAATAATAGTAATGTTAGTATAGCTTACAAACCACATGTAAAAACAAGTAATCTCATTTTTAACGCAAAACCTAAAACAGATATCAATAACAAATCAGGAGTGTATAAATTATATTGTAATGATTGTAAAAGTGTATATATAGGTCAGACTGGTCGAAGTTTTATTATACGGGAAAAAGAACACAGGAGGTCATATAAACTAAAGAAGACAGATTCAACATTCGCAAACCATCTTATTACAGAAAGGCATACATTTGGTCACCTTAAAATATTGCATTTGGCCGAGAAAGGTCGTAAATTAAATCTTTTAGAGGCCCTAGAGATTTTTAAAAGCCAGAAGAACACAATAGATATCGTTTTAAACGACCAGTTGGGTCTTATATATACACCTCTTTTCCAATGTTGTATATAATAGTTAAGTATATAGTAGTAATTTTAAATAGCATCATAAACCACCCCCATATATTTTTGTGTCATTTATAAGTTCTATGTAGGCCTGTAACTTTTGCAGTTTGATAATGACATTGTATGTCGAAACCGCGGTCACGATTATATGTGAATAAAGTGGTAAAACAAAGTTATTGTTTTATTTTATTTTATAATTTTCAAAATGAATTACCACAAAGTTACGGCTACCAGTATTAATTTTCTTGAAAAATATAATTACAATCTTTGACAAGGAATCAAAAAACAAGGTCAGTGCCCGTAGTTAATGAAGATTTGTAACAACTGATAGCATCAAGGTCATCTGAATTGAAACTTTAAATGCTTAATGTTGGTAAATCAAAGTTTACTAGTGCAGTAGATATACAATCCTGGGGTGACAAGAACAGATTTAAAGTGGGTAGCATAAGCATTAGCAACATGAAATAGGGAAACGATAAGAACAATCATCTTTGACCATAGCTCCAGGTATTTGCGTTGCCTTCCTCTTTTCATTAATATAAGACCATTGTATCTTCGATTCGATATTTATAATTGCTTCAATATTATGTACATAATAACAAAAGCCGAACAAGGCTTTTCGAACAAGTTGAGATATATTAAAATGTAACATATTTTTAGGGAACATGAATTAAGCAGATATCTCGAAGATCTAGGCACGTGATGGAGAATTTTCGAAGCTAGTTCCATAATTAGGATGTAAAAACGCATAAGATACACACGTATTAATGTATAAGAAAAGAACCGTGTTGATCGGTATTATCAAAAGTAATAAACACCTTTCTAAACAGAAGCCTTTAACGCTATTGTGAATTCCGGCATTAAATATGTCTATGGAATCTCTTGAATAATAATTAAATATATGGGTTGTTCCATTTATATCACAACTTCATCATGAACCTTTAATAAATGTTTGAGCGAAAATATTTTAACAAAGTGATACAGTTATTTAAAGCAAGATACCAAAATAACCCGGATATTAATAGACCTACATTAATATTGTTAATTAAATATAATTAATAATGTAATCTTTCGTTTTAAATTTTACGAAAGTTTCTCCGCAAACTTACAAATCATCAAACTATTGAAGGAAGTAATTAGTACTAATTTATTATTGAATTTAAGGTATTATATAACTTTACGTATGCAGACAAAATACACCACGATCATTCTCATTTGGTTGTGGTAAATATCTTCTACGAACGAATATTCGACATAGTTTCCTTCCGTTAATGGTACTAAACAAGCTAAATGTTAGCTTAACTGTAAAACCTCTAACATTCCGGGCCGATCAAATTTATAAGTTCGTGTTTAAAATGGTTTCATTACAGGTACAGGAGGATAACCGTTGCCGAACTGCAACTATGCACACGGCACTTTAATTACGTACGTATCAAATCGAGTAATTAAAAGTTTCTAATTTAAAAATATAATTAACGAGCATGGTAATGTTCAGTTGTATGAAGCGGAAAAACGTTCATGTAATCGTTTATTTGGCATTTATGTTCTGTATTTGTATTGATTTAAAAAGTTTAATGAGTTTCAATTTTATAGCAGGTTTGGATTGAAACAAACTATATTACTTATAGAGAGAGTTTACTTCCTTCTTGTCAAGAATACTTCAAAATTTAAATTTTTTTGTTACTTATTTTTACTTATATTGCATTCTAACTTTCGATGGAGGGAATTATTTCGAAAAAAAGTATTTTTTAATATGATTTAATTATTTGGTTTATTTAGGCATGGTTTTAGAATAACTGCACTAAAATAATAGTATGAGAAGATTATAAACATCCATAGTTTTCCAGGAAGACGCTGCAGTAGAAATCTTTTGTCTCTGCAGATTTTTAGATACCTCTAGTAGTAAAATTAATAAGAGAGAAGGAATATTATTACCATAAATGGAGAGGTACAGGATCCGTCATAAACAAGAATTTGTAAGATTGGATACGTCGGTCAAAGCGGGTTCTGTAGTGCTTACAATTACTACATATTTAACGTTTCTGCAGTGTTTGGATCAAAATGAGTCAATTTTAAAGAAAAAAATGCTGCGCTGTTAGCGTAAAATAATTTTGATCAAGCTAAGGCTTCATCTATTCGTTAACAGCATCAGCACCCATGCTTTTGTAAAAATATATAAAAAAATGTTTTTGGTTCGTTTTGATCAAAATTATTATTTGGTACTTACGTCATATTTGAACCGGTCAGCGGACAAGACTTGGCAACCAATTGCAGCGGTTGAATCCTATGAAAACTATTTAGGGATCCCTGATTATAACATACGTGCAAGAAACGAATAGTTGCGTCTGCTAAATAGTATTTGTGTTTCAGTTGAGAAAGTGAGTTCATCGCCTATGGATCAGAATGTCTATAAAAATACCTCGATTTAATGTACACGCAAACATACACTGCAATGTTTATGTGTATAAAAACTCTAGAAGATAACGGTGTTTAGAGAGCCGTCATTGTTATAAAAACTCTACAAGATGGCAGCTTTGTATGCTTAGGGTTCAATAACCTCAATAGTATTACGTGCGAATATCTCAGCTGTGAATCATTTATAAAATCTTTTTTATGTTTAAATGTAAAAACTCTAATCATGCGTTGCGTAAAGCATAATCGAAATGTATACATGCAATGGTCGAAATTGACAGAGTCGCAGGCAGAATTGTTTCGCTAGTTATAGTCGGAACAAAATGCAGTGGACACAATTTTTTATAAACGTCTTTCGTCACTTTTTTTTCGCGTTTGCGAAGAAATTTGCGGAAAACATTTTGGATTCATATTCTATATAATTACATCTTTCTTCATTTCATGTGTTTCACGTGATTTTTTTTTTGTTACGAGAAGTAATAAATATAAAATATTAATATGGATTCAGAATATCTGTAAAAAAGACAGTTATTGAATTTAGACGTGAACACACGCTCCAGTGTTTATAACATTGCTTATACAGCTTTGTATGCTAAGGGTTCGATAACCTCGTATGAAAAGTCAGCTGTTAAAAATTATACTTGCCCGTGAATTTTTAAAGAAGATGTATTAAAAGAAGATGTAAGATGGCGAATTTTACATCCAATTTGGTAACAATCTACCTTTAATCGAAGACGTAAATGTAAATCGTATTGGGCGTACACATGTAGCGATCTACAACTAGTCAGTTGTCGATCAGTCGAATCGGAGACGATACTTAAAAATATAAAACTACTCTTTTTGCTATTGTCAGTCACCTTATTATAAAAATTTTTTAAAAACATTTGTCACTTTTTTTTCTCGCTTATGAGAGGGAATTTTGGGAAAATATTTTGGATTTATATTCTATGTTATGATTTTTCTATTTTTCATACGTTGTCGTCTTATTTCAAGGACACCTATATTTGAACTTTTATGTACTTCTAATTTTAGAATGTTCAATTTTTTTTAACAGTTTCTTAGCGATATAGAATTGCATCAAATAAAGAATGGTGAAGATGACGACATTTTGACGAAAACGATGAGGATGATGAGTTCAAACCAAAGAATGTAGATGCAGATATGTAGTCTAGTTTATTTTAAAACGAAAGTATACAGAGCGTGTAAACAAGATCCCACTGGTATATACAATAAATAAAATAATATAGAATGCAATATTTTGCTTGTTTTCTTATCAAAGGATAGGCAAGAGCAGCTATCACTCTATGGAGCTAAAATTCTGCAAAACTAAATTTTATCCGCTAAGTGGTTATCGGCTAACCTGATCCCTAAAAATTTGCAATATCTATGGCCACGGAAATAAAATCATCTCCTTATGAATCCTTATGAACGTATAAAACACATTTTTTATTTTGTAAACGATAAATACATACAATAAACAAAACAATAACCTATTCAATTTAAATTTTAAGATTTATTCCTTTTTATTATTGGGTGAAATTGACCCAAAAAGATCATACGAAGGATATGATTCGAAACACTGTAGAAGGGTTAATATTGAAATAAATATAGCAAATTATTCATCATAGTATCGGGTATATGTGAGACACAAAAGCCCAGAATTCTTGATTAGTTGAATTTAGGAACCGATATGTTAACTGGTCGGGATGAAATTGGTGAAGCTTTTTCATACATGTTTTCCACTAAATTTGCACCGCGTTCGATGGTGCCCGATACTTTTTCTTATGCGAATATCTTTTCATTGACAATTTATAACATTTCTTCAGTAGCACCTCAGGTCGCCCTGAGCTTTCTAAGCTTTTATTAGCCTGTGCACGAGCACTTAGTGAACAACTAGTTACAGTACGCTCACTCACAGCGTATATAGTATCGGAACGAATTTCAAGAAGTAAATGGTAAGCCAATCCAGGATACGGCAACGACTCAAGAAGATAATTAATGAATAACAAGAGAAGCGGCCTAAAGTTATAGCCTATACGTAATTATTTCTTCCTCGCAGATAAGTCATAAGACAAAGAAAATCCTCATTGAATCCAAATTTATGGAGCTTCTCTATTAATATATTATGATCAATGGTATTAAATGTGAGTGAAATCGGTATAGACAACATCCATCTGACTACGATCATTCAGTGTGTGACAAATATCTTGTGAAATGCATATCAGATTAGTAATCGTCGACCATCTAGCTACAAAGTCATGTTAAATGAGAGATATTTTATATTGAATATGGATGTAAAGGTACTTGTATATTAATTAATCAAAAATTTTTGAAACGTTCGATAGAATAGCTATGGGTCGATAATTATTTATATATTTCTTCTATCGCCCTTCTTTAATACGGATGCAATACACGTAGTTTTCCATCTAGAAGGGAAACATCGCTGCCTTAATGCCAAATTAAAAATAAGTTTTAACGGGGCAATAAACATCATGCAACAATCCTCCATAACTAAGGACGGAATCTGATCCTAGCCTGCATTCAAATTAGATTTTTAATCTCCTAATGCTCCATAGAATATCGTTTTCTGTAATATCCTAAATTCTTAAGTAATCCATGGTAGCAACTTCACTATGTTGATAGAAGTTTTGGTGTGAAAAAATTACTACTTGTTAAAAACCGTTTTATTTATTAATTATTCTAATATAAAATTGATATTATTCCCAAATTAAGATAACTGATTGATAAGGAAGAAAATAATTTGCAATAAATTATTATAATGTTAACGAAACGCTAACGCAATATTGTGACGAATGAAAAGATGATTCTTACCTTTTTACAGTAGTCGAGAATGTCCATTTTATCTTTAAGGCAGGTAGCTTTGGACGTCAAGTCCGTTTGCCACCGACCTTGCTCGGTCATGTACTGAGGGTGGTAAGCTTCCTGGCCGTGGATTCCCGCGTCGCATAATATGGCCACCTGGGGTTCGAAGTGGGCCACCGTACCGCCGGTGTTCATTCCGCTATCCTGCAGGCCCTGTAACAATAAATTCCAAACTGAAATCCTTTTCGCATAACTGTGCCTCGGGTACGGGCGTCTATATAATGCCGAAAAGCCGTCCGCAAACGCTCTCTCTGTTACACAGTCAACTGGCTTAATATAGGGCCGCATTCAACGGAAAATAATACACAATGCATTAGGAGTAAATACAGGTAAGAAATCCTAAATATGCAGGAAACTTCACTGTATTATTAATGTATCATACAATAGGCATTATATTAGGAAGATAAAAGGAATACGAAAAATAGTATGCAATATGAAGATTACAGATAAAGAATTTGTTAAAAATTTATTTTGCATCTACAAACATGATGAGCATGTTTAGAATATATGAACATACTCATATTTATTTAATTTTTAAGAAAAGTTCCTCAGAGGTATAATAGTTTCTAACTGAAGATGGAAACTATATATTCTTTATTTAACTTTATTAATATATGAATATAAAACGACAGTTGTTTCGCATACAAAGTGGCTTCGTCAGGTACATACTAGAGTAATGATACTTTGATTCATATATATATATATATATATATATATATATATATATATATATATATATATATTCATTTTACATAAGTACGAGTTTAATGATGCCGGCATTCATCTTATTGGCCTTATTATATCAGTATTTAGTACTATTTACCGCGTAGAATTAGTAATGGTATACGTAGCTACTGTACACTGAATCTTTGCAAATATTAAAACAAGCTGCAAATTTAAATTTTATCGAATTGTATTATAATATATTTATTGTAATAAAGCGTACATGATGAAATATTAAAAAAATATAGGCAAACAAGAAAATGAACTTTAATACATTACATATAAACGTTTTACGACAGCATGGTAAAGTGTAAACTAATAAAATGACGTTGGCTATTGACGGATAAAAAAATATGTTTCATCTTTTTATCTTTTAACATCATTATCGCTGTATTTGTTGGCACTTTCCTTATTATAGCTATTCCGTCGTAAAAACTTTTCGTCACATTAGTTCAATTTGAAAGTATATTTTTATTGTATAGAGATTATATAATATGTTGTATTAAGTACAACTTAATTACCGTTACTTTACCCTGATCAAGCATATCAGTTGAGTGGCGAAATATTAGCTAAAAGTAGACAATTAAAAGAGTATTTTCAACTTTTCCCAACCTAATTTCTAACCAAGACTCCTAATCGTACCAAATCGAAACATATTTTAAATCCCAATTGTGAATCATATTTGTCTGTTACAGTTTTGTATTTATTTGCAAATGTCTAATTCATTTAAAAATAATGACTGATAAACATGATCAGCTTATTTGAAATTTATTTACTTATAATAAATTAAATTAGCTAACATTGGTATTTGTTTATTTCATTACTAACTTTCCTTATTATCACATTTCTTATGAAATATGCCAAATTACGGTACTATATTATATATATATATATATATATACATATATATATATATATAGTAAACCTAATCAGTAGGCGATTAAAGGTCTGTATATTACTTCAAAATATATGTATTTAAAAAACTCTACATGTTTCGGCTGTATACGCCTTTTTCAAGAGAATACAAAATATGAATGACAGGATATATATATCCTGTCATTCATATTTTGTATTCTCTTGAAAAAGGCGTATACAGCCGAAACATGTAGAGTTTTTTAAATACATATATTTTGAAGTAATATACAGACCTTTAATCGCCTACTGATTAGGTTTACCATATCATACCAAGGTCACGAAGTTATTATATATATATATATATATATATATATATATATATATATATATAGTAGATTCAATTAGTCGGCAATTTGAGGTCTGCTTAATATGTATATATTTAAAATAATCTTACATGCTTCGGCAAATAATGCCTTTTTCTAAAAATTTAAATAATTATTATAATCTATATATATAAAAGAGAGTGGCGTTAGTTACTACGCTTATAACTCAAGAACGCCTGGACCGATTTCGAAGATTCGCACCAATTCGGACTGGTCTCCGGCCAAACAAGAAGAATACCCAAGAAAATTCCCGAATTATCCCGAAAAAAAAAATTATCAAGAAAATTCATTTTCCCATACATTTTGTAGGGAGTGATTTTACTATGTTTATAACTCAAGAACGCCTGGACCGATTTCGAAGATTCGCACCAATTCGGATTGGTCTCCGGCCAAACAAGAATAATACCCACGAAAATTCCCGAATTATCGCGGAAAAAAAAAATTATCAAGAAAATTAATTTTCCCATACATTTTGTAGGGAGTGATTTTACTACGCTTATAACTCAAGAACGCCTGGACCGATTTCGAAGATTCGCACCAATTCGAACTGGTCGGACTGGTCTCCGGCCAAACAAGAAGAATACCCAAGAAAATTCCGAATTATCCCGGAAAAAAAAAATTATCAAGAAAATTCATTTTCCCATACATTTTGTAGGGAGTGATTTTACTACGCCTATAACTCAAGAACGTCTGGACCGATTTCGAAGATTCGCACAAATTCGGATTGGTCTCCGGCCAAACAAGAATAATACCCAAGAAAATTCCCGAATTATCCCGAAAAAAAAAATTATCAAGAAAATTCATTTTCCCATATATTTTGTAGGGAGTGATTTTACTACGCTTATAACTCAAGAACGCCTGGACCGATTTCGAAGATTCGCACCAATTCAGATTGGTCTCCGGCCAAACAAGAATAATACCCAAGAAAATTCCCGAATTATCGCGGAAAAAAAAATTATCAAGAAAATTCATTTTCCCATACATTTTGTAGGGAGTGATTTTACTACGCCATCTTCATGATATATGACGAAGTCTGCCGGGTCAGCTATTTAAATATAAATAAAATTTGAAGGCAAAACAACGTTTGCCGGGTCAGCTAGTTTATAATATATATATAATAATAATAATTTAAAATTAATTCTTATATATCTTAAATATATATATATATATATATATATATATATATATATATATATATATATATATATATATGTTTTCTTTTCGGTTTCCGCGAGTAGTACAGTACGTGTTGTAACTGGATTATGGGTTTTCCTCCGCGTTTCCACTGTTTGCGATAACTGTCTGCTTCTGCTTCTGGTTACTCATAAACTTACGAGTTTACGAGACCTGAAGATGGCAAATGTGATTTTGCCGAAACGTCGTCCAGAAACAGCACCGGCCTTTACGAAGACCAAACAGTGGAAACGCGGAAGAAAACCGGGAATCCAGTTACAACACACACACACACACACACACATACACACAGATATATACATATATATATATATATATATATATATATATATATATATATATTTAAAGTACTTAAACTCTAAATTTTTGATTAATTTTCATTATCATAATAATGATCAAGTGTTTTTAAAGTTAATTAATACTTCATTCTAAATATTAACAGAAACAATCATTAATATAATGTATTTCTTAAACGCTTGTGTGGATAATTCAAAAAAAACATTTAATAATTTAATGAATGAATGGTGACTTTCATTCAATAATCTTATTCGTACAATGTACGAAAAGATAACCCTCTATTGAAAAATGTTTTTATATTTTTGTGCTATATATCCTGCGAGATAACTAATTTTGTATAGGACATCTATTGTGTTCTTCATCAGAACTTACTTTTCTTTATTAAATTCCGACATTATATTCCATTATGTTCCATTATATGCGTTTTTTTTTTGATAAAATTTTCTCCATCCACCCTTTGGAAGGATTTTTGTATAAAGTTTCGAATGTATGAATGTCAGTCAGGCCGTATAAAAAAAAACTCGATGACTTTCAAATCCTTTTATTAAAATTAATTCGAACGAATTAATGGGATTATTGGCATTTTTTATAAACTACAATAAATCAGAAAGGAAAGAAAATGTAATTTAAGTCCAAAGCTGTTAACATTACAAGAACGGGAATTCTTAATAGGTGCATATACAGGGTCGCTATTATGTATGGAAACGGTCATATATCTCGAGAACGGTTCGAGATATCTAAATGAAATTTTGTACACGAAAATAACGAAATGTTTGGATCTCTTTTGGCTATATTTTAATATTTTTTCTTAATTCTTTATGAACTTTTTCCACTCTTTTCTGTTCTGAGTGAGCTTCTTTGTTTCTGACAAGGTTTTGGTTTTCTTCATTAAGGGTTTTCCGATTGTATTGTCCACAGGTTTCTCTTGGCTTACCTCCCTTTGTTTTGAATGGTGTTCTGCATTCCCAAATTCTTTTCAGTTGTACTGTGCCACATATTTGGTTAATAGAATTATGCAACTAATGTACTTTGATTGGAACCATCGTTAATGTTAGCAGCTAACCAAACCAATTGGTTTCTGCAGTTTTTTGTTTAACTAGAGAAACTGACAGTATATTTATCTCTCGCGTGCTATACTTTTTTGAATTTTATACATCCTTGACGTGGCAATAACATGACAGTAGTAAACTTGTAAAAGCAGTTCTCCTGTATGGTTTCGAATTTTGGATAGTAATAAATACAATTCGATAAAGATTTCAAGCACTTCAGAATAACTGCTTAGTAAGCTTAGTAAATATATTAAATATAAGATAGTCAAGTATAATATCTAATGAAGAATTATAGAAAGTAACTGGAGAGACCTAAAAAGCAAAAAGAAAATAAAATAAAATTATAATCGTTGGGCAGCCTCTCCGCAAAGATAACTATGCAATATATTAGAGAGCTTTAAAATGAAATACCGAAGGAAATAGAAAAATTGGCCACCCAAAAAAGCATAGAGTTGAAAAAGTAAGAGATGTCTCTGTAATTTTAAATGGGGTATATTGCTGGAGACATAATAACCTGGACAAATTTTACATTCCTATGTTCCAAAAGAGATAACCAGTCCTACTACTGTCTCTACTACTACGTTCAAGACCACCAATATAAGATTAGATAGATACAACCCGAAACTAATCTGTCTAACCCTTGTTCTAATTCTGATCTAAGTTGGTTCTAAGTGTTTATTTATTTTTCTGATCTAGAGAAACTGAAAATGAAAACTGTAGAATAAAGGTATTTTGAAAGACCATTTTAGAAATATATACGTAAACATTAAGCATTTATCAATTCCACTCTGTAATTGGATATGTCTTATGAATAAAGATGAAAATTTTCAAACATATAGCCATGGATACGTAATTAGTACACCCCTTTGTAACTAATACTTTAAAAATCTTTCTTCTTGAAAATTTAAAATAATAAATGTAATTATTGTTTTCAGTATTTGTGCGAATTTAGAGAAAATATAATTCGATACATTCACAAGTAGAAGGGATTTACCGATACTAGCATCATCGCCATCGCCGCAGTGGTGGAGGTAATCCGAACCTCAATTAACCTAAGTCAATCTCATCTGACCAGACCCAACCTATCGGGTGGATCATAATTAGATTGAATGAGGTTCTCGTTACCCCCACCATTCTGACGGTGGTATCAATATTGATAAATCGCGTGTACTATAGTAAATCATGTATTGAAGTTTTATTACTTTAAAATAAACACCAGAAATTTCTCCCAAAAGGCGTCAGCCCTGATCACAAAAAACAACGTCGTAGATGGATAACCACATCAAAATTTCTACGAAACTAAATTTTTAAATTATGGAATTTGAAATTAATCGTATTCCCTCTCATGATAAAACCTTAGAAATATCTGCAAAAATATTTGGGAGGTGATTCAACGAATAGGATTGCATAGATGATCAGCAGGAAAAAGATTTTCAAATTGGTGAATCGAAGAAAAGGTTGAAGTTTGCAAAGGCGAATTTCTATTGGAGCGTAGAAAAATGTTATCCGATGAAACCAAAATTAATCGGCATTCTCCAAATGGAAAAATGGAAAAAACGACAAACATTTAATCCGAAATACACCTGAACTAGGTTAAAGAATGTAGGTGGAAATATAATGATATGGGCTAGCGTTTCATGGCGAGAGATGGCATATATCGCATAGAAGATATATCGCATAAATAGCATTATGGATTAAACTCAGTATATAGACATCCCGAGAAATATAATGTTTCCATTTGATGAAGAGCTTGCGATATGGCAGTATCAATGACCTCAAACATTCTGCACAGAATGCCTTTTGTAAAAAGATGTAACAGTTATCGTGGCCTCCATGTTCTTTCGATTTGAATCCGATCGAGAATTTTTTGAAGTGGAAATAGTATAAAGCAATATAAAAAATTCAAATCATTTATTAAACTAGGTCAAACGAGTATGGAAGAATGTGCAAGGGGAGACCTATCAGACATTAGTGGAGTTGATGCTAAAAAAAGATATGGTTCAGTTATTAAAGCTAAAGGGGATTATACTAAATGTCAATATGCGTTACGTACGGATTATAAATAACTCGTGTAGGTATAAATAACAATTTTTTTAAAGTTGAGTTCATGAGTAATTTCTTTCAAACAAGTGTATTCTGTTGACAGCAAAAAGCAGAAATCCAAACTTTTCAGGATATAGAACACATTCTAACAAATTTGTGAAATTTAATGTTAACAAAACAAACGTTTTTAACGGAATAAATGTTTTTGGTTACTAAGTTTTTGTTAATTTAACGAAATAATGTGTTAATATATTAGTAAGTGTAATTTTGCCATATAAATAAAATAAGATTGTTGAAATTATGAAATTCACTTACAACAGGAAAAAATATCTAATGTTTTGGTTTTAAATTTTATCGGTTTTAACTGTCTAATCTTTGTTAGGTTAACAAGAACACAACGATAAACAGTGGTTTTTGACAGAAAGTTTTGGTTCGCCATATATAGTCAGAGTTAAATTTACCTAGATTTACCAAAATTTGGTTATCGTATTTAATCGCACGATTTCTGTTCTTGTATAGGTCCCGCTTACTGTATGGTTAGTACTCCGAAAAGTAGATGGGTTTACTTTTCGGAGTACTAATCCTTCAGTAAGCGGGATCTATACAAGAACAGAAATTGTGCGATTAAATACGATTCAGCTTAACAGTGGGAAAAGATAACAAACAGATGTTATTTGGTATTCGGATCGCAGTTAAACTGAAGCTGCATAAAGAGATACCACTTATTATAATAGCAACGCTTACGCTTGAGAAAGAAAAAGATAATAAAATTATACAATCAGGAAGGTTCTTTGCATGGCATTTGCAACGTCTTCGAAAATAATTTTGCAAAATGATTTCTCCGTACTTTACACCGTTTTATTAACAAGTTTGAGAAATTTGGTTAAGTTTCACCTCAATAGCATAAAAGGCCTAGCAATAATCATTTACATAATTTGAATGACTAGCGTAATTTACTCCTTTGCGGTTCTGTAGAAGAAAATCCGAACCAAACTTGCAAACAAATTGCACATCAATTGATATTTCCGACAGAAGTGTAAGTGTGCAAGGTTTTGAAAAGTACTTGTTCATATACAATTAAAAAGCACAAAAAGTATTTCCCAAAGGAACGAGGAAAAATTGCGAAAAATGCCATCCAAATAAAAGTTATATTTACTAATGAGTCGTCATTATATTAGTACGGCGATCAGGTAAATACTGTTTGTTGATTAATACTGATGTGCATTAAACCACATTCGCTGCTGATAGCGTAGCGAGAGATACACGTTTTGCCAAATTCGTATCAAGCGTATGTTCCTATTTAAGGCTCCTTTTACTGTATGTCCGTAACTGTATATACTTCAGTGTTATAAGACCTCATAGTTATGTAACCATTTAAGCTCCTTACATTAAATTTGAAGAACAGCTTTAGTACAATAAGTAACGTTATTTGTTGAAGAATCTAGTACTTTTATAGTTGCAATTTAATATTACTTGTGTTAAGGTGGCCGGTTTTACTAGTCTTTACAATTTCATGAATTATACAATTTAATGGTAATTCTTTAATTCCAATGAATGTTAATTATTACAACTAGTGCGTTGTTGAAATTGCCATTGTTACTGTTTTTGATAAGCAACATTATCTTTAACGCAAGTTTTTAAGTTGTTAAGTTGGTTTTGATTACCTTAGCTTTACATTATTTTAGATTCCAGGTCGTATAAATTTCATAAAAAAATATGCATTAATAAAGAGTTTTCTTAAAGTAAAACGTAAAATAATTGTTGTTTATTCCCATATATGCTATTAAATTCAAGTGAGTCTTAATGTATTTGTTATTTAATATTTATTTTGAAACTAGGAAATATTGCGAACGTTGTTACTTACATACATCAGTTTTATAAAATATCACTAATGAATGAATTCCGTTTTTGGTTTCAAAAAGTACAGATTGTTTACGAAATGCATTTATATTATTAGTATAATAACTACTATCGTTTACAAACAGAAATAAATATAAAAGAAGTAAAAATTTACAGAGATTCACGGAATACTCGAGGATGTAATAATGGATAGAATAAATAAAGTAAATAGGGTGCACAACACATTCTTTTTATTTTACGTTCGTAATGAATATTATAGTACCGAAATGAGTAATGTTGGCGTTGTTCGAACACATAAATAAATATCATTGCTGTCATTTGATTTTAAGAATTTAAGTACATTTGGCAGATATATTGTATACAATTGACAACAAGATATATTGGTTTCTATGTCACTCATGTTTATATTTTTAAATAAAATATCAAGTAATGTTAACGAAAATTAATAAATAATATATATTTAAATTTGAAAACGTCAAGTATCAATGTGACCAACTGCATATTTTATATAAAAATCAAACTCTGAACTTTCAAATAAATAATTTCAACTTATTAATGTAAAAAATGCAAAATAGAAAAAATAGTATAAAAAACTCGTTTCATAAGTCCCTTTGCCGCACTCATTCGTTAGCACTCGTGCGGGAAAATGGTGCCTTATGAAACTTGTGTTTTAATATACTATTATAACGGTTTCTTTGATAAGAAGGAAATATCAGAGAAAACAAACGCAAACATCTATGAATCAGTTCTGGCACCGATCTTAATGTACAGAAGTGAATCTTCGGTCTCGACGATAAGCTTAAAGAACAAAAAAATATAAAAAAAATTGTGGGTGTGAGTAAATTGAATACTATTAAAAGCGAAGTGATAAGACATGAGCTAAAAGTTAAGAGTGTACGAGGTAAGTAGCATATGTTTTATTAAGAATTATCAAATGTCTCACATTCCTGCTTTTTAAGTATGAATAAGGATAGTGCAAGATGTGTACCACGATTTCTTCCTGCTCCTCGACGTCAACGTTTTGTTGAACGTGGGTGCTGGTATTTTGTATGTGTGGAAACGACTCAAAACTGATTTTGGAGTCCACTGTCATAGGAGATGAAACAATGGTTTTGTATAGCGATTTTCTATCCAAAAAGCAGTTGAGGGAACGGCACCTCATCCCTAAAGGTAAAAGTCATTCTATCAAGGAGAAAGATTATCACAATATCTAAGCGTATTTTATTGATTTATTTTAAAGATCGCAACACAACTGTCAACAGCACATACGTTTACTTGTGGCGTAAATTGAGAGACAATATTCGTGAAACCGTCAAGGAAAATTATCAAAAGGTGTTTGATTAGTCCATGACAATGCGCCCGTTAATAATGCTGCAGTTTCACAGGTGCAATTCCCGAATGTGGCTTCTAGTGACTAATATTTATTTTCCTATTTAAGAAAGATCTTAAAGGATGATATTTTCATGACGATATTAGAATAAACGATAATAGAATTATTAATATCGTTGTAATAAATGCAGTGAAATTAGTGGAAATTATATTGAAAAGCAAAAATTGTAAAATTGTTAAAACCGTTATATCAGGTCGAGAATCTTATCTCGTAATAGACAAAATTGAAACACAGTAATTAATATAGTTCATACATTTAGTAAAAAAGAACCGGGAGCATGTGGTGAAGATTGTATGGGAAGTCGAAATCAGTGTAAAAGGATCTAGAAGAAGATGGAATACCGAACTTGCCGGCATATTGAAGAAAAAAGGTCTGAGCTAGACCCAGGCGCAAAAAGAAGCAGAAAGTAGAAGCCACTGGAGAAGAATCACCACCTCTACATCGCAGGTAGAATAGATAAGTGAGTAAGGCCCGGTTTATTCACCTTCCAGTAAAGTATCTGTTAGTTACTTGTCAATTAAATTTACTTGACACATCTACTATTTTTGTGTTTATTCACAAAATTTTAAAGGTCGGTTAGTTACTGGAAAGAACTAATGTTTTTACTACAGTAGTATGTTTAGAAGAAGATAGAGAAAGATGTCACATACCACAAACATATGGGATAGAGAAGGATGTATAGCTTCCCGTAATCTGTAATTCTAGTTGCCGGCATGACAAATGTGTCCATGCATCCATAACCTTAAATCTTAAACTTTGTTGCGTTTTATCGTTTGGTCGTGTTGACATAAACAGTATCAATTAATATAGAAAAGGTATCTTATATTATTACCTAAATTATGACCTAAACCCAGGCCATCGTTTGCATTTTATCTTCAAAACTAGTTTAATTTCAAAGAAAAGGGAAAGTAAGAAACGTGATAGATCAGCAAATTTCTCTAACGAGGAATATATCATTTTGGTTGATATGAATTTAAAGTATGTATAAGCAATTTGTCAATACAAATATATTTGATCATTTACCTATTGGAGTCTTAAATAAGTTGATTTTCAATATGTAAAATATTTTTAATAGATTATTTTGAAATTCTATATCGAGGAACATATTTATCATCAAATTTATTAAAATTGTTTTCTGTTGACAAAATAATTATCTTAAATATCATCGATGTCATTAATTTTCTATTACATCGCAGTTCACAAACAACACGATTTTAGTCTTACTTGTTACTTTATAGGGTAGATGAGCAACAAGTAAATTTCCTGATAAGTAAGTAATTTTACTGAGCGGTTAAATTTTACTTGACGGTGAATAAACATTTAATCTGTGAAGCAAGGCTTTATCTTACACGATACTTTACTGGAATGTGAATAAACCGGCCCAAAGTAAGTAACCTTTACAAACAATCACTTCCATGTCACACTTAATAACACAGGTCTACAAAATTAAACTTTTTGACAGATGTTTTTATTTTGAAAACTGATTTTATATAATTTTGGTAGGCTGATTTCAAAAATTGTATGCATTTATTTGTATCACGTAAGGTTTTTTTGCAAATATTAAATGAAAAAAAACGATATTTCTAAAAAAAATTATTTGTTTATTGAGTAAAAAGGTGGAATACTAGTTAAAAAAGTGGAAAAAAATACTTTACTCAGTCTTTTTTAAGTGAAATCTTTGTCTTTTTGCCAGAAAGCTGCGTTGTCCGGACATTCGGTTGTATGTTTTTAAGGGGATATCCCGTTTTAACATCCAGCAGTAGTCCACCATCATCGTTATGCTCCATCTGCCTTGGTATCGCCGTTCCATTTCCTTAATGTCTTGGTGAAACCTCTCTCCCTGTTCTTCGCTAACTGCTCCAAGATTTTCAGGAAAATAGTTCAAGTGTGAAACCAGGAAATGCACTTTTAAACTCATATTACAACCTAGACGATGAAAGTGTTGTAGCATATTTTGAACAATATTTTCGTAGTTTTCGTCCTTAGATTTCCCAAGAAACTTATCAATTACTTCTTTAAATGAAACCCAGGCGTTTTTCTCGACATTGGTCATAGTGTTTTGAAAATCCTTGTCTTTGCATAATGTTTTTATCTGCGGCCCAACAAAAATACCTTCTTTTAACTTGGCATCGGATAAGGCTGGAAATGTCTCGCACAAATATTTAAAACACTGTCCATTTTTGTCTAGGGCTTTAACAAACTGCTTCATCAAGCCAAGTTTGATATGGAGAGGAGGCAGTAAAACTTTTTTGGGGTCAACCAAGCTATCTCTTAATACATTTTTGCTACCAGGTGTAAGGCTTGTTCTAGAGGGCCATTCTATTTGAGTCCAATGTCTATCCCTTGCTCGACTATCCCACTCACAAATAAAGCATGGAAATTTTGTATAACCTCCTTGTTGTCCTAGTAGCATGCACAGCACTTTAAGGTCACCACAAAGCATCCACTGATGTTCTTGGTAGTTTATTTTCTTTAAAAGAAGTTCAAAATTTTCATACGTTTCCATTAAATGTACCGAATGGGCAACGGGAACCGAGGCCGCTCGTTACCATTATGCAATAAAACGCCTTTTAAACTACGCTTGCTTGAGTCAATAAACAGGCGCCATTCTTCTTTTACATACGGCACATTTCCTAATTTTGAAATTAAGTCAGGAATATTGTTGCGATACACTAGCGGTCCGTCTTGAGTAAAATATTGACAAAACTCTTTTTCGCAATCCCGGTAAAAGCTTGAAGTTACGCCAGGTGCCAGTAAATGTTTCTCACGAAGTCGGGAGGCTAACAATTCGGATGCATCCTTTGGAAGGTGCAAATCTCTAATTAAATCATTTAGTTCGCTCTGGTTAAACACTTCGGGCTCTCTGAAATCTGGTGTGAAATCTGAGTCATCTGGGTCGCAATTAGATTCCTCTGATTTTGACGATATGACGTTTTCTAGTGCTTTTGGGGCAGTAGGTATCGGTACATCTGGTCCATGAGGAACTGCTCGAATAGCAGAGTCAAGATTGGGATACACAATTTGTTTCTTATTTTTTCTGTTGAATCCTTGAACATTACACGAACAAAAATAACAATCATCACTGTGATTTCTAGCCTCTCGCCATACCATAGGAACACCAAAGCTTAAACATTTCTTCCTACCTTTTTGCCAGTTTCTTAATGCTTCAACGCAAACGGAACAAACAGTATGAGGAGCCCAGGACTTGTCTTGGTCGCCAATTTTTACACCAAAATAAGCGTGGTATACATTTTTCACAAACGAAGTTATAGTTTGCCTCTGCTTTACTACGACATAACTACCACAGGTATATAGCAAAAGTTATTCGGATTGTTCACACAATGTCTTCTTTCCATGTTTATACGTTCTAGAACACTTAAAATACGCAACAACGAAGACAACAAGCGCGCGGACACAGTAGCACGACGACTAACACAACCAAACTGCACATAAGCAGGTTTCAACGTTGTATTGACGCTTCTGCGCCGTCTCTGTTGCTTTGCTGAGAAATCTAATATTAACCAGTGTTGCCAAATCACATTTAATTTCATAAAAATCAATTCATTTAAAAATCATGCCTAACATGGAACAAACATATTCTTGTCATAGGTATGCATATTAATAAATTAACATTTTTAAGATATAGAGCGCTATAAAAAAAATTTACGTGATAGAGCAAAAATATGGCGTTTTTTGGAATAAGGGCCCCCAAACATATACAAATTAGCAAACAGCTTTCAAACATCAAAATCACTGTAGATCTGTGTAATTTAAGCAAAATGAGTATTACGATAGTTTTTAAATACAATTTTATGTGGTTTATTAAACAGGCTGATCCAAATTAAGTGTTCACCATTGCTATCTTCGTTATTATAGGAGCTAGGTAGTCGGTTAAATTAGAAAAGTTGCATTGTTTTTTCCGCTTATTACGATAGTGAAAACAGAAAAACAATTAAACTTGTAGATTCCCAGTTATTTTTTAAAATGTATATTTTTCTATCGGAACACCCAGTATAATATTATACCAATCGATGCAAAATCAATTGCTTAACAAAGAGCTAAATATCTAAGAAGCCATGGAGATTAATAAAATAAAATGTTCAAGTACCCTATTAACGGCAGTTTTTCCGTACAAGTGACATTGTGATAGAGTTTCTCAAAATACTTCCGATTGTGTGTGAAAAAATAATAAACTGTGCGCGTAATAGCAACAATTTATTACTAATTGTTTTGAAAATGCCTTTCTCACATATTGAAAAATGTGACATGCTGGAAACATATTTGATATGTCAAAAAAATTGCGAAAGAGCGGTTCAACGATACACTAAATTATTTCCTGGGCGATAAGTGCCATACCGGCATTACTTTTTAAGACTTTATCGACAATTTCGAAGTAACGAAAATGTTTTTGAGAAGAAATTGACAAAGAAGACAAATCTCATTTCAGAAGAATTTTAAGGAAGCATAAATTTTCGCCGTATGAATTTCAACTAGTTCAGACGTTAGAAGACGGTGACGGCGGTAGAAGATTTTGTCTGTGGTTTATTCGTAAATGTACTGAAGACCGAAACTTTTCCTGACAAGTATTGTGGAGTGATATGGCCCAGTTGGTTTTCTTTCTCGTTCGCCTGACATAACACCTCTCGAATTTTATTTTTGGGGATATGTAAAAAACGAGCTATACAAAGCGAAATTAACACCGAAAATGGACTCCAAGATGCTATCCGTAATGTTATTAATACTATTGACGAGTTTTCTTTAATGCAACACGAAGTGTTTTAAAAAGAGCCCAAAAATGTTTCGAAGTAGGAGGCGATGTTTTTAAAAATTCAATTTAGAATTTTTTTTATTATACTACAATTGTACTTTATAAATAAATTATGTTGATCAAAGTTCACTACATTTTGTTTTTGAATTACCTTGGTTATTTTCAACTTTTGCGAAAAAAGGCATATGAACAGTTTTGTTAAGCAATTGATTTTGCATCTTCGTCTTCTTCTTCTTATATTAGGCCTTAGGCCTGTTCTTATCCGATCTCTTTCATAGTGCTGCAGTCATGTTTGTGACGTAGACTGCCAACTATCTCGCCATCTTTTGAAGGGCCTTCCCGGTGGTCTGGTGCCCATTGGCTTTAGATCCCTTGCTGTTCGGGCTAATCTCTCGCAATCCATTTGTTACATGCTGGTTCCACTCCCGTCTCCTCTGTCTGCCCCACCGTACGATATCGTGTATACCACATTGATTCCGTATTTGATTGTTCAGGATTCTGTCTCTCAGTGTTTTCCCCGCTATTGACCTCAATGGTTTCATTTCCGTTGTTCTAAGCATCCTTTTTGTTTCTGCTGTGTCGGCTGTCGTTTCTATTGAATATGCAAGTATTGGTCTTATGCATGCCTTATATATGCGTACTTTCCCGTCCAGTCTCATATCTTTATTCCGCCAAATAACGTCCCTCAGGCATCCCGAAACATAAGCCGCCCTATTTAGCCTGTCTTCGAACACTGTCTCTTAGGTCTCCGCAGCTGGATATTTCTATACCTAGATATTCGAACTTAGGAACTTGTTCGATTATCTCATCCCCAATTACGATTGTACATCGTCTGGGCTCCGTTGCCACTGCTAAAGTTTTTGTCTTAGAGGTTGATATCTGCATGTTATAGGTTTCCGCCACTGTTTTAAAAGTGTATGCCATACGCTGAAAAATGGTCTTCCGTATCTGAGATCAGGACTGCGTCGTCTGCATAACACAGAATCTTTATCTGTTTTCTTCCAAGCCCGTATCCCTGTCCCACATTTTTTACTGCTCCTATAATTTTATCCATTATTAGATTAAACAGTAGTGGGCTTAGACTATCTCCCTGGCGTATTCCAGATTTGATGTCTACTGCCGATGTTAGTTCGTTCTCGATCTTAATTTTAGTTTTGTTGTTTGTGTTTATGTCTTTAATTATCTCTACCAATCCACTGGGCTGGTTTTCTTCTTTTAATAACTTCAGCACATCTTCCAGTCTGACACGATCGAAGGCCTTTGTCAAGTCTACAAAGCACATATAGGCAGGGTTGCTGTATTCAATTGATTTCTCAACTATCTGTCTTAGTATAAAAATAGCATCTATTGTTGATCTGTTTTGCCGGAAGCCTTGTTGTTCTTCACTTATTGTGTATTGTTTAGTGATCCTGTTGGCGAATATCTTCGTTAATAACTTGAGTGTTGTATTAAGTAGGGTGATGGTACATGGTACGGTAGTTGCTAGGATTGTTTTTATTTCCTTTCTTATGTATTGGTATTATAATGCTCGTTTTCCATTCGTTTGGTACACGCTTGGTATCTAAAATTTTCTGAAAGAGTAATGCGATATTGTCAATTATTGTTTCTCCGCCGTATTTTAGCAGTTCATTGTGTATGCCATCGGGCCCTGGGGCTTTTCTGTTTTTTAATTTCGCTATGGTAATCCTGAGTTCTTCTTTTTCAATTTCTATTCTTTGTTCATTATCGCTGTCTCCTTTTTTTTGCATCGATTGGTATATTATACTGGGTGTTCTATTATAAAAATATTCATTTTAATAACTGGGAACCTATATGTTCAATTGTTTTTCAGTTTTCACTGACGTAATCAGCGGAAAAGACAATACAACTTTCACAAACTTCAACAAAGATAGCAATGGTGAACGCTTAATTTGGATCAGCCTGTATTAACCTGTTATTGAAATTCTTGTTAGACAATAAAGTTCATACAAATATTAACTATGCAATATGAAATTCCAGTTTCGAAATTAGAAAAGAATCAATAATAAAACTTCCGAGTTCTGTATTGATATTCTCAACATGATTCTGCGAATTTCATAAAATGGAAAAACATAAAGAAAGCTCTAAACGGAAGGGGAATTATCCAGAACCCTGACCGCACACCACTTCATACATTCCAGCCAACATGCCAGGTCACTTTATTAATAGCTGGGGCCGAAGTACAGTTCCCAGCGTTACGTTGCGTTACTAATAACATTTCACAGAGAGATAGCAAGATAACAAAATACGGAAAGAGAAAGATAAAAAGACAGTTGATAGGAGTATCCTCGGAAGCTAGTGTACATACACATATCCGTGTATGCATCTACGCGAAAACAGCGCGGATTAATCCACCATGCTGAACGATAACTGTGCATAATGAGAATCCCATTGTACTCGTATTTAAAGAGCAGATGTGCACTGCCCTAATCTTTCACGTCACATACGCCCTCTATCCTTCATTCAGTGAACTCAACACACACACGCTACCGAACTTAAATTACAACGGGAGTTAATTAAAGTCCCTGGTCGATCTTTATGAAGGCCATCTGACACAGCAAAGGGAGATGCCCAGCAAGGATTGTGAGATTTGTTACCCCACTACCTTTACGCATCTTTTATCGTATGGTTACTATACCGGATTCACAATTTGTCAAAATAAGATATTTCAGAGACGAGGCTTGTATATAGATTGTTTGCTAGTTGGTTCTGGGGGTGTGTTTGGGTATGTGAATATGAGACTACTGTTTCGGTATTTCCCCGCCTCTTTCGCCCAACTCACACACCTACTCGATGTTCGCGCTGCGTTCGTTTGGGGTCGATGATGTTGTGCGCCGCTTTTGTAATAAAGAACACGTTTTAACAGATGACTTAGTGACTGTAATCAACATTTTAAGTGGGTGTAATAAAGGGTTCATTCACAGTTAACGAGATTGCCATGACGAAAAAGGTTTATCGTCTGGTTGGTTGCAGAGAGGATTATGAGTCATTGCGAAATTATTAAAGGTCTCTGACTAGATGTAAATAGATATATATATATATATATATATATATATATATATATATATATATATATATATATATATTGTCATTTGAAATTAATTAAATATCTATATCTGAATTTTATTCATCTTGCACCATGAAATTATTTAAAATATGATGCGATGGGAATAATAGTATGTTATTTATCATGCTTTTGCTTTACAATAAGGACTTGATATTAACAGCGAAGAGAAAAACATATGATTTTTACAATCAAAACTTTGTTATAGTCCTCAAGTTGAGATTAGGATGTTTTTCACTGTATATTAAATTTATATTATGAGCAGCGACTAAAATATTAGCTGCAGACGCACCTGCTTAGTCACTACTAAGTATTAGCACTTGGCATGATAATATTCTGATGAAACTTAGCTCCCTCGTATTTTTGAAAGGTTATGCTCTAGTATTGACATAGATTTCTTACTAAGCCCGCAATTTCTAATTTCACTTTTAATATTCTATTTTAATATAGTGGTTTTAACACAGAGAAGTTCATCAACCAAATCTTGCATCAGTAAGTTTTTTTACCAAGCAAATCTAGGTTTACCAAAGATAGTATTTTTAATTACCATAATAGATTTGCGAAATTGGATTTTTGTTGCAACTCAACGTATCCGCGAGGACATGCCAAATTTTACTCGCGTACATAATAACTTCCGTCGTCAAATTCATGCCTGCATTAGAGCTAAATTATTTTGTCCCGTTTCGCCTATATTGGTATTTGTCAATATCATCGCAAATTTAAATAAAACAAGAATGTAAATAATTGCATGCAAAATAATAAAGGCTATTGTTGATATCCACAAAAAAAACATTGCAATAAAAAGACCACATATGCCGCTGACTATTTTACATAAATATTTTGATAACAAAAATAACTAAATATTCACTATTCATAGCGTCTAACAATAAGGCATTTTATAATTTTTTTTGCAGATTAATGAATTTGTCAGGATAAAATAATTCAAAGATACATACCATTGAATTATTTTATCCATAGCAACTACAAATGTATGACATTAATATACTGTCATTTGTATTTTGTATTCCTTGAGAAAGGCATCATTAGCCGAAACATGTACATGTAGGATTGTTTTAAATATATAGTTTTTGAAGTAAAACCAGACCTTAAATCGCCTACAATTTGAATTTACCATAACATACTAAGGTCACGAATTAATTATCTATCTATCTATATATATATATATATATATATATATATATATATATATATATATATATTAAACTTAATAAGTCGGCGATTAAAGGTCTGGTTTATTACTTCAAAGTATATATATTTAAAACAACCCTACATGTTTCGGCAATGATGCCTTTGTCAAGGATATAAAAAATATAAATGTCAAATAATTGAGTTGCTTAAATTATTCAAAGATACATTCCAATTTATAATAATAAATCATGCCTTAGTATTACAAAAAAATAGATAGCAATGTGTGAACATATGTCGACATAATTTTTATATACACGGCCAGCTACTAGTGAAAATTTTAATGATCGCGCGTTATATATATATATATATATATATATATATATATATATATATATATATATATAGTAAATTCAATTCGTTGGCGATTTAAGGTTTTAAATCGCCAACGAATTGAATTTACCATAACATGCAAAGGTCACTAAATAATTATCTTTATATATATATATATATATACAATGTGTTTCAATTTTCATGGGGACACCTAACTTTTTTATTTTGAAAGCAATCAATATAAAATTTTTATCAGTTATGTAGGCCATGACAATGCAACTTTTCCTATGAATAGAGTTTTTGTAAAGTAAACGTGTGTTTCTAGTAACAAGTGTTTCTAGTAATGGCATGCTAGCGATTAAGATAGAGCAAAAAAGTATTAGGAAAAGTTTTTGAAAATCATTCAAGAACCTCTAATACCAAATTTTGTTGAAAATTTTTCTTTTTTAAATTATACATTTTTATGCTATCTGTAGATAATAGTTTGTTATTGCAATAATAAGAGTGCCATGAAGCAAAAAAATAATTTGTCAGTTCAAACGTCAACTCACAACCCCGTCCGTCATCGAATTGTTGCATACACGAATAACATTTTCAACACTACTGGAAATGTTGCTATACCACGTCAACGAGAATTGAAGAATTTCGATGCAGTAATATTAGCAGCGTGTCGTAATAATCCTCACACGCGTTTACGAGATAGCAGCCTCTCGGGTAGAATGTACATTATCACCAACAATTCGAATAATTTCTACTTTTTGAGCAATACTTAAATGTCAATCGGCCGCCATTGCTCAGCAACGTTCAATAGTTACAACTGAAGTAAACTGTTTAGTAAATTTAGGTTTGAACTGACAAATTATTTTATTGCTTCATGGCACTCTTATTATTGCAATAAGAAACTATTATCTACAGATAGCATAAAAATGTAGAAGAATTTAAAAATGAAAAATTTTCAGGGAAATTTGGTATTAGGGGTTCTTGAGTGATTTGTAGAAACTTTTCCTAATATTTTTTTGCTCTTAATCTTATCTTAGTCGCTAGCATGACTTTACTTGAAACAGTACTTTTTATTTTAATTATAGTTGGGTAGATATTGACTTTATAAAAACTCTAGTCACACCAAAAGGTGCATTGTCGTGACCTACAAAACTGATAAAAATTTTATATTAAATGCTTTCAAAATGATAAAGTTATTTAGGTGTCCCCATGAAAAGTGAAACACACTGTATATAATATAATATCTTTGATAGCGTCTTTTCGTAAATTTTGTCCTGCTGAAGAAAATAGAAGTGGTGATTATTGAGCTACGGAGGTAGATCAATAGTTCAATAATCACCACTTCTAATTCTGTAGTTCTTGTTTATTTTCTAAATGATGAGGGAAATTTTATTTTTAAAATTCCCATAATTACTGAGATCTCATTCATTTGGGGATGCATGTAGCAAATTAGCAATCGACAATTACAGAGCACATATTGCAGATATGTTTGGAGCGCTAAGTCAGCGAACGTCATCTACACCGAGGAATTCGGTCATCTGCTGACCACAACTTGCAATTAAGGACACTGCTGTTTTAACTTAATGCATATGAGAATTAGTAATTCTTAAACTTTTATCTCACACGCAATTGTCGCTTAATTTGTTATGTTAATTCTACAATCTGACAAGATTACTTTTGTCGAAGAATGTAGATGTATTACACATTACGACGTCAACTACCCAGGTTGTGAGTACAAATGAAAAATGTATGAAAGCCATGCCTATTCCGAAACGTGCATATACTAGCATTTCATTCTCCTTGGAATTATGAGTACACGATATTCGGAGACAGACATGACGTTCATTTCTATACGGCGTGTATATACACGAAACATGTTGAACTTAATGCATATGAGAATTAATAATTACTGCTGTTTTAGCTGCGTGCGGTGAACGCAGCCATTGTAGAGTTATTTATAATTGTACAGAATGCCGAATGATCCAAATATTTGCATATTAATTACATTACATAAGACCTAGTACTTTTCTAAAAAGAGTTAATTCTGTGAATCGAAAGGCAGTAGTAAAATTGCGATTATAAAATAGCGCATTTCAAAATGTTACAACAACATTTAAAATTGAGGAATAATATTGCTTTTCAGTGTATATTTAATAAATTGCTTATAATTAATTATTAAATATCAAAATAACTTCGGAGATTTATAATGTTATGCTTCCAGCTAATTTATTATGGTCTAAAAGCCAACATATCTTTCGTTGTGTGTTGGCTTTGGAAGTTTGATAAGTAGAAACCAAAGCATAGATGAAAGATCTAAATTTTTATACATACTTTGATTATAGGTGTCGTAAGACACTATAATACTTTTCTACGATTCGTCCACATCACTTAGAGGCTATCTTTTTCAAAGCAAATGCTAAAAAATTCAGGATTACACAGCGTGGTTTATTATCTTATTTGATTATATTCCTTCTTATACGAGGTGCATTCAAGTTCTAAGGCCTCCGATTTTTTTTCTCCAGACTGGAAAGAGATAGAAGCATGTGCATTGTTTTAAAATGAGCGTGCGTTCGTTGTCAATACGTCACAGAGATGGCAGCACTGTACGGCAGATGGAATTGTACCGGCAGCGTCGAGAATGAGAACTGTTTTAGATACTTAAAATGGCTACGTTTTCCTTACTTGAACAGCGTGCAATCATTCGTTTTCTGAATTTGCGTGATGTGACACCAATTGAAATTCATCGACAGTTGAAGGAGACATGAGGTGATGGAGTTATGGATGTGTCGAAAGTGCGTTCGTGGGTGCGACAGTTTAATGAAGGCAGAACATCGTGTGATAACAAACCGAAACAACCTCGGGCTCGCACAAGCCAGTCTGACGACATGATCGAGAAAGTGGAGAGACTTGTTTTGGGGGATCGCCGAATGACAGTTGAACAGATCGCCTCCAGTGTTACCATTTCCGTGGGTTCTGTGCACACAATCCTGCATGACGACCTGAAAATGCGAAAAGTGGCCTCCAGGTGGGTGCCACGAATGCTGACGGACGACCAAAAGGCTGCTCGTGTGACATGTTGCCAAGCAATGTTGACGCGCAACCAAGGCATGAATGGGACTTTCTTTTCGTCGATTGTGACAATGGATGAGACGTGGATGCCATTTTTCAATCCAGAAACAAAGCGCCAGTCGGCTCAATGGAAGCACACAGATTCACCGCCACCAAAAAAATTTCGAGTAACCGCCAGTGCTGAAAAAATGATGGTGTCCATGTTCTGGGACAGTGAGGGCGTAATCCTTACCTATTGTGTTCCAAAGGGCACTACGGTGACAGGTGCATCCTACGAAAATGTTTTGAAGAACAAGTTCCTTCCTGCACTGCAACAAAAACGTCCGGGAAAGGCTGCGCGTGTGCTGTTTCACCAAGACAACGCACCCGCACATCGGGCTAACGTTACGCAACAGTTTCTTCGTGAAAACAACTTTGAAGTGATTTCTCATGCTGCCTACTTACATGACCTGGCTCCTAGTGACTTTTGGCTGTTTCCAACAATGAAAGACACTGTCCGTGGCCGCACATTCACCAGTCGTGCTGCTATTGCTTCAGCGATTTTCCAGTGGTCGAAGCAGACTCCTAAAGAAGCCTTCGCCGCGGCCATGGAATCATGGCGTCGACGTTGTGAAATATGTGTACGTCTGCAGGGAGATTACGTCGAGAAGTAACACCAGTTTCATAGTTTTACAGGTGAGTAGTTAGTTAGAAAAAAAATCGGAGGCCTTAGAACTTGAATGCACCTCGTAGAATAATTTCAAATGGTATTTAAAATCTTTTTTAGTTCTAGGTAAGTATTTAAGTCATTGTTGCTACTGATGTAGCAGCTAGGGGTTTAGATGTCGATGCCATCAAATATGTTAAAAACTATGACTATCTAAATTCCTCTGAAGATTACATTCAGCGAATAGGAAGGCCTGGTCGATCTAAGAGTACTGGAACTTCGTACACCTTCTTCACACCTAATAACCATAAACAAGCCAAAGATCTCATATCCGTCTTTCTAGAGGCTAATCAGGTAATCAATCCAAAATTATGCGAAATAGCCAATTGTAGTTGAAGTAATATGGACAGCAAACGACGTTGTGGGAGCTATAATGGCTTCAGAGAAAGAGAAAATACCGGACCTCAAATGCATCAAAGATTTGGAAATGGAATGAATAAATTTAAGAATAATTCAAATAGTTATGTGAATGGAGGATACCAAATCCTTTCTACATTTTGAAGGTTTTAAATACAGTACTACTCTGTATCTTTCGCAATGTTGTTTTTATATAATTAAGAAGATAAAAATGCAATACTAATAGACATTAAGGTGATTTATTAATTCGATTAATTATTTTCAATATAATAATTAATGGACTAGAAAATATCACTTAAATAGTAAATGGATACCATATCAAAATCAATAAAATTCAATAAAATCAAATCAGTGGTTTCATTAGAGGATTCTACTAGACGCAGATTCAAAATTGTTATAGTCTACCATTATTTGAGTATACACTGTAATGAGTATCTCTGGTATGTTTAGAATAATACTTACTCATATACTTACTTTCAGTGAAATAGGTAATATCTAATGTCCCTAAACTTCCTAGTGATGAGAATTATAAAGAAATTATACGTTTCTCTTTATAACAAAAAGTGGAATCCCCTATCTCTTCCGTCATCAATGCAGTTTGATCAAGTTTCTAGCTACTTAATCCACTTTTCGTCTGGCTAAACTGACTATTGTCATTGCGATTAAGGAGTTCACCTCTCACAATAGGTGGGTAACCTAAACTCAATAGTCACGTTGAATCTTTATTTAGAAACATTTTTTGCTGTCGATAAGACTATTAAATTTCTGGATCGTGGTTCAATGAGTCATTGACGAGGAGGTTATAATCATACTAAACAACGAACATCTTTGTTGCTGAAATCCACGATGGTTCCCAGTTCGGTTTCGCGATGGAAGGTGTCGTTCGTGATGAACCAGTGGCAACAAAAGCCATTCGAAACATTTGGTTCTGAACAAATTTGTATCTTCAACATGTGAAATTCTGCAGCAGTCCCCTAGAGTATAGATGTAAGTCTTATGTTTAGTAATGTCTTGGTATAATTGTATACAGGTTCTAATTTGTTATAATAAGGAACAATATGCATGATTTAATTAACACCGTGGAATATAAACTTTAGCAAATCTTGTAACTATATGTCAGCTTGCCTTGAATGTAGATTATTAACTTTTACTGGCTAAATTGTCGGCGTTTAGATTAAATTCTTCTTTTTGCTTCTGAATTCGTATATAACAATCAGCTCACATTATATTTATTACAATTCCTATAAGTAATGTAAATATTTTCCTTCAACTGTTGTTTGTTCTCCCTATCAATGATTATTTGAAGTCACTAATGTGACTTGTACTCACTTATGCGAATAAGCTGAAAATGTATCTTTCTATCATAACATACGATAATCTTGATAACATTTTCCAGTGGTGTTCCGCACACAAATTAAAGTTAAACACTAAGAAATGCTGTTTCGTTTCTTATGCAAAGATGGTTCACTGTATTTTCTCAGGGCGTTCCATTAATTGCTACTATCTCGCAAAGATTAATAGAGTGTCTTTGTTCTTTATTTGACTCTTGCCTAAGTTTTGTTTCAGATGTTTGCAACATACCGGGCTGGAAAATATTCGAGGACGGTGCCCGTTAAAATACATATGGCCTGTTGCAATATTTGCCAGCGCGACTCGTGCGATAGACATACGCAGACGGGACGCAGTAATGATCCTATTGCTGGTTAGAGAGGACCACTATAGATCTTAGTTTGTGCTTTATTGGCTAATATAGAATATGTATACTGTTTTTTTTTTATTCAGTGCCAATTTTATTTTGTTTGGCTTCCTTGTTATTTCTGTTTCAAAGAAATTTAAAATATAATTTAATATATTTTAAATTTCTCTTCAATCTTCTGTCAAAAATTTTTATACATCTTCCTGACATTTACATTTAACGTATGTATTCACATTACTTATACTTTTCATGTAAGACAATTTATTCAAGATTAAATCATAGTTATTTTTCTTTTATAATTAATATTTCATAACAATGTAATATATGAATATTGCTTCAATTAGTCCTGTAAGTATTCACCGTTGGACAACAAAAACTATTATTTTTATTATTATTATTAATATTTTTCTGTAAGTTATTCTTATTTCCGTATTACCATAATACATTTTCTATTAAGAATGATTACAATTACACCAAAAAAAATAAAGTATGGAACAAATTAGAGCATTCGTACTTATCGTTGGTGGTCGTAAAGTTAATAATTTTCAAAAATAATTTTTACATTCCTCGCAAAAATTGAATTTTCCCCCTATCTTCTGGACGACCCAAACATCTCGCCATTATCGCGTGCACCAAATGTAAACGATTTCGGCCACCCTAGCGAGCATTTTTAAAACGAAACCCGTCGTCATAACTCGTTGCGGTTAGACAATGAACCGAAATTTCGACTCTCGTTTCGTTTTTATTATTTTTTTTTCGGATGCTGTTGTCGTTCAACATTCGTTGTGAAATATCTTCCAAGAGCTCTTTAGGAAGTGAGCGCAGCAAAAACGAGTAGATGTTCAAAGGAAGAACGCGTTGGTTCGTTAGGGCCGGAAGAAGTAGAAGAAGAAAGAGAGAAGCAACAACCGTGTTTGAATTTTATTATTAATCGAGTCCATAATTAAATTCTAGCGTAAATTGTTGCGATGGAGAAGGAGGAAGAGAAGAGTGACGAAAAAGAGAAATAATTACTGGGTATTTACGCGCACACAGACTTGTTTGTGTAATTAATTTTGAGTGATAAATCTATATATAAAAGATAGACCCGGAAGTTTAAATCCTTTTAATGATTTCGAGGATGACGTATTTTCTTCGCTTGTTTATTCACTTACTCTTTTCAATAAATAATTTTTGAAAATATCGGTTTTTGTTAAAGAAGAAATTTTGTGTAATAAATATACGAGGTATGGATATAAAATAAAAAGACGATACTGTAAAACTTTTTATTTTAAATTTATACATATTTAACTATTATCTCCTTCAATATGCACTCCTCTTCTATACCTTCACCGCTCCATTCGAATTTTCCATTGTGCAAAACAGTACTGGAAGTCTTTTTATGTGAGCTCGTTCATGACGTGTGCTGCTTTTTATTTTACACTTTCAACAGTCCGAAATCTTGTTCCTTTAATGAAAACTTGATCTTGTACCCTATATTTAGCTAGAAACGTGTTACTTTTTGTTTGGTTGTGAAAATTTTCGGCACCACTTTCGCACACATTTAAATTCTTTTACGCATTCTTTGTCAATTCCCACCACTTCAGCAAAATCGCATGAATAGTTAACAGACTGTCAGATCGGATCGGATTACAATTTTTTTCTTAATAATTTCAATATTTTTTCAGGTGGAAGGGCGTTCTGGGCGCGCGTCATGTTCAATGTCTTCTCGGCTATCTTAAACCGTTTAAATACCCGCGTACGTAGTAAACATTGATTGCCATATACCTCTTTTAATAAAAGATAAATCTCAGTAGCTGTTTTTCCAGGTTTCATATGAAATTTCACTTTTCACGTTTCAATTTCATCCGTTGCTCTACTAAAACACTTATCATCTTTCCGGTGAAAGAAAAAATGGATCTTATACAAACTAAGGCCACGGACAGACGACAGTATGAACCTAAGCCGTAGGATCACTTTGCTACCTTGTGTGCGCAGGCGCAGCAGCGTTGGCGATCTAAAGATAGCCGAAATTAAGGGTGCCTCTATTTAACATGTATGCCCTTGGTAAGTGGCGATGGTCGTGGATTGACTAAAAAAATATGGTAGGTAGCGCCACTCAGTTTTGCGTACGGCGAGTCAAGTCTGAAAACTGAGAAAAGGGATATCGCGATCGCAGGCGCAAGCACATGCGCCTGCGATCGCGATATCCCTTTTCTCAGTTTTCAGACTTGACTCTCCGTACGCAAAACTGAGTGTCGCTACCTACCATATTTTTTTGTAAAATAAAAATAAAAAAAATTTGTAAACTAAATATTACATATATTACATCAATAAATTATGAAATTAATCTCTGAAGTAATATACTGCTTCAAATGCTTTGAAAAAGACAGTTATAAATAGACATACAAAAAGGTTTTAAATATTTCTATAGGTTAATGCACGTATAATGCTTTAGTTTCATTATGAAACAGACATGTAAATAATTTACACATCTGTAAACATGGACAATACACCTCGTATTTTCTCCTCGTAATGTTATGTACAGATACAGATCTATTTATAAAGATGTAATGTTATGTACAGATGTACAGATACAGATCTATTTATAAAGATTTGAATCATTTGTATACATTGCTTCACTAGCTTAGCTGATGACGCCTATAGATGGCAGAAACATATGTCTTAAGCAGAAGTTAATGCCGAAAATACGAGGTGTATTGTCCATGTTTACAGATGTGTAAATTATTTACATGTCTGTTTCATAAGGATATAAATAGACAGCTATAAATATAAAAAAAACGCTACTGACGCCTCAGTTGATATCAGGCTACACCTTGCCGCGCAATAATGGACTTTGGGTCTGTGCATGTGATGTAATCGGAGGGGGTTTTGATATCTATTTAGCCTAGGCCATTTTTCAAAACAAAATCTTGTTATAATGACAAGAAATAATGATATTTTAAAAGTGTCACTGTAAAATCTTACGTCAAGAGGTTGAAGTATTGCTGATCAGTAAATTTTGACACGTTTGCATGTCGAATGCAATTTTTACGAAGACATGCTTAACACAGTTGGCGATCAATGTTCATCATATACGACTGTCAAAAATTGGATTGCGTCATTCAAAAGGGGAAAACTTTCCGTTGAAGATGAGAAGCGACCAGGAAGACCAATTCCGGTCCCCGAAAATGTTGACGCAGTTCATGACATGATATTATCAGACCGTCGAATTGGACTTACAACATATAGCTGAGGCACTAAAGATTTCATATGAACGCGTCCATCATATAGTTCACGTCGATTTAGATATGAAAAGAATTTCAGCAAAATGGATTCCTAAATGCTTGAACGCCGAACACAAACGAGCAAGAGTGAAAGCATCAGGGTCAATCTGTACAAGCTTTGAAGGAGATCCATATTTTTTGAATCTTGTGACTATGGATGAAACATGGGTCCATTTTCGCGACCCAGAAACAAAACAGCAATCGATGGAGTGGAAGCATCATAGTTCTTCAAGGCCTAAGAAGTTTCAAGTTCAGCAATCCGCTGGAAAAGTTCTCGCTTCAGGATTTAGGGATATCTGTGGAATAATTATGATCGATTACCTAAAACAGAGTAAGAATATCACTAGAGATTCTTAGTCTAAATTACTAACCACTCTGAGAGAGAAAATTAAGGAAACAAGACGTGGCATGTTAGCGAAAGGTGTGTTGTTTTTGCAGGACAATGCCCCTGCACACAAATCGCACATTACCATGAATACAATTCGGAGTCTAGGGTACCAATTACTGGAACACTCGCCCTGTTCCCAAGACTTAGCCACCTTAGGCTATTGTCTGTTCCCTCGATTGAAAAAAAAGTTTAAAGTGACGTCAATTTTTATGTAATGAAGAGGTAATAAGGTGGGCTGGTTTGCAGACCAAGAAGAATCTTCTTTTTTTTTTTTAGGGTTAAAGGCATTGTAAGATCGCTGTATTAAGTGCATTAATTTAAGGAGACTATGTTGAGTCCCGACTAAAAATTGTTGTCAATAGTAGGCTAATAATATATCAATACCCCCTCGTATGTACTTCTCTATTTGGGTTATGTATAGTTACGAGAACTGCGTTACTTTCCCTCAACATTAACGGTAATAATAGAAAAGTAATGTAAATACAATGCTCATATAATAATTGTTTTGAAAATACAATTATGCAACTAGTAAATGAGGTCAGTTAAGCATAGTAATATACCTTTGTTACGTTATTCGAAGTATAAAGAAAATAAATAAATCCAAAACTAAATCGTTTAGTAATTAAGACAGAATTTCTTTAACAATAGGTTATCTTAGGAATAGTTTTTTCAGCAATAAATCTGTTAAAATAATTTGCCGACAAAGTTTTTTAGAAAAATATGATGAATAAAATTGATGATAATGGTGTAAATAATAAACCACAAAAATTATGAAAATATTGTGTTTTTCTGTGCTAGTTTTCTTTCAGTTAAAACACTGGATCTTAACCGTGAATCTTAGCAGAACCAAGCGAACTCTTGATATGTAAATCGTGTATATTTTATTTATAAAATTTGTTCTAAATATTTTAAACATCTTCTACGTTAATTTTAATTTCTCAATTTTACATAGCATAATACCTATTTACATCATCTATATTGGTAACTGAACTGTACGTCTTATAGAAGTTGGATAAAATAAAAGCAACAATTACCGAGTAATAACATTGAGAAAATTTTCAGACGAAACCGATAAACAGACAATTAATTCTTCGTTTTCAGTGTCGTACTCCTTCTCAAATTGCCAATTAAAAAATAAAGCCGTGGCGCCAGCAAGCACCTTCGCCTCCACCCAAAATCTATCGAAGCAAGCTTCGTCCGTATTTTTCTGTACCGACAGACACACAAAGAGCCCATGGAATGGATTTCTCACTTAATGTCTACCTACACAATCAAAAATGTATAAGGCGTTTTGTGCGTGGAAGGTACCTTTCTTCCATTACGTTCGTTTTCGAACTGGTTAACTGCTCCCTTCCTTTTCGTTAAGGTGAAAACTGCGGGGCAATTTACATTTTATCACCTACACGGAGTTTAAATAATTTTAATGATACGATTCCTCCTCTACGTTTTAGGCCATTTTCACGTTCTCTTCTATCGAGGTTTTGTAATTTTAACGTTTCTATCTCTTTCCCATTTTGGGGGAATAGAAATCGTGAACGTAGATGATGGCAATCGATAGAAAGAAATGTGCCGTATCGCATGGCCGACGACAGATAAACGATATTACCGGTATAGAGGTCGCTGAACGTTTTACGTTTTCTTCTGTGTTATTTTAGTCGACGAAACCTTTTCGTCGTGTTCTCGATATCATTAGCATAATTAACTTTATCTTATCTTCTGTTCGTTACGAAAGGTATATGAGTAATATAAATTGGCTTAAATATCTCGAAGAAACTAAAATTATACCTCTACAAATAAGAACAATTCTTTATCATTTCTTGGGATAATTGTATTTGATTTAGTTTTTTAAAAGCAAATAGAAAGAAGTTTAGATTTCATAACAATTTATAAAATACTAATCAAGCAATGATATTTTTTTAATGAAATGAATTTGTAAATTAACATGCTACTAGAGCTAAGAAATTATGTTTTTTAATAAATACATTGTATTTTACATACGAGGGTGGACCATTATACACGTGACTTTTGTCAATCAACAACTGGCAAAGTTTGAGAAAGCTGCGTCATTTAGTTATAGTTCAACAGAACTTTAACTAAATGATAAAATAGACAAAAGTTAATTTCGTTTGCTCATCAAGTATTTCCTTTTTTGCAAAAAAAAACATCTTTTAAACTTTGGTCTAAGGCTCAACTTGATAAATACTATGGGGATTCTGCACCATCAAAATCAATGGTAAAGGCGTGGTGCCTTGAATTTAGTTGTGGTCGCACAAGCACGTGTGACGACGACGTTCGGGACGCCCAATTGAGATCACTACACCCGAAACAATTGGAAAAACCCATGATATGGTGTTGACTGATTGGAGAGAGTGCGCAAGATTGTAGAAGCTATAGGCATATGATATGGCTTAGTGGTTTCGATATTGAATGATCACTTCCGTATGAAAAAGTTATGCGCAAGGTGAGCGCCGCGCTTGCTCACAATTGATCACAAACGCGATCGTGTGGGAACTTCGAAGGAGTGTTTGGTGTTGTTCAAACTGCAATCCAGACGAGTTTTTGGGCCGTTTCAAAACCGTGGACGAAACTTAGATACATCACAACCCACTGGAGACAAAGCAGAGATCAAAACTGTTGGACTTCCTAGCAAACCAGCACCGAAGAATACCAACTTGTCGGCCAACAAGGTCATGGTCATAGCATTTTGGGACGCACGCGGCATAATCTATATTGATCACCTTCAAAAGGAGAAGCCAAATAACCAAACAGTGAAGAATATTAATGTAATTTATTGGACTAGATTAAAGGCGATTTTAGGAAAAAACCACTGCATTTGACTATGAAGAAAGTGCTTTACCATCAAGATAATGCACGCGTGGGTAGTCGCTATGGAAAAAATTCATTAATTGGGCTACGAATTGCTCCCTCATCCGCTCTATTCTTCGGACTTAGCCCCAAATGACTATTTTCTGTTTCCAAAACTGAAGAAATGGCTTGGAAGAATATTATTTGGAAGGGATCAAAAAATTGGAGAAACGTATTGAGCTCAGAGGAGACTATGTTGAGAAACAAAACGGTTTTTTGCCTATATTTCATTCAAAACGTCACATACATAATGACTTATCAAAAATACTATTTAGAATTTTGACAATAAAACAATATTATTAAAAGAAGAGCAAAGAGATGAATGTTAAGTGTTAGACGTTATAAAGTGGAGGCCACAACGACGAAGACATTGAAACGAACATATCAGCAGGATGGAAGATGGTAGAATAGCAAAAATCGGGCGAGACGGACTCCCTGGAACACGACGCCCTTTGGGAGGACCTTTTAAACATTAGAAGGACTAAAACGGATATTAACACCAAGCGAAAGATGGGATATACAGGCCTAAGGCCTAAATTGAGAGGAAGAAGAATAAATTTTGGTTTTGTTTTCCTGAATATTTATATCACTCTGATAAGGAATAGATTTTCGTTAATTCTGGTACAGGAACTAATTTATTTATTTTAAAAATTTATGTATATTTCATGATGAGTCTGGTAATAATTAATATCGTTTTTATAATGTAATTTTAAATCGATCGAAGAGGTGAGCAAAATTAATAGATTGCGACATAATCCTTATTTCGCTTATTTGTGACCAATATTTTGGTAACATCTTAACATTTGATTACAAAGCTATTTTCAGTAAACAAGTTCTACAAGGAATGAAGCAAATAATAGTAAACAAGAGTAATGTTGGTAGAGTGTGGTCTGTGGTCAGGTATGATCATGTGTTACATGGTTATGATTGAATAACATAACTTCCTTTTGTCTTAAACCACATGCACATCAGTTTGCATGGGTGCAAGTGTGCCTTTTGTGATGATTCCCATGGCTCACTTCTATCTAATTTATGGGCGTTACCTCTTTAAATTTATGCAGAGTCCCCATCTTTCATCTCTGGTCATAATTTGTTTTAAAAGTGAAAAAAGGTTTTGACGTAACATGAGAAAACTGCAAATGACAACTCTTTCATTTGGGTTCACCTTCCAAGCTTTTGAACGTTGCCGATTGATCGCAATACATGTAAATAGTTTTTCCCGAAAAAATTATTGATCTAATAAGCTCTTATTGCATTCTTTGAGGATTTTGAAAGAAAAATCCTTGTGACGGTTCCTGATCAACATTGGACAAATGTCCACGACCACTTACATCACTTAATCAAAAGCTGCTTCCATGAAATTTTCTAAATCAACGTTGGCATTTTCACTTGTCAACATTGAGTGTTCTGCAAATGCTTGTTATAGCATCTGTTGAGCTTTCATATTTTCTATACATATTACATATTTTTGTTAGGCTATGTTGCTGTATTATCACTAAGCAGCTTGATTAACGCATGCTCTAAAAAACAACATTAATTATTACTAGAGTTGGAATCAAAGCCAGTTTTAATACGATTGAGAAGATTTCACTTTTTCTGGGTTGATTACACTTTGAGAAATAGCGTAACAGGGTCAATTTGATTTGCTGATCGATGCTTACATGATTCACCGAGTCATTTACTTCTCAAATTAATGCCTGAGAATGTGATAGATTATTGAAAATCTTATAAACAGGCAGATTTCTAAGAATTGATGAATTGTTTACTTCTTTTTTACTTCTCGAAATGCTTTCGTAATGTTTGGCAAGTATAAGAAGCCAGACTACTACAAATTTTCATATACCTAATGTTAATCTCATCGTATCATTCAAATCAACATTTATTTTCTTCATGATTGTTCTGATTCCGACCCATAATAAAGTACTTGTTAGCTTTTCTCATTGTCATACTATACACAGATAGTTTTGAGTACTACTATATCACGGTTTCCTTCCAAAAGAAAAAAGTACCCAGAGCTATGTTCCTGAAGTTGCGCTCATAAACGATTATAGAATGATATTTAAATGTTATAGTCAGATTGTTAATTGTAATCCTAAATTATTTACTTCTAATTGATCAACAAACTATTCGAGGGAGGTTATCCTTATTATAATTCTTCTTATTCATAATCTTTTCTCCATTTATTTTAATGAATAAAATGTTTAGTGGCCTTCACTTAAATTGAGCGCCAAAGCTTCCTGTATTTCTTAACCAACAATAGAGTTCTTTTCCATTTCTGTGAGAACTTGGTAGAGTTAAAATAAACATTTTATTTCTCTAATTTAGGAAAAGCTTCATTTCCCTTTTTATTTTATTTTTTATTTATTTATTTTATTTTTTATTTATTTCCCTAAATACATATATAATATATGTATTTGAAGAATTGGTAGTTTTTACTAAACATTATACTGTCAGTATTTATGTCAGAGCAAAATTTCTATTGAAAACTACGGGCTTCGATAAAAGTATATTAAAAAACAAGTTTTATAAGGCACCATTTTGCCGCACGAGATCAGTTTAGAAAGCGGCGAGTTTTCTATAGACCGAACGCGCCAAAAGGCGTTATGAAACGAGTTCTTTATACTATTTTTTGTATTTTGCATTTTTTACATTAATAAATTAGAATTTTTAATTTAAAAGTTCGGAGTTTTATTTTTATATAAAGCATGCAGTTGGTCACACTGATACTTGATATTTTCAAATTTAAATCTTGCAATCCGCGAAGTATATTATATTACATATTATTTATTAATTTTCATTAACATTACTTGATATTTTATTTAAAAATATAAACATGAGTGACATAGAAACGAATATACCTTGTTGTCAACTGTAGACAATATACGTTGTTTGTGTAGAGTACGTACATATATCATATCAGTCAAATGTACTTAAATTCTTAAAATCAAATGACAGCAACGATATTTCTTTTTATGTTCGAACAACGCCAACATTGAAAAATGAAAAAAAGGGTATCGAAATGAAGCTCATTTCGATACTGTCATATTGTGTCATATTGAGTTTATTTCGAACGCAAAATAGAAAAAAAAAGGTTTAAACGATGTATTTATAATTTCAAAAATTAAATTCCAAAGTTCTTATTGAAAAAACATCAAATGTCAGAATGGAAATTTAACAGTTAAGGATTTTTTTGTTGAAAATTTATTCATTGAATCATTTATTCACCTGCCACGTGCTTTTTGTAGAAATTATGATTTTTACAATGCACATATGGGCTCATCACTTCACGCTGGGTTAGAAACTTCAAAGTAGTGTGTCAATTTTGAATAGCAAATCAAAAACTTATTAAATTCAATTTTGGCAGCAATTTTAACGTTTTAGAAATGTTAATCTGCAGTGAAGCATTTCTTGTCCATAAGCAGCGAGAAAATCATTTTTAATTGAGAGGGGTTGGGGGTGAATAGGCGTAATTATTGCTTCTGGTGAACTGAAAATTGATGCACGGTTTGGTGTGTAATATCGTGAACAAGATCAATTGGATCGCTTCTTAGAGAAAATCAGAACGGTAACAGTAACGTCACAAAGATATTTCAATGGTTCAAACGCTTTGCTTGTGACAGAAGAGAGAAATCAATATTGGCTTTGCTAAGATTGATTAACCAGCTACACTGTTAGAATTTTAATGGAAGTCATTTTCTAATCGTTTAACTTCTCGAAATGGTGATTTGAATTAGCCTTCAAGTTAGTTAGACATTATCGTTCCAGATTTTTCGTATAGGGCTTTTTGTAGTACAGGTAACCCCCATATAACACGGGAGTTAGGTTCCAAAAAGTTGCCGTGTTATGCGAATCGATGATATACGAAACAGAGAACTAATACGATAATAACATGCGATTATATTTTCATAATTAAGATAAATATCTTAATTAAAGCAATTTTATGAAAAAGTAATACATATTAATATGAATTAAACTATTTCTTCGTAATCACTAATCACCATTGAGCAAACGCGTTTTCTTTTTGGCAAGATATCCTCATCCTCTGAGTATTTTTCTATTTATTCATGTTCTACCTTCTGCAAGAAATCTGTTATTTTAGATTGCTTGCTTTTAGTTAAAAGGTCTTTATGAATTTCCTTATGCGGTGCTAAGCATTTCTGAAATTTTCTTGTAAACTTTATGCTCCTTTGATTTGAAGGATTTTCATTTAAGAAATTTGACTACCTAGTCGGTTAAGCAGAGCAAACTGTTTAATTTCTTCGTCTTCACCTATGCTATCGTCTTCTGAGTTATAGTGGTATAATCTAGATATCATTTCTACTAAACCTGCTTCATGAATTTCTTCTTTCACCAGTAATTCTTGGATATCTTGAATAGTCATATCATCAAAACCTTCCCCTCCTTAGCAACTTCTACTACTGCATCCATTCTATTTTCTGCTGGCTCGATTAGATTTTCACTTTCAATTGACTCCGACCATATTTTTTTCCAACTACCATTTAATGTCATCGGTTTTATTTCTCTAATGAACGAATTTATTAGATTAATGCAGTCCAAAATTGTGAAAAGTTTTCGTCATAATGACTTCCCTATGTAATTAGATTTAAATGTAGCTATAATTCCCTGATCTAACGTTTGAAGTGAAGCAGTTGTAACGAGCCATCGAAAAAATTCATAATTGGGGTAGACTGTGAAATTGGGTTGGTACTTTAACCACTTCCACATAATGACACATTACTTGATGCTTGACAGTTTCCTTGTAAAAAAAGGTTATGGCATTGAAATGATACTACAACAAAAAAGAAAACAAATAATTTTTTTAATATCGAAATCATAATTAAAATTTACATATAGCTACAGAAGTTGTTGAAAATGTTGTCCATTTACATCTAAACACAAACAATTTTGAAAAATTTGACACAAACTTATAGTTTCAATGTCAAATAATAAATGTCATTATGTGGAAGTGGTTAAAGTATCAACCCAATTTCACAGTCTACTCCAATTATGAATTTTTTCGATGGCTCGTTATTTGTAGGTAAAAAAATATTTTGACATTTGGGTTATTTCAATCTTGCACCCAGCTATCCGGATGCATTTTTCAATATCAGTCAAATTTCAAAATCTAAATTTTTCTGTTTTAAATAGTTTTCCCTAATTTGGAATTGGAGAAGGTACGCTTTTAAAGGTTTTTATTACATTTCGTGTTAACTAGGCTTTTACCCATTTTTCGAACCGTGTTAGAGTGAAACCGTGCTATAAAAGTACCGTATTATACCGTGATATCATAAAGTTTCTAGGACGAAGATGGCTTTGTAATATAAATTGTATGTCTGAACTTAAGTTAGGAACTATAACTCTGTTTTGTAAATTATTTTGACAGTGACATTATCTGTCATCCATTAATGTGTTAGAATTGCTGAAAGCAAGTTTGAACGTCGAGTTTGAAACATAGCACATTCGAGTAAATTCAAATATGGCTTACAGTATAGTGCAAAAAGCGTACATGATTGAAGCCTATTTTCGGAGTGGAGTGCGAATTGATGGAATTTGGGTGTACAGTCAACGTGCATGTTTGGATGATTTTAGAGAGCACTTTCCAGAGTTAGCTGTAATTCCCAAAGATTTTTATAATTGCCTTTTCAATTGTGTTGGTGTGTTTCGTGAGACTGGTTCTGTGGGTCATAAATCACGTACTGGTAGACCAACTGTTCGTTCGGAACAAGTTATAAATGATGTTCGTCAACGTATGGTAAATGAACCCACAAAACCTTTGAAACACCTTTCTCAAGAGATTGGACTTTCTTATGGAACATGTCAGAAAATTGTAAAGAAAAACTTACACATGCATCCGTATAAGATGCAATCACATCAGGCTATTTTGCCGGTAGACTACCGTAGACGTCGTGCGTACTGCCAGTGGTTTGCAAATATCTTAATAGAAGATGATGACCTGCTAAATTTGTCATTTTTCTCTGATGAAGCATGGTTTCATCTTTCGGGGTATGTCAATTCCCAAAATACTCGAATGTGGAGTAGTGAAAAATCCTCATATTTTTATTGAATCGTTTCTCCATAATGCGAAACTTGGTGTTTGGCTAGCAGTTTCTCGCCGCAGAGTTGTTGGCCCTATTTTTTTTAATTTCACAATTAATGCTGAGAGGTATAGAAACATTCTGAATGAATTTATTGAACAGTTGCATGATGATGAATTGCAATATGGATACTTTCAACAAGATGGTGCAACGGCACACACAACACGAGAAAATATTGCTTTTCTTGGTGAGTTTTTTGACGATCGGATCATAAGTTTACATACGGAAGTTGAGTTTCCACCACGATCACCTTGTTTGACAATTATGGACTTTTTCGTGTTTCCTCACCTAAAGAATAGAATATTTAAAACTCCTGTTGCTAATTTGCAAGATATGCAACAAAGAATTATTGACGCATGTGCATTAATAACGCCCGCAATGCTGCAAAATGCCTTTAACAGCATGAAAAGGCGTGTCACATTGGGAATTGAAAATAACGGACAACAATTTCAACATTTGCTTTAATTTTGCCTTTTTTTATTAATAAAATTTTGAATACAAGCTGAGCTTGTTGTTTTATTGTATCTTTATTAAATCAAATGACATATTTATTGATGTCACGATGACACTATCAAAATAATTTTCAAAAAATAAGGTTAAGTTACCAGTATGATAATATGGATAAAGTTCAGACATATATTTTCTATTTGAATGCCATCTTGGACCCAGAAACTTTATGATATCACGGTACGAGGATTACCTGTACTGGTATAATTAATATTTCAAAATCAAGAAATTTTGATGTACTGGAAGAAAACGTTACAAGAGAAATTGAAGTTATACGCCAATAATTACTCAATAAAGTCATGCTAAATTTTATCAAGCGATTACATGGATTTGTTGAATTGTGTATGGCTTGAAATATTTCAGTAAATTTAGCAATTAAATTGTAAAACCCTTTTTTTTTTTGACGGACTCTGTATGTCTCATATTATGAATAATATTCAAGAGATCTTTTCACATATCAATACTTCCACAAATGATTTTCGATAAATAAGCACATATTTGAATTAAATTAGTTTCAAAATTAGCAAAATAATAGACTGATACCTTAATTAATTTGTAATATTTACGTCAAAATTGATTTTCAATTTAGAACAAAGTTAAAAGTAGTACATGCAGAAATTATAATTATAAATGCAAAGCAACTTTAAATAAACAAGACATTGAGCCATCATCGACCTAATTCAAGAAATTGAAGCTGTTCCGCGCATAATTATATTCCATTTTGTCAACCCTTATTAACAATACATTAAAATTCTCTCCATTTATTTTCAAGAAATGTTTATAATTCCTCGGAACGTTCTGTTCTTAATTCTGGTATTAATTAGTAGGACGCTTCTTGCGCCCATTTACTCCTTTGTTTAAGACGTTAACTTAGTGATCCTTTTTTATGTTCAATTTCTCGACATTTCAGCATAATTTAGTAATTTTTTCCTGATCTGTTTTCATTTTCTATGTTAAAGAAATATACTACTTATTACATTGTAATGAAGTGAAAGAAGTTAATAATTGTAAAAATATTCTTAATATAAGAGCGAAATGATAATCAGGTAGCTTCTACGTAGCTGGTGTTGCTAGGCAAATAATTTGGTTATATTCTTCATGCTGAAAATTTGAAAATCATCCATCAAACACTTTAAATCAAACGTATTTTAAATTTGTATTGAAATGGATAACCTTGAGGAACGCGTTGTCATTAAATTTCTTTACATGAATGGTTTAAGTAATGAAGAAATATTGGATAAGATGGAAAGCATTTTGGATGACTGTACTCCTTCGTAAACAATTATAAACCTTCAAACGCGGTTGTACGAGCGTCAACGAAGAACTGTGGGACGCTCTAAAAGTGTCACTGCTACAGAAATTGTCACTAAAATATAGAATATGGTGATAAAAGACCGATAGCATTTCAAGAGTGGGTATGCAATATCGTCCTCCAAGAATTAAGGATGAAAGAGCTGTTGGCAAGATGGGTATCACGTTTGCTTACAATGGAGCAGAAATGTGTGAGAGTGCAACTGTCACAAACATGTTTGGACCGTTTTCAGAAAAATCCGTCCGATTTTATGCGACGATTTATTACCACTGACGAAATATGGGTCCATTGTAATACCTTTGAGACAAAACTTCAGTTTAGACAGTGGGCAAAACCTGGTTGTTCAGCACCAAAGAAAACCATGGTCACGAAGTCTGCTAAGATAATGGCATCAGTTTTTTTGAGACGTAAAAGGAATTCTTACGATTGATTACCTTGCAAAGGGACAAACGATAAAGGAGGAATATTACTATAGTCTTTTGGATAAGTTGCACCAAAAAATTTTAGAGAAGAGACCTGGGTTAGCGCTGAAAGGGTTATCTTTCACCATGATAATGCACGGTCCCATACCAGTGTTGCTTCAATGGCTAAAATTCATGAACTGAAGTTTAATTTGCTACCGCAACCACCATATTCCCCGGTTTGGCTGCCTCAAGTTATTACCTATTTCCAAAGCTTAAAAGTATTTTAGGTGGACAAAGATTTTCCATGGACGACGAACTCCAAACCGCCGTAGAATTTTGTAATTTTGCTGGATTTGAAGATAACAACCTTACGCGATGGGATAAGAACATTGGAACATCGTTGGAAAGAGTGTATTGAAAGTTTGGGGGATTACATTGAAAAATAAAAATATTTTTGTACACATAGAGTTCTTTCATTGTTAGGTTACTTCATTTTCATAACGTCCTCGAATATACACTACTGTTGGAATGTTCAGAAACACTGCTGTAAATTCTAATGTGATTATTTTTAAGAGTATGGATTTATTCAATTTAACACTTATAATAAATTGCTTTTAATTTATTTTAATCCTTTCTTAATAATTTCTATAATTTTCGGCAAAAGTTGCAAAAGTTTTTATATACACTTAGTGCCACTTAATACCACATTCACTATCTTGGAAAAATACCTTTTAATTTCATAACCGACCTAGTTTCAATTTATTTGGATTGATTCAATGAACATGCTGTGTCTGTAATACTAATACGGTGATGGCCAAACAGAGGACAAGAAGACCTCGCGTATACATGCATCTTTTATTTATAATACCATTTATATCAATAGACTAAAATTAATAATATTAATGCAAACGCAGGTACATAAATAAAATGTTAATAAATTCACCTCTATTTTATATGATTTACTCTTTGTATTGGCATGAACATTTCCACGAAACATAGTAGGGTTAATTGTAGTATCAAATTTCATGTTTTTTATATGACCACTAAGCATTTTCTACATTCTACAGATGATTAAGATCATTTAAAAAAAGCTTTCCACCATGATGAAAGAAATAATATAGAACAAAAACATTTTTAATAATATAGAAATATTATTAAAAATCGGGTGTGGCGAACACAATACAAATTCATATTTGTGCGAAAATATCTTTCCAGAGATGCAGACACGTGATTCATCTTACTCTAGAATCATCAGTATATGCTGCTGAAAAGATACTACATAAATAAGTCATCCTACAAAAGTCATCCAGACAAAGCGTCGCATATCATTCAGCGCCGTTCATTGACTAATGTCAACATCACGAAGGCCAAAACAAGGATCGCTGTCTTCATGACAAGCATAAGACTAAGTCAGGGTTTTCCATCTGACGGACACAGCCGCAACCTGCGGAAACTATATTAACGCTCCTTCACTTTACATCGCACACAACCAATAGCAAAATAATAATATAAAAATATTCCTAAAAATGGTTTTGCTTTATATAAAATATGGTGAGGTTTTACCTATACAAATATGTTTCAAATTATTTTAATATACTTTGTACTAACTAAAGTAATCAAAACATTACCAACTGAATAATGAGGTTATGTTATATTGGTGTTATTATTATTATTTCTAATTTGTTGAAACTTACTAATAACAATACATAATATTATAATGAATAATATTATACATAGATTTACTTATATCAGTTGATTCAAATCTTAAAACGCAACAGTTTTTAAATAAATGCAAATAAACTTGCGACAAATAGGCCAAACATGTGTAAAAAGAAATTGTTTAGATTGGCACTAACCTTTCTTAATGTGGCGTCACACTAATACAGCGTATTGACTAAGCCTTATGATCTCTTGTTTAAACAAGCTGTCAGTCGTGACAATAGAATTTTTTTTATTCTGTGCTGATTTACAAGCCGCGTAATATCTAAAGCCGTAAAGAAACAATTTCGTTTAGCCATACTTTCAAATCTTCAGCGTTTGTAGTTACTTCTGAACAGTTTATTGTTTCCTATTGCGCACACTTTATAGGAATTTTGTATCTATTAGAAATATACTTATTATGTATTGGGACGTAAAGCCAAAATATTAGAAGCTGTTCATTTGATAATTGTTTCATTTTCGGCATTATTTTCTTATCTATTTTTAGATTAACATACTTGCAGCTCGCATGCCTAAGAAAAATAATGCCAAACTTGCATCTCATTAGAAAATACATGTAAATGTTTCCTATGCTAAGTCGACGTGACTTTAAGCAATTTGCAGTATACAAGTTTTTTGAAGTTTTATAAAAATTAATTATTTTAAATGAATTGGAATAACTACACAAGGAAAAGATGACAACATAACTAAATGTTGGAGCACATATTCTCCAATAACTATATCACGTGCAACCAGTCTGCATTGTATAATGAATTTCTTCAGATATTTTTATAGCATCTTATCTTCTCGAATAAATTCATTTAATAAATTAAATTTAAAGCTTCATTGAAATTGACGAAGTATTCTGTATAATTTGAGATGATTACTGAAGGACAACATTATAAAGAAGTAGGCTATAGATGTAAGACACATTAAGATGGATGTGGGTGGTGATACAAAAGTACGACAACTAATATTGGATGATGACATATTGGTAAAACGGAAACACTAGTAAAAAAACACAATATAGAAAACTTTCAGGTAGGCTTGAGTTATTGAGTTATGAAGTGAAAATAAAAATAAAAAGATACATTTTTTAATTAAACAAGAAATATTCACAAACATTTTTACGTTTAATATTGGAAATTTTATAATTATTTAGAATATTATTTCCGTGACTGAATATAATGAGACTGTAGTTTAATTTCTGTAATAACATAGAGATATAGTTAGTCACAGTGAAAATCAGAGATAAGACGCTTAATAATGGTAAAACAATAATAGTTTATTTGTCCAAGAGAAACCATTTACAGGACAAAGAATACATACAAAATATCTAAGTACATACACCCGTACACTGTATATAAAAATAAAAGTTCTGCAGTGCGTGCAATTTATTGAAAATGTTATTTCATATTATTTAATTAATTGCTTGTCAAATGTATAATTGGCGACCTAAGTAAAATATTAGTCCTTAGACGGACGGGGGGGGGGGGGGGGGGGCACTTTAAACATTGCAGAATATGGTGTGGCAAGGTGGTATGTTGAAATCAACCAATTCTAGAATTGAAGGGCAGCTGATCGTGTTTAGAAGTACATTGAGCAAGAATTTCGTACTGTATGAATAGCATCTCTCTAACAATGACCGAAAATTATAAATATGTATTCAACAAACTACCATAATCCTTATTACCTTCGGGTATGTTCCACTAATACTGAACGATGAATACTTCAGGGAGCGTTTCTGCACTCGTTTGTCTGAACTTGCTGATAAACATAATGAGGATACCATACTAAGGAGTCATATTCAGATCGACTTCTTACATAGATGTAATACAATACTTTGATAGTGTGAACATTATTGAGGGTTCGACAAGATTTAATCAAATATCTGAGGGCTCTAGAATAAACACATTAGCGTTACATGTTCATAAAACTCACTTGGTAGTCGGATAGTACTTCCAAATGCTTTATTTTAATTTTCCTTAAAATCAGGGTTTGAAAATATCACAGTATTTATATAAATATCAAAATATCGAATATATATCGACATATACTGACTGCCATAAGTAAATGAACACCCAGTAAACATAAGATATATTTTAATGAAATTTACAGGAAAGACGTAAATTTCAACAAGATACAACAGAAGAATAATTATGGTACCATAGAAATAATAATAAACAATAGCTAGAGTTTTGCTTTGACAATTATTTGGCGTTGTTTACTTAAGTGGCACTATTAAGTATATGTACAGGCTTAATTAGTGTCATATTGGAAAAAAATGCCTCCTATTCGACGACGCGTAAATTTTTATCAATTAACGGAATTTGAACGTGGTAGAATAGTCTGCTTACGAGAAGCCGGATTATCAATTTGTGATGTCGCTAATCGTGTGGGCCGCAGTGTTGCTACAATTGCTCTATGTTGGCCAAGAGAGAAAATAATGAGGAGCGACGACGTCCACGGCCTGGACGTCACAGACTCACCACCGTCCGTGCAGATCGTGCTCTTCGTCTTGTGGCTCTTAGTGAACATTTTTCCTTAACAAGAGAAATTGGTGATAGATGGAGAGGTTTAGTTCGTCAACAGATTTCCATACGATCTGTATATCGAAGAATTCCATCTTTTGGACTAAGATCGTACCGTCCATTTCTTTTTTTACCTCTAACTCCACGTCATCAAACTGTAGGACTGGAATGTGCTAATCATAGGTTGCATTGGAATGAGGAATGGAATCGAGTCGTCTTTAGCGGGGAATCTCGATTTTGTTTATGGTCTCATGATGGACGCAGAATGGTCAGACGACGTCCTGGACAAAGAAGAAATTTTCAGTTTCTTCAACAACGACATACGGCTCTAACTCAAGGTGTAATGGTGTGGCGCGCTATCTGCTATGGAAGTAGATCTCTTTTAGTAATTATTCAAGGAACATTAGATGCGAATCGTTTTATAAATCATGTGTTGAGACTAGTGTTAGTCCCATATCTGCAAGAGCTGTTAAATCCCATTTTTCAGCACGATAATGTGCTGCCACATACCGCAAGGGTTACTCTGGAGTTTATGAATAATGCTAATATTGATCTGCTTCCATGGGTGTCACAGTCGCCAGACTTACCTCCTATAGAACATGTATGAGATATAGTAGGACGAAGGATGAATAATTTACAGCCACCCTCAAACAGTATGGAAATTCTCCGTTTTCATCGTTTTCATCGTTTCTTAATACGAATAAAACACGTCTTTCCTGTAAATTTCATTAAAATATATCTACGTTTACTGGGTGTTCGTTTACTTATGGCGGCCAGTATATATCAACATTTTGATGTCATTATCAATCTCCTCTTTATTGTCTTGATATATTTGCGCAAAAACACCTCTATTAGCTAAATATGATTTTATTGCATCATTCATTGTGTTCCATCTTACCTCCTGAGCCATTATAAGCTTTTTTTCCCCGCACTTCTTTAAATAATGCACCAGGAACATGTTTATTTCTAAAATATTTTATCACTTTAATTATAGCTTTTGTAGCTTCAGGGATTTCAACATCTTGTGCTAGTAAATTTAGCATATGGGCTGAGCATCCATACTGAATAATATCAACGTGATTTAAAAGATATCAGCGCATTTTTTGTACGTTTGCGGCATTATCAGTTGCAAAACTCCTCGCTCTTACTTGAAAATCTTCTTGGGCAATTGTTACAGCTTTTATAGCAAGATTTTTTTAATTTTCTGCGGTATGACGATCAATGCTTGTGTCTTTATAGTCTATTAAAATTGTTTTAGCATTTGAAGTCACTATATTACAATAAATAAGTGATTCATTTTGGAGATTGCATCAACCATCCACTGACATACACACTGTAGAATTTTTAATTTCTTCTCTGCACTCCGTTTTCACTTCTTTATGCACAGTATCTAAAATACAACCGCCAATTTGTTTTACAGAGGGGTCTTTGCAACCTGAGCGTAATATAGAATAGATGCTTGTTGATGTTAATTGAATATTCATTAGATATTGCAATAATATCTGAATCATTAAGAATAGATAATTTTGTTCGTTTCTTTGCAGATAATAAAAAAAATCTGAAATAAAATGAACAGCAAAAAATTCGAATAATTAGCGTCGTATATGTAGAAAGCATTTATTTCATTCACAATACTTCGCGAAAATGCAATTTATTTGCACAAATTTTCCAACTACGGGCACAATATAATATCTGTACTTAATGCAATTTAAGGCATTTCCCGACTATTCGAACTTCAGTCCCTTAATAGCTCAAGGGTGAAGAGCGTGGTCCGGCAAACCAAAGGACGTACATGTGGACGTTATTGGCTTTATATTTTGTATAGAATTGTCTGTGAACTCCTCGGTACTGTCCTTACTACAACTTAGTACGTGTTTTTCCCTTCGAGGTGGTATACCTTGCATTTCTCTTTTGTACACTTTGCATCTTGCCCAATTGCCACTATTTTTAGATGTAATGCAGTCGAATTTAGCTCATACACTATTTTTATTATTTGGCATTTAATTTTTTTTATTATTATCACTGCGATATAACACAATCTAACCAAACACAACGAAATGACGATTCCACGGCGATTAGGTTATAAAACGAAATAGTGGCAATCCCCGAAAATACGTCAATCGACCAGCTGTTACCTTGTTACCTGATAGCAAGGAATATTCTATTAAATACGAAATTTCGGGCAAGATGTGCGCGGTATCTTGGTTTCATATGGCGTAGTAAATATAGTATTGTTGCCAAATCTTTGTCGTCTCTGTATCTAAAAGGATTATAATCAAACATCAAAGAAAGTTTTGTTATGAAGAATGAGATAGTTTTAGCATTATTTTCACCAAAAAGTGTTCATTGCTCATATTCTTAAGAAATCTATGAATAAATATGGTGAACTATAAGAGTGGCATAAAAACGACATGACAACAGTGCACAGTACCGAGGATACAATAAAAATGCAAGGCGTAGTGTTTACAAAATTATTTTTGAAGAGGAATGAGTTTTTGGGTAAGTTTGATTATTATTAATTGTTGTAGTAATTATTAATTTTAATATTTTGCATAAAAATTACTTTTATAATGACTTTTCCAAGTACGCACAAATGTAAATGTAAAATTCCATGTTGCGAAAATCAATCTTATTCCAATATTTTTCCTGATTCGAGTTATCAAAATAAACATTTCTTCACTTTCCCTTTTGATGATGGTAGAAAACAGGTATGTTGAACTCTATCAAAAATTTTTCAGGTAGTGACGTTTCTTCGAATTCAAAACAAATATATGTTTGCGAGGATCATTTTGAACAACATATAATTAATTTAGTGTTTTCTCATTCTATCGGGTTCAATTGTGAGGAGGATAGTAGATATATTTGAACTAATCTGCAATAATTTGTCTTCTATTGAGCCTAAAAGATTAGTACATTGGATACGAATGAATTAGAAGATTCTTCTCTAAATATTCCCATTAATGATGAGAATGATTTCAATTATCAAGCTGTCACCTATGTATATGGATTCTTCCTAAAAAGCTTAATTTACCTGATTGTGAGGTTTGTAAATCTTCTTTATTTTCTGATAACGTATAACCTCATCACACATTTACAATGTTTAAGAAATTTAGTGAATCAAATAAACTTCTTTGTCCCACTCTTAGTTTGGTGTTACATGTTAATAACATTTACGATAAGATGGTAGTGTTTTTAAAATCATTTGGCCATGTAAATTCTATTCACAAGAAAATGTAGGTAACTTTGCAGAAGGTTAACGAGCCATCCAAAAAATTCATAATTGGAGTAGACTGTGAAATTGGGTTGGTACTTTAGCCACTTCCACATAATGACACATTACTTGATGCGTGACAGTTTCATTTGGTTTCATTGTAAAAAAAAAGGTTATGGCATTGAAATGATACTACAACAAAAAAGAAAACAAATAATTTATTTAATATCGAAATCAAAATTTACATATAGCTACAGAAGTTGAAAATGTTGTCCATTTACATCTAAACACAATTAATTTTCTTAATAAGAGTTTTGTAAAATTTGACACAAACTTATAGTTTCAATGTCAAATAATAAATGTCATTATGTGGAAGTGGCTAAAGTACCAACCCAATTTCACAGTCTACTCCAATTGTGAATTTTTTCGATGGCTCGTTAGTTTTTCATGGTATACTTGTGTTAAATCCGATCATCAAACTTTAGTTATATGACATGAAATCTAGGGTTTTCTAATCTTTTATGCTATATGAAGAATTGTCTTATTTTATATTGCTGTTTATTAGAATTTCTGTTTATTTATTGTTATGAGTATACAGTTTATTTTGTTTTATCGCAAGAATTTGCATTTTTTTTTATATATTTGTTGAATTTTAAATATTTATTTTTCTTACATAGTGTTAAAATTAATTTTTTAACAGAATTAATTTTTAGTTATATGCACGTAAATCCGTGCCTGTGATTTCTGTATTTATAGATATATCGCACTGATGAGATCAAAAAAGAACGAAACATGTATTTAGAGCATATTTACGACAAAAAAACAATAATTTAAAAATGCTGCCATCGCGCTTGTTTATGTATTTAGTACTACCATATGAACATCGGAGGCGCTAGCGTAATTTTTAACATGGCATGTGGCACTCTTATATGACATGCTCCTTGCCGCATAGGAAAGGAGGGCGTGGTCTCAAATCGGGAGTAATTATTATATTTTTACACAGCGTCGTACTTTTCAGCGACATTATAAATATCCGTGGCATGTATCATGCTTATAAATATAGATATATATCAACGATAAATTTCATGATATTTATCGGTCGAACCCTGCTTAAAATCGCTTCCGATTTAATGGTGTAGATGTAGTATGGAGGATAGCTCTTTCGGGTGTGAACAGTTTTGAACGTTTAATGATACCTTGTTTCAACAATGCGAGAAGTTGCTTAAATAAAAAATAGAATTTTGTCAAAAGTACAACATACCAAGCTAATTTGCCGGGAGAGTAATTTTTCAAAAGTTGACAACACTTTCGCCATGACGAATTTGTCTTTTGTGAAAATTTTGACAAAATCTGTCAGATAGATATGTTTTTACAGTCATTTAAAGTAAACTACATTCAAAATAAGCAAAGATGATCCCTGCGTCACTTACGTATAATTCTATCAACGACATTCAATGAATAATCTCCACATCCATATAACAAACAGTACTTACTTGAATGACAAGGATAGCTTGAACGAAAGTATGTACATATTTCGAAATTTCACCTAGCACAGACATACGGCTCAGGCAATTTACTTGAGTAAGACAAATACGAGATTATTACCTACTCCGTGATAAATACACACATTTCCGCTTAGTAGTCGTCACTCGTGGACATTTGACAGTACATTTTCCTTGATATTTGACTGAATTGTTATTTATTTTCTTTTTATAAATACATATTTTTTTTATTTATTTTTTTTTAATTGTAATTGCAGAAAATTACATTTACAATCGCGACAACTTGTTTTAAATTTGTTGCAGTATTTTAAACTAGAGAAAACCCATGGTGGTGTTTTAATCTCTAATTACATGTGTGTACATGAAGTAGATAATGAATCATTTCACATAAAAAAGACAAAACTCAGCTTATCTACGCTTTGGCACAAGTGTTAAGTTATACTGCAATACATTTGAAATTTTATTTAAAATTAGGCACTGTAGAAGGTTTAACTAGAGATTAACTAAACTTTATACTCATTCGGGTAATTCGACGGTATAATTAATGGGTTAAAGTGTATTGTAGAAACGGCTCTTAAATATTTAAAATTGCCTTGAAATGTATTTGATGAAATTATAAATTTTTTATAAAATAATGTTTATGAAAAGTAAATATGTAATTATAGTTATACAAAGTAGATACTCTGGTCTATTGTATGGTTTAAATTCCAATGATAATGCTATTACAACTAACTTGAAGCTGTTTGGTTTTGCCATTCATTAATTCACTATGATAAATGATTAAAGAATTACATAATCTTATATGTTGACATAAATGTTGTAAATTCTTGATAGTTCATTTTATTTTTCATGTATTATAGTTTAATTTGATTTTCTGTTTACAACTTATAGTAATTCCAAAGTAATATGACCAAGATGTAATTTGATTATATATATTGACATAACCTATAAATTCGACCGACTGTCAACAAACTTATTGGGCCCGGAAACAAAGTCATAGTTTCCATATTCATTTTGCAATTTACAGTATTTAATATGACGCCGAAGTACTGATTTGAATCATACAATATTATATTGATGACGCAGGGATCATCTTTCTTGACAATAAGTATATTCGTTGTTTTTATGTTAATATGAAGAAAAAATAATTTCGTGTGTTAATTAAACATTTTTTTTATGCGGAAAGATAATTAAAGAAACCAAGGAAAAGTTACATAAATATGATGATGAATCTTAATTTCTTGGTCTATTTGTTGCCGTAGATGAAACCTGGCTACATTATTATACTCGAGAGACAAAGAAAATAACGCAGTTAAAACAGTGAATTTCCTCCGATTAACGTGCTCCTAAAAAGGCTAAAACCATTTTTATTTCAGCAATAAGATTATAATTTTTAGAATTTCAAAGTACTCTAATTTGTCAACATTATGTTTATGTATTGACACGCTTCGATACGGAATTGATGAAAAAGTGACCGCATATAGTCAGAAAGAAAGTTTTGTTTCATAAATATAATGTCCTCTTATTCATCTGCTATGGTAACTGGTAAATCTGTCGAATTAGGTACGAATTGCTGCCTCATCCATCGTACTCACTGGGTCCGGCAATGAGTGATTTTTTTAATATCAAACTTGAGGCTTGATGGAAAAAGATTAAGGATAAATGAGAAGGTGATAGCCGCAACGAAAGCCTATTTTGACGAGCTTTAAGAAGATTACCTTTTAGATGGCTAAAAAAATTTGGAAAAGCGTAATAGAATTGGATGGAAAATATGTTGAAAAATAAAAACAACATTTCTTACTCTAAAATAAGTATGTATTTTATTGAAAAGTAATTCTCCCTTTAATCACACTCCTATAATTAAGCTATATAAGAGACATGAAAGGATACAATAAAGCAGAACAAATTAGTGCTCGTGAAAAATGAACAGAGACCGATGAATGTTACATGGATAGGGAAATTATAAGTAGTCCCCAAGATAAATGCTCCGAAAATAGTAATCAAATTAGTAAATAATATAGGTAACCATGTAATTGCAGAAGCTGTAAGGAGAATATTAAAAAAATCAATATGCAAGCAATAGAAATAGAAAGAAAGATTAATGTGATTTTTACCGATGAGATAAAATCAATTTATTTAAATCGGATAGCAAAGTAACGCATTGGAGAAAACCCAACGAATATTTAAATCCCGGAAATTTACGGTCTACTGGTTAAACATTGCGATGGTTCCGCAACGTTGTGGGGTGTATGGCTGCAAATGGTATAAGAAATTTACATTTTATAGATAGGACGTTGGATAAATGGCATTATTTATACATACCAAAAGAAAACTTAAGCGTTAACGCCGAAAAGTTGTATATTTTTAATTTCTTTAAATTTTATGCTTACATGTACCAGGATACATAACTTTGACTTATAATTATAATATTGATAGCGAAGAACTTCAACGTCGTGAGATACATAAACATCCAGGTATCGTATTTTATAGGAAACTTACTTTTATAAATTGAAGCCAATGCATATAGCAGTTATGGTTTTATATACATTAAGTGTAAGATTTTAGTAATATTCACTGCTTAACGTTGCTCGATGCTGCTTTTGGGACATCCAAATTAGAATGTGGTTTATTGGCGTGGTGTCCTGTTTAGGCAGTATATATTAATTCAACTGAATCCGTCCAAAGTAGATTTTTGAAATTCGTCAGAAGGTGGTTTTCATTATTATATACGAAAGCAGGGAACTTAAGTAATTACATTTTTGTACAATTTTGAATGTGTGGTTATTTTATAATACTTATTTATTTATATCAAATTTAGTTAAAATAAAGACATTTTCTTTGTAGTTTTGTTGATTTAATAAAAAGATACTTTGTCCAAGCATATACATGTTGAAACTACACTATACGAGTATAATCACTAATAAAACACATATGTTAAAGTTTCAAAATAATGTATTCTAGATACTACAATACATAATTTTCTCTTCATCCACTTGAAAAGCCATAGTATCGTCAAACATATTGCTATGAGTTTTACTTAGTCTTGTTGAAGTAACAAGTGTTCATTTGAAAAGTCAATCTAATAGCATGTGATTTACTGAGAACATTTTGAAGTATGTCGTAAATTAAAATTTACTACTTAACCTACGAAGTCGTATATTTGGACAGTTTCATACATACAAATAAATAACAAATAATAGGTATTTATTGAAAACTATAACAAATGTTGAAAATGTTGTCCTTCAAGATCAATGCACTTTAAAATCCTCCGTTCAAAATTTCTGATGATATTCTGCAACATTTTTTGTGATTGACATTATCAAATGTCATTTGGATTTACGTTTACGGAACAACAAACACATACTAATATATTTGCGCCTTATTCTATCAAAATTTCAAAGTAACCTAGATCGACCTTTCTAATGAACACACGTTATATAATTGTTGAGTGGGCTGTCACTCACGCATATATCTCTATAGACACTTAAATATCTTATAAGTAGAGCTGAGGATGTTTGCGGTATATCCATGGTTATATCATGTAACCATAGTAAATTACTATGGTTATATGATATAACCATGGTTATACCGCAAACATCCTCAGCTCTACTTATAAGTGTCTCAGGGTTATTATAGAATTCTAAGGAACTAGGCCTAAGATCCAATGTAATTTTAAAGAAATGATACAAAAAGATGTTAACTGTTAAAATGTTTTTATTTTATTATTGTATAATACTTTATATATTTATAAATCATGTATTCTAAATCTTAATAATATGTTTTGTGATTTCACCTAAACGCAATTGCTATTATAAAGCTATCATAGGAATTGTATGGAACACAAAGTTTGGAAGTACTTCTAAGATTCTCATAGAATCTTTTAAAATACTACACTTGATTGTCTCACTTAGCCTAGGGGATATTGACCCTCAGAACGCTAAGTAATAATTTAAGGTATTTAGTTTGACCTTTATACGTATAAATTAAAATATTGATATTTTTGATAAGTTCATTATAAACAAAGTGTATTATTCAAGGCTTATTAGTCCCTGCGCAACATAACGTTTATCTCTACACTGTATATTGTTTATTTAATTCATATTTTTTAATTTTTGATCATTAAATTCAATTATGTCCATTTACGTTGGTCCTTGTGGGAGATATATACCTATGCAGTCACTCAGATATATGACATAAATAGTCTATCTCAATGTCGAATTTACCGTTAATTAATTTAAACTAATCATCCATATATACATAGATATGTTTAAATTTAAAAACTTTATAGACTTCAAATTACTGTGAACTTCTTTACTTGCGCTCACCTTTGTTCCTCGTACATAATTTCGAATTCTTCCCGATATATGCTAAATATTACTGATTTGGCTATTAAATAGAAATAAAGAAAAATATAATCGGATTCTATACTAATCAAAATTAAAAATATTCCAAAATTATAACTGTATATGAAATAAAATGTATGAACTTAAAGTTAACTATTTTTCACGTTTAAGGCTGGTGCTCGCGTTTGAATCCGTTTTTTTTGTGTCGTTTTTATGCCTCTGGATCCTGCACCTTTTTTCAGGCACATTTAGGTTCCACGTTCGCAGTCTGTATTCAATCTTTGTTTTCTTTCATTTTCATATCTTTTTACGTTTCAACCTTCTTTTTCTCTATATTCTTTCTTTCTTTATAGTAATTAATTATTTTCGAAATTAAATTCTTAAGTTTACAATTTCTTTTGACTAATTATGTTTAAGTGTAAATTGAACTTTGACCCGTTTGCTGCCAGCGTTCTTAATTTAATATCCTGCTTATAATTGGTCAGCTATCGATTTCTACTCCCATCTAGCCATTTGTATATTTATTATAATGTATTGATTTTATAAACTGCTGAATCTATTTTAGTCAGATTTTTCTTTATTAAATGTATTTCTTATGCAGTATAAACAAAAGTAAGCTCTCATTTGTTATCATAATGCATTTCAAACATATTGTTTGTTATACCATGAAGAAATGGATTTTGCATAACACACCTGCAAGTTACATGACAAATACTGGATTTAATATACCTAAATGATTTTTAATATTGCTTTTTATTCTAAGTTTGGTACGTAGGCATGTGTTTTTATTTACTTATTTACTAGAATATAATTATTCAATCATAACCTAAGATCTATTGACATTATGCTTCGAATTTGATATTGCGTTACGTATTATACTCGTACATGTGCACTAAAAGCACAACCCGTTTTAACTAGATATTGTGCTCATTTACTCATATTTTCTCTATTTAAATTTATATCATATTGAAATAACACATCAGTATGTTGTGTATACAAGATATTATTTTGAAACTTTAACATTTGTGTTTTATTAGTGATTATAATAAATGGCAACTACATTTTATGCTTAAAATTGTTTTCATTCAATAATTCCTCAAGCTTCTGGTTTTTGAGGTGAATAAAGTTGAACACAGCACAGCGTTGTACAATTTTTACTGTAAGTAGGTATATATTTTACCCTCTAAATTTCACGTTAAAACTTACAGCAATTAACAAGGTTTAAGCAAATGTTATATATGTATGCTAATTTCTAATATACGTACATGTAGAAAATAAAGTAAAATAAAACAATAACTTTATTATATATACCACTTTATTCACATATAATCGTGACCGCGGTTTCGACATACAAGGTCATTATCAAACTGCAAAAGTTACAGGCCTACATAGAACTTATAAATGACACAAAAATTGTGTCATTTATAAGTTCTATGTAGGCCTGTAACTTTTGCAGTTTGATAATGACATTGTATGTCGAAATCGCGGTCACGATTATATGTGAAAAAAAGTTACAGGCCTACATAGAACTTATAAATGACACAATTTTTGTGTCATTTATAAGTTCTATGTAGGCCTGTAACTTTTGCAGTTTGATAATGACCTTGTATGTCGAAACCGCGGTCACGATTATATGTGAATAAAGTGGTATATATAACAAAGTTATTGTTTTATTTTATTTTATTTTCAAAATGAATTACCACAAAGTTACGGCTACCAGTATTAATTTTCTTATACGTACATGTATTTTATTCATATCGCCCTTAAATACAAATCACTTTCCCAGTAGCACCATTTATTTAAATAAGACTAATTTAAATGCTATCTCGTTAAGTTAATTGACACAAATGCCAGCGATATCATAGAGCAAGCAATGCAGGTGAACATACCAAAGTACATATATCAATTAGTTAAAATCTAATTAACTGAAAACTGGATTCATTAGTTGAAATTACTCCCCGGTCCTCGCATTTTCATTCGATCTAGCGTATGTATGTGCGTAAAATGCCAGCACCAAAATTGCAATTTGCGTCAAATTTATGACGAACTATCCGACTTTTAATTACATCCGACTGCACTCATGCGGGCTATGTTCCACATTTAGTACACCCATCGGTTTTCTGTTAGCTTTTCCGTGGATAAACGATGTGCATTTTTCATTGTTATAATTTCCTTATACGCTCGGGAATGTAATTTATCTTTCTACTAATAGCTATCGGATCTTGAATAAGGAATTACAATTTTGCACGACATACACTATCGAAATTTGTGAGGATTGTAATAAGTTGAAGAGCAAATATGTTCGAGAATTACATTTTTAAATTTTGATAGCATTTACAAATTTTAGTGTTTTATACGACTCCTGTTCTGAAAGTTAATATTAGAACATCATTTCAAGTACTGATTTTGCTAAACAATACAAAATAAAAATATAACAACTATAAGTAGTGGTAGTGGGGATAGAAACAAGTTCTAACCTGCAAACGGTAATTTTGAGTAAGTTATGTTACCAAGCAAAGTTTCATTTTCATTTTGTACCGTCGCGTCGTCGAGTAACAGTGTCATTTATCGTGAGTTAGATTTCTGATATGCGGACCAAGCAGCGATCCGTGGTAGAATTTTTAAAACTAAAAGTTTGAGTACCCATCAAAATTTACAGGCGGTCGAAATCTGCTTATGGCAACGATTGTATGGATGTGAATAATATTTGCCAATGAATGTCGACATGCAAAACTCTATTATAGAGGCAAAATGAAGCTATCAGTGACGCATGGGAAAAATCAAAGACAACTGAATACACTGATTAAAGGAAATCGCCGGATTGCGCAAACAAAAATTGCTTGGAAATTACGCATTAGGCATGAATGAGTCCGGTACATTGTTTAATCGTTGAATTCGATATTGAAAAAGTTGAAAAAGCAATCTCGATTTACGTTGCCGAAGTTTCTCGAGATTTTTTTGTACGATGGTAAACGTGACACAACAGTCCACTAGCAGACCAAATCGTATATGAACGATGATGTCTAGAAAGAAGACTGGACGAGTGCCCAAAAAGCAGAAAAGTCCAAAGAAGAATAAAATATTATTTCATGACAAAATAAGTAATTTTCAAAATATGTAAATATATCTGCTTACGTATGTATATAAAGTAGACTTAATAAATTTTGCTTAAGAGTTACAGAGAAGCCAAGTGATACACAATTAATTGATTACACGGGATGTTACTTTTTGAAAGTTCATATTAAAATTCAATAATTAAGTGAAAGTTGTTTCAAATAATTATGGTACTAAAACATGTACTACAATATTGTTTCGTCAAACTTTGGCTTCATCAAATGATGACAACTGAATGCTTACAAAATTATGGAAGTTTGTTTGCCTTTTTCCTACACATGTAATATTTTAAAGTTTGTGCAAGATAAAGGCAAAAAACTTAATTTATTTGAAGACTTAGAAATGAATAGATGTAGTAAAATAAGTCTAGCACTAAATGAACAAGCTCAATTCAAATCACACCCCTCTCTACTGGCTTTCTAAATTCTTAGTAACACCACCACTTGTAATAACGCCACACTTTTGTAGGAATACATATACTGTACAGTTCATCCGGAATACCGTTGACTTTTAAGTAACATTTAAATCCTATTCATTGAACCGTAATTAACGCACCACGAGATCTAACCCTAACAGAAAGAGAGACATTGGTGTACCAGGGTTGGTCTTAGTTTCAATTTGTATGTATTAAAAAGTCATTAAGTAATAGTATCAATTAATGAAATTCTAATACAGAGTGTACCTGCGCATAATAAAATTCCAGAGATATTTTTGAAATGATTAGTGAATATCAAATTATATATTCAATATCGTTATTTTTTGTAGTCTTAAATTTTATAAAATAGTGGTAATATGTATGTTTGAATACGGTTCTGCAAGTAGATATCTGTATGTCGACTAGTTACAGCCGAAATTCCAGGTACTTGGGTTGGCTTAAAGTATTCGCCGTTTATATAGTCAACGTTATATTTCCGGATACACTATACATAATTTTGTAAACATTGAGTTACCATCACCTGATGAAGCCAACCAGTATTGTAGTGCATGTTTTAGTATAATAAATTATTTGAAACATCTTTTACTTAATTATTGAATTTATATACACAATTTATTATGATTTTTAAACTATGTGTACATATTTATGAATAAATTCGTTTTGTATCATGAGAGACGATAAGCTGTAATAAATTATGACAAAGTTGACTGCTATATATTTAACTGCTACTTCCGATAAAGAACAATTTCCCTAAAGACATAAACTCTTGATATAAAATATTCGTTTAGGGTAATAAAAGGGTGCATATATTGCGAGTGAAGATGCTTCCTTATCACTTATTGAACCTATTTTTTTACTTACACTGCACCCCATGTGAACAAGTATTATGTTTCATGATATCAAATATTATTTTAAGAAAGTAGATATAAGTTACATCATTTATGCTTTAGCGAAAGTTCATCTAAAGAAGCTTCAAAACTGTAATTTTATGAAATTTCTTTAAATGAATTTTCCCTAAATTTAAAATGGACTCTAACATAATAAATTTAGTTATTCATCGATCAATTTAAATGTCTCGCTTAAAAGTTCTTAAATAACGAATGATGTTGGTTATGGCTTAATATTCTGTATGCGCATTTTAATAATTAAGTTGTTGTCCTCAGGAATAGGTAAAATGAGGTCGTGTGTTTTCAGCCCTTTTACAAGGATGATTTGATGGGAGGCCGATTTTTGAAAAGTCCGTAAACACTTTCGCCATGACAAGTATGAGCTTCACCCCGTATCAGTTGGCCCACTCCAAAATTCCAAAGTTTCTAAAGAACAGTAAAATTTATTGAATTTATGAATACGTATTAATCTCAATATTGATTTATTATAATCTCGACGAAGATATGTATCTTGTTTCTTTAATTTTTTATAAAAAAGCTAAATTATACATTACTTATGATTTTACGTGTTTTATGGGTTAACAAATTATTTACATTTTGTTTAGAAATTATGTAAATATCGAAGTGGCTGTGTAAAATTATATGAAAGCAATTGCGGTTGGTTGTCAATAGGTTGTCAGAAGCATTAAAAATTATTTTAATGGTAAATATGGGTAGAAGCAAGTTGATTGATGAAAAATTTAGATCTATTATAGTTAGGTTATCTAAACGTGGCAAATCAAACTCAGAAATAGGTGAATTATTATCTTTATCACGATATAGTGTAAGAAACAGTGCGTTTGTGTAAAACAAGTAATTCAGTTGTACCAAAAGTTTGATATACAAGAAGATCTAAAATCACAGACATTAACAGAAGAGCATTACGAAGAATAATTCGAGAAAATAGACGTGCTAACTACGGACAACTCAGCATCTTATGGAGTGAAGCAATTGGAAAACATGTTTCAAGATCGACATTCCATAGAGAAGCTCAAAATTTGGGATTTGGTTTATACAAGGTCTGGGTATTTTGTTATTCTACGAACGAAAAACTTACAAAAGATATTTATTTCTTCAGGTTAAAGAAACCATTACTGACAGCAAAACAAAAACAAAATAGATTTAAATGGGCTAAAGAACATAAAAATTGACTTCCTGAGCAGTGGAATCGAATTCATTGGAGTGATGAATCTTGATTCGAAGCTTCTGTGGGTGATAGCCGAATCAGAGTCATTCGACAGAAACACGAATGGTATCATCCAGAATGCTTAAAAAGGAAGGTAAAATTTCCAGCTTGTTATGGTCAATGTCTGCAAAAGGTATCGGAAAACTATACTTTATTGACAGATCGTCAATACCGAAAAATATTTAAATATTTTAACAGATCCATTATTACCAATTATGGAAGATGCTTTGGACGCTGGAGAGGATTTTATTTTTCAACAAGACGGCGCAGGTTGTTATATGTCAAAAAGAGCTTTCAAATGATTCTAAGACAATAATATTCCACTTTTAGAGAGGGTGTCCAGTAGTCCTGATCACCAATAGAAACATTGTGGCATATCCTGAAAAAACTGTTGCGTGCCAGTCTTGCAAGAACAATTTCAGAATTCAAAAAAATTGCAAGAAATTTGGCATGAATTTACATCTAAAGATTGTCAAGACTTAGTTGACACGATGCCAAGAGCAACCGCTAAATTTGTCGAATTAGCCTCATTCAGCATATTCACCAGATCTGGATTCGAGTTATTGTTAGTTGTTCCCAAACTTTGAAAAAATGGCTTAATGGAAAGAAATTCGAGACAAATGACGAGGTAATAGCCACAACGAAACCTATTTTGATGAACTTCCGAAAGATTACCTTTTATATAGCTTAAAAGTCGCTTGGCAAAGAAGTAAAGAAGTTAAATGGGAATTATCTTGAACAATAAGAAATACTTTTTACCCTAAAATAAGAATTTCATTGTCCCTCTTCAGTAAAATCATCCTCGTATTTGGCACTTATGGCAGTATTTTTTATATAACATTCTTCTTATTTCTCTTACGTTAGGTCAATGACCTGTGTTTTTACTGGAGTTTAGTATCCCTGTTCTTAGAAGATTGATGACCAGCTGTCTCACCATATTTTCAGGGGTCTTCCAGGCGGTCTGGATTCTTTAGGTTTTCCTTCGCATGCCATTTTGACTATTCTTTCCTTGTCCATCCTTGAGATGTGTTGGTTCCAATGTCTATTTTCTCTCCACCATCTCACGATGTCTTATATTTGACATTCATTGCTCTCTTATATTTTGGTTTCTGATGTGGTCAAGTCTTGCTTTCCCTACTATACTCCTTAAAATTTTAATTTCCGATGTTCTTAATTCTTTGTGCACGATGCTATAGGCGTCGAAGAAGCAAATTAACTTGACGTTGCCTCGAACTTGCTGTACTTTCTTCGGCCGTGGTGGAGAAATAATTGTCTTGTGTTTTTGTTATCGGCTTTGGTGTCTATGGCGTATGTTAGTATTGGGCAAACGCAACTCTTATAGATTCATATTTTACATTCTGCTGTAAGATATTTATTTCTCCATATGATATTCCTCAGTGCCCCCGAACTCTGGCTGCCTTTTTTACTTGATTTTGTACTTCTTTCTGGATATTGGGATCGCTTGTAATTACTGTTCGCAGGTAGTGAAATGACATTGTTTCTTCGATGATGTTTCCATTTGTTTGTAATTTACAGCTTACTGGTTCTTTAGATGCCGTGAGACATTGTGTTTTCTCGATCGAATAGAAATGTTATATTCTTCAACCGTGTTGTTTATATCCTTCCATTAACCTTATACTTTCCACGATCTTATCCATCACTAGGTAGAATAGAACTGGACTCAAACTATCACCTTGTCTGATTCCAGTGTTCACTGAGATATTTTCCGTTAGTTTTCCTCCCGTTCTTATTTTGGTACCGCTGTTCGTGTTTAGCTCTTCTATCAATCTAATGATTTTGAGAGGGACATTTTTCTATTTTAGTATGTCAATTACATCGGATGATTTTATTTTGTCGAAAGCTTTCATTAGATCAACGAAACACATGAATATTGGATTATTAAATTAAATAGCTTTTTCGATAATCTGACGAATGACATATGTTGTGGATCGATTTTTTCTAAATCCTTGTTGTTCTTTATTGATAGGCACCAAGTCGCGAATTGAGTCCGTAATTATTCCAGTAAACAATTTCATGGTTGTGTCCAGTAATAATATTCTCCTGTAATTTGCTGGGTTTCTTTTGTCTTCTCTTATTAAATATCAATATGGTGATGATAGTTTTCCACTCATGTGGAATCATTTAATTTTAGATTATTTTATTAAATACTTCGTTATTTTGCTCGCTAGGGTCTGTCCTCCGTATTTTAGTTGTTCATTACTGATCGTATTTGTTCCTGGTACCTTTCTGTTTTTTAATTTCTTTATTGCGTATGTTACCTAGTCCTCTGTGATTCCCCAGTCTGATCAATTTGTTTCTGTTTTTAGCATAGGTGTGTTTTCTTCGTTGTTAAAGATATAAAGTTATTATCATTAAGTTCTGGGAATTTTTTCGGACGTTGAAAAGTTTAAAGCTGAAATACAAGTTCTAAAAATGAATTGGGAAATGAAAATAGTATGTTGGATTCGTATTTGCGAATTTTATAAATTTATAGTTACATCCAAATTTATCCTTGCTGGTGATCCCTTGTCAGGGTATATCGACAAAGTATACTAAACTAAAATAAAACCAAATCATCATTAGAGTTGCTTAACGGGGGTACATTTGCTAAAGATAGGGTCGTAAATTTAACATAGTAGATACCTCTATATATTTACTTCAAAATGGTTGACAGGCACTGTTATTAATCATATGCAGTCCGTAAACAATTTCCAGTGATATCGACTTCGACTGGGAGCTAATGAGATTTATTACATCGGATAATAATTTCAGAGGCAAACACGTCATCCTGTTTACTTTATACTTTTAGCGAAACCGAATCGATTAGTTACCGAGAAAATATCATAGTTCCGTAAATATTTCCTAGGTGGTTAATTCCCCAAACCATAAATACCCTGGAATTAAAACTGCTGGAGTGCATATATTGCGTATACTTGATATCCGTTTATTCGTTCCTACTCTAACGGGTTATATTATGTACATACGTAAATACTCACACGTATATATATCGAATGCGCCATTCTATTTTGGAGTAACCGCAATTTACTACTACAAGTTAATGTCGTAAACACAATCAATGAGGCATGTATTAATTATTAAGCAAGTGGAAGTGTCCGAATCAGGCATACGAGTTCCTGTGTAACGTGCTTCATTCAAGTAGTGCAGATAAAAAAGTTATTTATACAAATGATTTTGGGAAGCCGCGCGGGTAGCAATATACAATGTTATTATAAATTAATATGATCCTTGTATTCTATTTACGTAGTTTGAAAATTAATTTATATTCATAAATTGAAAGCAATTGTGTTATAAATAATTAATTTATGAAGGACGTAAATGGAATATAAATACGAGGGATATTTGAAATGTTTCTGGCTTTTTAACAAAAGCATGTATTTCGAAGCAAAACAAAATTAATTTTTCGATGTAATCTCTAGGGTTATTATTTTTTCCCACATTTCAGAGTCCTACTCAGAACAAGTTCATATGAACAAATGTTTTCAATATACATCGCGTATTGATATTCTGTGTATTTATCAGTATATTCTATAATGATTGCTAACCTATTGTGCAAATTTCTCCAAGGCTTTTGATACAATTAATCACAAACTCTTATACTTATACAGAAACTTAATTGTTTTGGTCTGAATACTGCTTTTTGTGAGTTAATCAACTCTTACTTGTCCAACAGATATGGATATGTTTTCTATAATGGTTTTAAGTCGTTGGAGTTTGTTGCATTGTCTGGAGTTCCACAAGGATCGAGTTTGGGACCTCTGCTTTTTAATATATACATCAATGATCTGTTTCCATTAATGTCTTGTCAAGTATTAGCATATGCAGATAACGTTAAGCTCTTCCATTGCATACATAATCAACGCGATGTAGACATGCTTCAGGATAACTTGAGTGCACTGGCCAATTGGTCCCACAGGAATAAGCTTGTTTTGAACGTTAACAAATGTTATGCTATGACTTTCACTAGGAAAACCCGTCCATACTAGTCCTCCTATTCAATTTATGATGTTCCACTCACCAGAATGAGTGAAATTAAGGATCTTGGTGTGTCATTTGATACATCTTTATCGTTTAACAGTCACGTTCAAAAAATTTGTTCGTCTGCCTCAAGAATGTTGGGATTTACTATCAGAACTTGTAAATATTTCAATGATGTTGCGCTTCTGGAGTCTTTATATTTCGCTCTTGTTCTTCCTAAATTGGAATATGGGTCTGTCGTTTGGTTTCCTCATTATATATCGCAGCAACTTCCTATTGAGCGTGTACAGCGACGCTTTTTGAAATTCTTGGTTTTCAAAAATACTGGAGTGTACCCAGAAAGAAATGTTTCCTATGATGAACTAAGGCTGCGTTTTGGGTTCCAGACACCTACTGATCGGAAGATTGAACAAAGTGCTCGTTACTTGTTTAAACTTGTCACCAATAGTGTTGACTGCGCTGGGATATTAGCTGCTGTTCGATTTAATGTACCTTCAGTTAATACTCGCTATACGAGTACATTCAACTTGAGCACCCCAAGGACCAACCTACTAATGAAATCACCTGTTTACAACATGATGCGGAATGCGGATGCAATATACAGCGATATATTTACTGGTGAAATCATTAAATGAGTTTGCGTATGTGTTCTAATTTATTAATGTACACTTTTTTGTTTATTTATGTATATCTGTAATTTAACTTTTACTATATTTTACTTTTTTTTTCTATTTTGTCATATATATGTATGTATGTATTACACAGTTTTTGCCCTGTTACTGGGTACGAACCTGTTGGGCGAATAAACAATTATTATTATTATTATTATTATTAAATTCTTAGTCTAACCTTACCTTAATTTTTAATTCTGGTTGTCATTTATTTTTGAACGACTATGTATCTCATAAAAGGTTTGCTATTCTTTTTTTCCTATTTCCGAAGTTGTTACTATTAATAGGAATATTTTACATCCTTATTTTAGGACCATTCAATAACGGTTTTCTTGCTTTGCAATGTATAGAATAATGTATTTCTTGTAACGACCTAATTGTGGCATTATTAGTTAATTGTTAATTTACGTACTTGATCTAAAACGTTAGTTATATATGGTAACTAGAGGAAATAATGGAAACATCCTATTGTTGTTTAACCGCTTAGTTTTTGTTATACGTATTACAAAGGTATTTTCAGCTCAACGCCTATTTTTGTTAGGTTATATCGTCATTCTTCTAGCTAATTATCGTGCAGGGTATTCTACAATTCATTTAAATTAGAGGGTTAATTAGATATTATTTTATAAATAACTTCGTTTCTCTGTGCCATTTTAGGGAATAACTTATGGAAATTTCTACTTGCTGTCATTATTAGAGTTAAGTATGTAAACAACATTTGACAACAGCAATATATGCGCCTTAGATATTTTACACGGACATGAAATCTGCGTATGTGTGTGAGTCATATCATTTTGTTTTATGAAATTATAAACGCCGTTTTTAATGTAGAATTTCTAAATAGAATGGATCGTAATTAATTATGAGAAATTTTGCCAGTTCCACTTTATTTATTTGGAAGTTATTTGTTGTGTCGGGAAATAAAGCGACATATTTTGAGTACATTATATGGTATCTAGCATGGTTTGTTAATCTCCCAATTATCCCTTATTAACGATATCTAATTGGAATTCTTTGTGATTTCGCAATAGGTTATTTTGGCCTTCGATTCTCTTTTTTGAATCTAAGTAATAATGTGGTAATTAAGAGATTCTTTTAAATATATTTTTCGATGAGGTTTCCCTCTGTGATTAATTGTCTCTACGAAGCATGAAATGTTATAAAAATGCGTACACGTAGACTCTCGCCCTTAATTCTCTCGTTCAAAAGTAGTGGTTAAGACTCTATTGTTCTAGGGCTGTGAATTAATCTGACTAATAGAATTTTAATTAAAATATGGAATATGTTCGCAATTGCGGAGTCTACTGGGTAATGCAAAACGAAGAAGAAATTGTTCCTGGCGATGTTTTTATCGTGGGTGTCACGGATTTAGATAGATATAATTTCGACTATATGGGGGTCTCTATATTTAACATCTAATTTAACGATCGAGGTGAGTCATGACAAACGAGAATCTTGTGTAAAATTGTTTCCCTAATTAGAGTATTCAGTTTCTTATATATTTTCATTTTCTTAAATTTAACAGAGAAGTTAGCAAGGGCTTATAGCCTCCTAAGAAAGAATTCCATATAGGACGGAATTAGAGCCTATTCAATTAATCCATCAGTTAGAAATTTCCTAAGGTAGTAATTGGGCTGGACCACGAAATAGCATTTTTTTTCTGTACCTCACACGCTTTGATAAAAAGGTAGTAATTATTTTTGCTTATAATATTGAAGGCTACGATAAAATCATTCGTCGTCTCATCAGGAAGAAACGTGTCTACCATTTTGTATATAAAATACATATCATTTTCGATTAATTAATTTCCTTGTCTGTATTCCAAATACTAAATTGTTAAATATATGTTTTGCCTGTCTAAGTTAGACAATCGAAGTTATAGTTCTGTTAAATTGGGTAATTGTCAATTAAGTATTCTTACAATAGATTTTATTGTTGCACTTTTTTATATATCATTTAGAAATATCCAATTTGAGGACATAAGTTTCAGAAGTCATGAAATTAATGACAGAATTGCCTTTTGCATTTTCTTTGTGAAAAGCATTTTACTGATTCATTATTTAATTACTTTTTCTGGTTACATAATATCATTTCTGCATATACTGGGTGGAAAAATAAGTATTGAATTAATTTGGGTAATATATTTTTTTTATTATAACTGAAATTAGTGTGCACTTACTTTTGTAACATAATTAATATATTTTCATTTTGCACAAATTTTCGTAATTTGGAATTTACGCTATTAAACATTTAATAGTCTGTTTTATATAATAATTGTTGCATATACAATGTGTACCAATCCCGATGTGAGATTTATCCAAGATCTTAGATAAATTATTTATGCAATTTCTAGATTAAGATTCTTATTTAATTTAGTTGCTTATAATTATTGGTCAAATCATTTTAATACGTTGACCCTATTTTTTTTAATTAAATCTTATGACATATTTTTAGAATTTATCTAAAACGCCTGATTTATGTGCATATATATAATTTCACATATTATTCAATTTATTGTCTACGCTTTATACTGGGTGAGTCTTTTACTCATGACCAAGCCATTACTTGGCTTCCTATATTAATGTAATTATCAACTGATCAAGGATATATACTTTTTTTATTTGTATTCATTAACTTTTGGCCAAGATATAATAGGTAGGGCAAAGTTGGCGTAATAAATATTTTGGCATTCTGGTGTACCATTTATATCTTTTGCTTGTTTGTTTTTTTGGGTTATTAATAAATCCTCTATTGTTACTGTTTTATATTTGTTGTTTTATTGCTATAATCATAACGATACATGTAGATACCTATGATTTAGTCGATTTACCATAGACAGTGTCGATATTCACTGTAACTGCTAAAGAATATAAACATGGTGGTGCCTACATCCAAAATAAGAACTCTCCCTACCGCTCGCCTCTAAAAGTGAGTTAGGTTCTTTAGTCTAAGATCTCCGGAGCAATCATGTTATTGGGGTAAGTTGATAAATCCTAAGTAGGTATTGCGTTAGTACGTAGGCGTAAGACTGTTGCTCTTGGGGGCATAAAGTAATATATATCGATATACTGATATATGTGTTTATAACATCACAAGTTCCACCGCCTCGCGTCGAGATTTACGTTAATTAAAATATAAATATCTGGCCGGCGCACAATGCATACAATGAACCTGCTTATCTTCAAATTCGCAATCTTTCTTTTGTAATTGCGTGTATCCCGTAAAAAAAAGAAACTTTTCACAAACACCTCCTACAATAAGTAATTTCTTTGTTAATACTTAAATCTTATCGGACGCATGTATTAAAAAAAATGCTGAGTTGTAATTTCATACGAAATAAAACCCGATGTGTTGTGGAAATGCCCGTAACTATATACTAATTTATACTGAGTAGGACTCTGAAATGTGGAGAAAGTTTGCCGACTTTAGTAATCTCTCTGCAACTCGATACATTTGGCGCAACGTTTTTCTCATCCCTTCAAACCGTAAAAAAAAATTGATTGTCCAAACATGAAAAATACTGATTTACAGTGACTTCAACCTCAACATTTGACCCATATTTTTTTCCGGCGAGATATTTTTCAAATTACGAAACAGGAAAAAGTCGCTGGGAGATAGATCTGGCAAATAGGGTGGATGCGGAAGCAATTTAAACGTCAATTCGTTCAATTTGGGCATTGCATCCATGCACGTGTGAACCCGAGCGCTATCTTAGTGAAACAGGATTTTCGTTTTTGCAAAATGTGGACGTGTTTTCATAATTGTTGCCTTCAATTTATCTAGCAATCCAGCGCAGTACTGTCCGTTGATTGTTCAACCCTTTGCAAGGTAGTCGGCAAGAATTCTTCCTCGGCTACTTCAAAAAACAGTTGTGGCTGTCTGGTCTCAGGCTTATGGTGGTGTACCCAGGTTTCATCGACGGTTATCAATCGCCGCAAAAATTCCGCCGGATTTTTTTGATACAGGCTAAGATACTCGCCCGACATGTCCGTCCGTATGCGTTTTTGTCGACCGTCAATAAACGCGGCACCCATCGCGCGAATAATTTTCTCATATCTAAATCTTGATGTAAAATCTTGTGGACCCGCACAGATGTTATCCCACAAGCCTTAGCTATATCTATAACAGTCAGTCGACGATCTTCTATCACAGTTTGATGCATTAAATCGAACATTTCGTCAGTTTTCGGACGCCCGGAACGTTTCTCGTTTAAAATGCTCGTACCACCACGTTTGTACTCGGCGACCCAATGTTTTATCGTTGTAAATCGTGATTATAGATTCGTCTATATCGACTCCCAGGGGTCTACTACGACTTGCAAGAGGGTCTATGTTAGCGAAAAAAAATTGGCGGTTCATGAGATGTAAATGGGGGTCCACGATAGTGGATCTCATTCAAGCAGGTCATGACCAATCGTGAATCAATCCATATGGTGATATTGAAGAAACATATGTTACATTACAAGAGGAACTGTTCGGAATAAGCACCAACGAAGAACTTAAGGTACAGTTTAAAAACGGATATCAGATTTTCTGGCTTCAAAAAGACTGCTACTTATCGCGAGGAAATTTTAATTACTTTTCCATCTTCACAGCTGGTGGACAGGGGTTTTAGCGCGATTGCTAATCTCATCTCCTAACAACAAACAAAGAAACTAACTGGAGATCACTGACCGAGATGATTTAAAATTAAACCTACTAAATTGATGCCAAATGTTAAAAATTTGTTATTAAAGCATCCCTCCCACTAAAATCTTTTCATTTTTTCTTAGTTATTTTATGTAGTGATACTAAATTTTAATGTGATTCGTTTTAATTTGAATTCTATTGATAAATGTATAAAACTTAACATATTTTTTTGTTTTTCACACTATAGTTACAAAATTAAATCTTTCAAAGTAAGTAGCACTATACCAGCTGTCAAAAACAATTTTTAAATTGATGAATTTGCAAAAATTCAATATTAGATAAGTAGGGGGTTTACCAAAAACCGAAAAACATGACAAGTGGTCTAGAAGACAAAAAAGTTTGGGGACCTCTGTTGTAAATGAAAGGGGGTTTCACCGTATACAGAGTCTAACTCATATTTTATTTCTAGAGTCTTTTTCCCTTTCAAATGAAGGAATTTTATCACTGCGCGATACTCAAGTTTCTCCATTGTTGAACGACAATGTAAACTGACAACTTTAGACGCGTACTATAGACAAACTAATGATCGGTATGACTTGTAATTTTGATAGCTTTCATATGTCGAGGCCACCTATTTGACGACGAAATAATTTTTTTCTACAATTACTTTATGTCGGTAAGACCGAAAACATTTGCTATATCCCACATATTTGGTTGATGTATACGAAATATCGGATTTAATAAGTAAAATTTAGAACTATTTAATTTGTAGAAAAAAAATTTCTATTAACAAAATAATTTTCTTATACTGTGATCTCCCTTCTTCTCTCTCCAAGATGCCATTCGAATGTTTAAAATGCAGTAATAAATCACTAGCTTATCAAGTTCGAAGATCAAGTTCAGAAAGATTTTCGTTGTTTCCATTTCGTATATTTTGAATGTCAACAACTAAAAGTCTTAGGTCTTCATGGGAGTTGAGAAATGTAAACGGATGTATTATTATTATTGTTTAAAACTATAATAATCTGTTTATATAAAATAGGTGATGAATGTGGTAGATGCCGTAGAATTTCATTGCTCAGATCATTAAATTTCGAAGTAATTCCTTGCCATCAGCAGGATCTTTGATTGCCATGTAACAAAATAGATTCATGTAATTACTGCTAGATACTACATTTTGGCATACCTATTCGGTGTTATGCTTTCACCATTGGGTAGTAAGAAATAATTAATTTATATCGTCTTATTTCACAACTTGTTATCAAAAATTTTTCAAATGAAATAGAGACTTTGGCATATTATTTGTAGCTTCGTGTTCGCTTAACTATTCGGGTATTTTCTTAGATCGCATTCTTCGAACAGTTCAAAAAAGGTTTGCCATTATTTTTTATCATTTGGTTAGATAACGCAGCTGTCCCCTTTATTACCCTGAGATATTCACGAGATATCTACTTATTTCAGTTTTTAACTTTATTTATGGTATAAACATGCCATACTCGTAGTATTGCAAACTTTACATTTGTAAGTCTTCTTCCACTGAAGTTTTTAAAACTTCGCTGAGGACCAACGCTTTGTGCCTACCCGAAGGCTTGATTTCAAGTGATATATCGTGTAACTTTCTAAACCCAATTGGTATAGTTTGTTTGTGTGCGGTAGCTACTATATTGAATTTTAGTTCTTCACAACGTGTATTGTTTAATGTTTTTTTCAATTTTAGTCTGGAATTTTAGGACTAAACTATTATCGCTTAATCTCTAAGACGTGATTATCATCCAATGCCTTGGTGGGTCTAAGGCTACACATATAGGCTCACATATTCTTCCAGATTCTTTAGTCTTTTATGAGCGCTTGTTAATCGTAAATATACATTATCTTAGATGTTTTGACCTTTTTGGAAACCACTTTGTGTTAATCTAGATGGGATTCTACTATAGTTTGAATGTTTGCCCAGGGATTCTTCATCTATCTACACTTTTTTAGTTCATTTTAGTTATTCATTGACTTATTATAGTTAGTTTATTCATCCGTACTTTTTTTCTTTAGTATAAGCCGTATAATTTCCAATTTAAAGCTTTTTAGAACCATATTTTCTGCAATGGCTTTATCAAAAATTTCGGTGAGCAGTTATATTTTATTCCTAATTATGTGTTAATAATCTACATTGTTTATTCCTTATTATTAATTATCTGTACTGATTCTTTTCTTGAATTTTGAAAGATTGGAAGGACTACGCCTGTACATAAAAGTGTCGATTTTAGTGACATCTACAATTACAGACCAGTTTCCATATTAAGTAATTTTGCTAAAACTTTTAATATATCAACAAATAGTATCTGAAGTACATTATCTATTGTCTCCGTACCGTCATAGATTTGTTAATGTGTCATTCGACCACTACTATAATTTATATAATTAGTAGAAATTACGCAATTTATTTGTTATTCGTCTTCAAGTTGACGTATTACATACAGATTTTGCCAAAGCTTTCGATTTCATCGATCACTCAATTCTACAAGGTAAATTGGACGTCTTTCTTCTTATTTAAGTTTTCGCTCATGTTTGTTTTAATGGCATCCACTCTTGACGTATCTATCCAACATCCTGTATACCCTAAGGCACTAATTTGGAACCTTTAGTTTTTAATATCTTTCTTAATGATCTACTTTGTTCACTAGAGTGTGGAGTTTTAGCATATGCTGATGACCTGAAAATCTCAATGAAAGTTACGGCAACAGAAGATTGTGACGAGATGGATAACAACTTGAAGCGGCTGCACAAATGGTGGAATAAAAACATCACTCTAAAAATTGTCAAATGTGGAATTGTGACATATTTCGGGATTGCAAGCCCGCTTTCCATAGAGTGTAGACTACATGGAGATATTTCGTAGATCTGAAATAAAGGAATTGACGATTCTGTTTGATGTGTCTTTTAAATTTACCGCCAATATTTTTTCTGCTTGTAATGCTGCGTCGAAGTTTTTGGGCTTTTTGAGTGACTTCACCACCCTCTCGAATTCGGGTTTTGTGTCTATTCAAAACTTATGTCCAGAGTAGACTGAAGTATGGTGCGGTTGTGTGATATCCATTTTACGTCTAACGACATATCGTGTTACAAAGAAATCAAAAGCATTTTTTTAAATACCTCAGCTTCAGTGCGATAAAATTTATCCAGTACGTCGTGCGGATTTTAGCTCTCTGCTCGACAGGATTGGTTTTTGCTCTCTCACTAGCCGGAGAGGAGAAATGAGTGTTACGCTTCTAAAAATTTGTCAACAACCCCATGGATGCCCCAAGTCTACACTCACAGGTTTATTTTCTTGTGCCATCTTATTGTATGTGCTTGTCTGACACGTTTTTTTAGCATTAGTAAGATCTAACGTAGTAAAGGCATATCTAGTACATATGATGAGTAATTCCAACAGCCTGCATTTGGATCCACTTTTCTGTTAAAATTATTTTGTTTTCTTTTTCACTTTCCTTTTTTAAATCAGTTTTCTTAATATAAGATTTAATTTTTTGTAGACATATATGTTGTATAAAATTTTGATTGAATTTTCTTGTTATCATATCGTATTTTTTATACATACGATTAAGTAGAAAACAATCGGATTCTATGAATGGGTTCCTTTTGGATAATAAAACTTATTATTACTTTAATGCTAGTAACGCTCCTCTGATTGTCACTGAATTTTGAAAAATACTCGTAACATATGTTTTATATACATTTTTATTAAATTTTACGACATAATGTATTTTAAAGTGCTAGTGATTATGTAAAATTATATTACAAGACAAAATTAAGCAAACATGAAAATATACAAATTATTAAAAAAGAAGAACATGCTAATGTTTCCTTAATTCATTTTAATCTTGAACAAATTGTTTATTAAAGCATTTCATATTTCATGACTGTCAAAGTTTGGACAGAAAAGATAGACATGTCATACAGCAATATACGTAAGCTCAAGAATTCAGAGCAAATTATTCCCATTCAACGTCGAATCTTGAAAGTGGAACCTTCTACGAGCCGTATGGGAGAAGCTAATCGAATTTCTGGGCGCGCTCTGCGCGACGTTTCGGCGGGAAAAGCGGGAAATCCGGTATATGATACGAACACCTTTAGAGCACGGATGAGATGATATGGATAGCATGGTAAGTGCGTCACGACTTGAGCTTCTGAAATGGGTTCCAGTTTCTTTACTTCAGTTCTGATGGTGTTACGTTGCTGTGTCGCCAACAGTTTCCACGATGTTGCATCGTAATCGCGGGCCGTTACGAATCTCTTGATAGGATCGGCATTTCTTTAGGTGTATATCTATTCGATGTGACGATTTCCTCTTTAAAAATCTTGTATCTTAATAAATAGAATTACAATATAGTAAATCAACACCTTGTAAGGATAGCGGTAGTTTGTGAACTCAACAAAACGCATATGGAAATATTTTGTAGTAAACCATATAATTTTGATGGAGAGAATATACAGTATGGATTGAAAATATTTACTCTTTAGGTGAGTTAGCATATTTAGTTGGTAACGTCTATAAACTTCCAATAAAGTGTCGAATTTTTAGTTTGAAAATTTCATTTCTTCTTGCAGCAATAGTATAATAAAAGCCAATAGTGGTAGCAATATATTAAACCCAATCTACTTTTTTAAATTTTATTTATTAACTCAAACTAAGCTACAAATAATATAGACGGAAGGGGCTTTACGACGAGTTATTAAACTAAATATTGATTATTACAGAACTCAACTTTTCAAATTTAGAAAAGGAAGCTGCTACATTCTTCACTCTTTGTTATGTATTATTAGGCTAATCTATAAGAACCCTACATTTTAAGAAATAATGCTAGCTTTAATTGGTATTTTTCCTTGTAAATTAACTAAAGATTTCAAAGAGAATAATACTAAAATAACAAAGGGTACAAATATAATTTGTCTGTCATATGATTTTGTAGAAAATCCTATCTATATGCTGTTCAAATATTTTTAAAGCATGGGCAAACTGTCACATTACTTGTTGACTCGTCCGCAATAACCACTCAGAATTATAGCACCGTCCCTGTATATATTAACACGGGACAGAAGGAATATTATATATTATATTAACGTCATATTTATATATGACATTAATATACTGTCTTCTGCATATAACATAATACGAGGTATGCGCAATATGTTGTCGGCCCGGCAAGTTTATACAGGGTGGCCCAAAATGACCGAAGGGGTTTAATTCCTTATAACTTTTTTATTATAATTTTTTTTTCTTTTTTGTTTTCAGTATTTTGTAAAGAAGACTTGGGGAATTTAAAATGGAACAGTACACAATTGAACAACGTGCCAAAATCGTTGAACTTTATTTCTCAAATCAACGATTCATTGTTTTGACGCGTGCATATCGTCGTTATTTTAATGTGCGGGTTGGACCCTCAGAGTCAACAATAAACCGTCTGGTTGCAAATTTTCGAGAAGAAGGGGCAGTAAGGAACCTTCCTGGTGCCGGCAGACGACGAACGGTGCACACGGATGACAATATTGAACGGGTACAGGAGAGTATTCGGGAGGATGGAGAAACATCAACCAGGAGACGTTCGACACAACTTGGCCTCTCAAGAGGGTCGCTGCAGAGAATTTTGCATACAATAAGAATGTTTCCATACAAAATTCAGCTTGTCCAACAATTGAAACCGACAGATTACCAGCAACGACTTGATTATGCAATTTATTTTCGTCAAAAAGCAGAAGAAAATCATGATTTTATTCATAATTTAATTATGAGCGACGAAGCCCATTTCCAATTAAATGGGTTCGTTAATAGGCAAAACTGCAGGATATGGGCTACGGAAAATCCAAGAGTAGTTCAACACCGAGAATTACACCCACTTAAGTGTACCGTTGGTGCGGTGTTTCGTCGGAAAGGATAATTGGCCCATATTTTTTGTTGGAAAATGAACACGGTGTCGCCGTTTCCATCACTGGTGTTAGATATCGGACAATGTTGGAAAATTTTTTAAGGCCAGCCGTGGAAAACCATCCGCAAGTATGGTTCCAACAGGATGGAGCCACAGCGCACACTGCGAGGGACACAATGGCTCTTTTACGCGACATCTTTGGTGAACGAATTATTTCCCGTACAAGCGATTTTAATTGGCCTCCGCGTTCACCGGATTTAACCGCTTCAGACTGTTTCCTTTGGGGTTATTTGAAAGGAAAAGTCTATATTAATAAGCCTCGAACCATACAGCAATTAAAAAATAATATACGCGACGAAATCAACAACATAACACCTGAAGTTTTGCGAAAGGTTATGGAAAATGTTTTGGAAAGAGCACGAATATGCGAAGCAGAAAATGGCCACCACTTGCCAGATATAATTTTTCATAATTAAATTAAAAATATTCTCCATTAATATACTGTATTTAAAATTAAAAAAAATTAATAATTATGTCTTAAATAAGAAGTTATAATGAACTCAAACCCCTTCGGCCATTTTGGGCCAGCCTGTACATGTACAAACATATTGAATGTGTGTTGTGTCATAGTTGTACATCCGTCTACTCTATAAATAGTAGTTCTACGAATGAAAATGTCTGAGTTTAAAAAAATTGTACAATACACGATCATTATATTTCTAACAAAGGAGAGGAATATGTCTACTTAAAATAAACAAAGTTCAGACGCCGTTCATGATAATTTACATACTTAATATTCTACTGAAAAAAGTGGGCTAAATATTTTCGTTTAACGCAAGAATCTCTTGAAGATTTTGGGCATCCCGGTCGTCCAACTGATGTGGTAGTCTCACATTGAAAAATGGATATTAGAACATAGCCGTTTCAAACTGAAGGAATTATCAGCAATGTCTAACATTTCTGGAACAAGATTTCGCCGTATTTTGCTTGACCATTTGGGTATGTAACAGGGTTGTGCAAGATGTGTACCAGGCCTTCTTTCTGCTCCTCAACGCCAACGTTGAATGTGGGCGCTCGTTATGAACATGTGGAAACGATTCAAAACTGATTTTGGAGTCTATTGTCACGCGAGATGAAACAATGGTTTTGTATTGTGAGGAGTGGATGGAATGGCACTGACCAGATGAACCTCATTCAATAACAGCAAAACGTCGTTGAATCAAAAGGAAAGATTAGGGATTGTAAGGCTATTCTACTGAATTATTTTTAAAATTGCAATACAACTGTCAACAGCACATACACATTTGCTTGTTGTGTAAATTGAGAGACAATATTCGTGAAAAATGCCAAAAGGTGATTACTGCATGACAATTCTTGTGGGGACGATTCAAAACTCATCCTTGTGATCCTCTATTCAAATGAACCTCGTTCTGTAAAAGCAAAGTCGTTCAATCAACGAGAAAGATTATGGTCACAATATTTTGTCATTGTAACTTGACTTTAAAGAACGTAATACAACAGTCAACAGCACATACTATGCTTTTTTGTTGTATAAATTGAGAGACAACATTTGTGAAGGAAAATTGTCAAAAGATATTCGATTTCTGCACGATAATGCACCCGTTTATACTGCTGTAGTTTCACAGACTACAATTCACAAATGCGATCGTATAGTTCTGGATATGGTTCCTAGTGATTATTACATATTTTTCTATTTAAGAAAAACCTTTGGGGGCAATATTGAGTTGTAAACAGCTATACATTTAATAATGGTATAGAATTATTAATTAGTTGTAAATGAAATTAGTTTTTCGCGTTATTGCTTCAGTTCTTATATAAATCCGGGTGTTTATTTTCTGTTTATAGAAAATACTTGGATCAAGAAGTACAAATATATATTTATTTCAAACTTATTTACGAATCGTCTCAGGAAAGATAAAATAACTGGCTATATATTTAGTAGTCTTTCTAACAGCAGTTACTTTCATTTCCAGTTAATTTTTCGATCATGTAAATAAAGAAAGTTGTAAAAGCTTGCAACAAATTTGAAATCTATTGTGAACTATCCACGTAATAAAATTTAGGACTTGCTCCTTTAATTAGAAAATTCAGGTCAGTGACTTCCGTCTTTTGATCATCTCCATTACTCATCTACTTTTTTCTTCTAATGAATGATATCAGTCAATTTTCTTTTATGCTGATTTCATATTAGATTGGTTGTAAATCGGGGAAGATGGGGAACGTCTGTTCAGTTTTACCGATAGTATGACGAAGACGTTTTAGAGGAAGCGAACGACGTCATCCATATATAAAGGAGTTGCTTAATTTCATTAGGCATCGCTTCTCGAGCAATTACAGTACGCTTGAAGGAAAACAGTATGGAACATAGAATTTGATGTACACAAATTTGTGCATGAACTTTAATAACAAAATTTATAATGTAATAATGTTATATTGTGTACATAAAAATACATGACATTTCATATCGATAATAAGTACCCATACACTGAGACAAAAGAGATTGTGAATTCAACAATTTTTGCAGTGGACTTTCTGAGACATCCAGCCAACTTTATTTTAATTTTAATTTAAATTAGAAAAATATTAATCACAAAACATTTTTAATAATATCGAAATATTTATTAAAAATTGGGCGTGGAGAACACAATACAAGTTCATAATTGTGTGAAAATTGCTATTCAGACATACAGTAACGTGTTTCGTTTTACTATAGATTGGTCAATGCATGATACTAGGATAGACAACATACACAAAAAAAAATGTCTGTAAGACGCAAGTGGTGATTCAGTCACCATTTAAAATCACGGTGATTTGATTGTGAAAGAATCAAAAAAATGTAAAATTTGCAGTCTGATACCGTTGATTTCTTCAGTTATTCATCTCTCTAATTCTTCAGATTATTTGGTCTATTTTTATACACTTGACATTTCAAGTGATCCCACAAGAAATCAGGTGGTGATAAGTCTGGGGAACGGGCTGGCCATTCAATTGCTCCTCTGCGTCCAATCAAGCCTGCAAGAAATACCTCGTAGTCACGAACATCACGCACAAAATGAGGCGGAGTCCTATCCTGTTGGAACCAAATAGATTCTTTTGGTAGATTAAGTCTATTTGGATTTGGAAATAACGCTGTAATTGCTGGTATGACATCGTTCCGCAATAAATTTAGATATCTATTACCATTTAAAGTTTCTCTTATGAAAAAAGAGCCTTTTATTTGATTTCCCAGTATACCAGCCTACATATTCACTTCTTGTGGGTGCTGCGCATGGACTTCTTCTATCCAGTGAGGATTTTCTGTTGACCAGTAACGACAGTTGTGCCTGTTGACGTACCATTGAGACAAAACGTTGCTTCGTCGGAAAGACTATTTGTCATACAAAATTTGGCTGATCTGTGATTAAGGGTGTCATTATTTCGTGAAAATGTAGTCTGCGATCTGGATCATTTCCCAACAATTTATGAACGGTTTGCATTTTATACGGTTTCAGTTTCGTAGACTTGAGGATTTTTTGGGCAGATTTTTGATAAATGTTATGAATTTGTCCCAATTCCGTTGTCGACACATAACTACTTTCTTGTATTGAAAGTAAAACATTCAAACTGGTGTCTTCATTAGTTGCTGTTCTTGGACGCTTGGAGCTTCTCCAGATGAAGTCATAATAATGAATAATAAATGACGAAATATTGAGAAAGAACATTTGTGTTTTAATGTAAACAGACCGATAACCTAAATATTATTGAATTTATATTAGTACGGTCAAGAAATTTTCTATAATTATCTATATATATATATATATATATATATATATATATATACGAGGGCGGTTCAAATATGATCGAGACAAATGCTCTGACACGTTTATTTATTATCGAAAAAATTTACAAAAATTTACAGTTTTTCTAGGTACTTCCCCTCACTGGTTACACATTTTTTCCACCTCTCCGGAAGCTTTTTTATGCCGGTATCGAAGAATTCCTTGGGCAACTCGGACAGCAATGTGCGCACGAACTCCTCTACCTCGTCGTCGGTGTTTTCGTCGTCGGAATCTTTGACCACCGAGGGCTTCTTTCAGAGGTTCAAACATATGGTAGTCGCAGGGTGATAAAGCCGGACTGTAGGGGGGTGTTCCAGTACATCCCACCCCAATTCCGATATTGTATCGAGCGTGAGACGCGCGGTATGAGGGCGCGCGTTATACTGGAGAAGAATCGCACTTCGCGCTGGAATGCTCCTCCGTTTCGAGCGATAAGTGGGTTTCACGTATGTTTTCAGAAGGCTAGAGTAGTATGCAGCATTGATGGAACGTTGTGTGCGCAGGAAGTCGACGTACAACACGCCCCGCCGGTCCCAGAACACAGTACACATAACCTTACCCGCGAACCTGGTTGTCTTCCCTTTGACTGGCGCCCCTTCCTCCTTCTTTCTACACTCTTTAGACGACACCTTGCTTTCGGGAGTGTAATAGTGTACCCATGTCTCGTCTGTAGTGGAGATTCGCGTTAAAAAACCGCCCCCCTCCGCCTCGTATCGCGTCAGCAAGCGGCGACAAACTTCCAACCGCGTGAATTTTTGCTCGAAGTTCAACAGTTTGGGAACCCATCGCGCCGTTATTTTGCGATATTGAAGGTGTTCGTGGATGATAGACTCCACACTACCAATACTGATGCCGAGTTCAGCCGAAATGTCTCGAACATTCATCCTACGGTCCTCCAAAATGAGTTGTTCTACGCAGTGAATGTTGTCTGGTGTGATGCTGGTTCGCGGTCGACGATCATGCGGCTCATTCTCGACGGTTTCGCAGCCATCCTTGAACGCTTTGGCCCATTTAAACACAGCAGCCCTACTCAGGCACTCACTACCGAACTGATTTTGCAATCGCCGAAAAATTTCCGTGTTTTTAACGCCTTCCCCCACTAAAAACCGAATGACAATACGTTGCGCAACGGCGGTCGGCACTTGACGTTCACTCATGGTCGGACCACGCGCGTAAAACATGCGCTGGCGACAACTATGCCACACTGTTCGTAAGGGACCCAGCTATCACATACTCAAGCCGCGACCTTCAAAACATACATGCGCGCCATCTACAGCGTTTGTCTCCATCATAATTGAACTGCCCTCGTATATATCTATATATATCTATATATATATATATATATATACAGGCTGTCCAGAAACTCTCCTGACAAACGAAGACCGGAGATTCCTCTGATAATTTTAAGACAATTAAACCCAAATTCACCTAGTCCGAAAATGCTTCCTAAGGGAGCTAGAGTTCTTTGAAGATGCGCCTTGAATTTATGTTTTTTAAATTCCTCCAGAACGCTTCTATTTAGAAAAACAAAAACTGGTATGCTTATTTATCCTCCAGAGATGAATCGATTCCATCAATTGCGAATTTCTAGTACCGGTCATAGGCGTCCGTTTTGGGTAGGTCAACGGTTATTTTAAGGCATAACTTTTTTGTCTTTAACTTTTAAGCATTTGTGACACTAGATTATTAAATTTTCAGGTATTCCAGTACTAAAATGTACTCTTACTTTAAGTCGGTAGGATACACCGTTTTCTAGAAAAATCGATTTGTAAATTTTTCGTTTTTTCTTCATTAAAGTTCAATTTATTATGTACCTACTTATTTTTAGCGACGAAGTTGGCTTGGACTATCAAGGCATGGGTGAAAATTAATTTAATAAATTAAAAACAAATTATTTATTACAATGGAACGAAACTAACAAAAAAAAGAACAAGTATCAAAGGTGGATTGTTACAAAAGTTGCTCGATGTGATGACCATTAGTCTCTATGCATAAGTTTACCCTTTTGCTTAGAGAACGCCGAATTCTTGCAAAAATTCCAAAGTTATTTCTAAATTCGTTGCAAGCATCTTGTATCCTTAGCCAGAGTTGTGCGCGATTTTGTATCGGAACGGAATAAACAAATGCTTTTATGTATCCCCAAACACAATAATCGCAAGGATTCAAATCCGGCGACCTTGCTGGCCAAGCATCTGGACCGCCTCTTCCAATCCAATGGTCTTCGTAGTTATTATCTAGAAAGTCTCGTACATTCCTGCTAAAGTGGACCGGACAGCCGTCCTGTAGAAACCATAAGTTTTGCCGAATATTTAAACGCACCTCATCTAACAAATCAGGTAAAATATTTTGCAGGAAATGTATGTAATCAGCACCATTTAAACGAGCAGGTAATTCCAGAGGTCCAAGTAGATAATCGTCAACTACTCCTATCCATACGTTTATGCTAAACCTATGCTGATGCTTAAATTCTTGAACAACGTGGGGATTGTCACCAACGTACGAATAATAATGTCCATTATGTACATTAAAAATTCCATTTTTTGAGAATGTAGCTCCGTCACCAAACAAAATGTTCCTGAAGAAATCTTCATCTTGATTTTTCTGATTTTGTAACCATCTAGCGAATTCTACGCGAGCAGGAAAATCTCCTTCTAGCAGTGCTTGCACCTTTGTAAAATGAAAAGGATATAAATTTTCTTTGTGTAAGATATTTCCTACGGAAGGTTTTGAAATTGTGGGGTATATGGCAGATAGTATTCGAACGCTAATTTCTGGATTTTCCTCAACTTCCATTAAAATAACATCTTCATGTTCTGCTGGTACATCATTATGTCTCCCTGTTTCATTATTTTTTGGGACCACTGAACCTGTTTGTCTTAATCGTTGATGAAGAGCTGTAAATGTTGAGTGAGTGGGATGCTGACGATTGGGAAATTTTTCAGCGTATCTACGTTGCGCCGCTCGAGCGTTACACCTCATTTCGCCATAAACTAAATGCATATCGGCGTATTCCTCATTAGTAAAAACCATTTTTTTTTAAATTGAAATCGTTGTGTTTGAATAACACAAAGTAAAAAATGAAAAGATAAACTTCGCGAACTGACAACAATTTGACAATGAAAAACGTAGGTTTTACTTCTGTTGGCAGTGCAGAGCTAACTATTGCAAAAAATAAAAAATTGAACTTTAATGAAGAAAAAACGAAAAATTTACAAATCGATTTTTCTAGAAAACGGTGTATCCTACCGACTTAAAGTAAGAGTACCTTTTAGTACTGGAATACCTGAAAATTTAATAATCTAGTGTCACAAATGCTTAAAAGTTAAAGACAAAAAAGTTATGCCTTAAAATAACCGTTGACCTACCCAAAACGGACGCCTATGACCGGTACTAGAAATTCGCAATTGATGGAATCGATTCATCTCTGGAGGATAAATAAGCATACCAGTTTTTGTTTTTCTAAATAGAAGCGTTCTGGAGGAATTTAAAAAAAAATAAATACAAGGCGCCATCTTCAGAGAACTCTAGCTCCCTTAGGAAGCATTTTCGGACTAGGCGAATTTGGGTTTAATTGTCTTAAAATTATCTGAGGAAACTCCGGTCTTCGTTTGTCAGGAGAGTTTCTGGACACCCTGTATATATATATATATATACGAGGGCAGTAGATATATATACCGTGTGGCCGCCATCGATAGCGCGATGCATGTATTAGTAACTACTGGTCGACTATAATGGGCGTGCCAACTTGAAATGCCACACCGACAGCAGGCGTATTATAAGAATTCATTTTCGTGATATTTATTTATCATTCTTTCGCAAAATTGCATACGGCGATAATAATCATCGGGAAAAGGTACTTGTTAACTTGTAAATTTGTATGAACGATATTTATTAGTACGTAAAATATTTTGAGCCGTTGTTTTGCTGATACCCAATTCGCGGGCAATTTATCGAGATGACATAGTGGGATTTACTTCGACTAAAGCACATACTCGAATTTCAATATCACTTATATTCTTATCCGGAACAACTTTACTTTTATTAGTTACTATAGAAAATGTAGTTTCGAACCGATTAACTGTCCTACGAATGGTGCTTGCATTGGGAATTTGACTTTCAGGGTAATTACCACCGTAAAATTGTTTAATCATAAAGAGTTTTTGCTCCGGTGTATAATACTCCATTTTTTAAATGACCGTTACGTACACCAACAACGCGGTTTATTAAATATTGTGAGCGAGTAGTTCCCCTGACGATATAAACATTGCAACTAACACCCATATGCGGGAGCGACAGCTAATGCGCTTGCGCGACTACACCGTCTAAATGTGAATTTATTGGACAAATACGAGTGCATCATAGGGATATGCGATATACTAGGCTCTCTTGTAATCCATTGGAACATTGCGTCTACTTCTTTACCGTTCTAACACACGGACACCTCTGTGTGTTTTGCTTACACTACAGGTTTCGCTATAGTGCAGACGCACGCGGCCACGTGGTATATATATATATATATATACATTATATTTATATATATATATATATATATATATATATATATATATATATGTAAAACAATGAGTGTTGGGGAATTCGGCAATAAGGGAATACAAAATATATTTTATATTTTGTATTCCCTTGACAAAGGCATTATTGCCGAAACATGTAGGGTTGTTTTAAATATATATACTTTGAAGTAATGAACCAGACCTTTAATCGCCGACTTATTAAGTTTACCTTATATATATATATATATATATATATATATATATATATATATATATATATATACAAAAATTAGCAATATACCAAAAATGTTCAAAATTAATACAAAATATACGTCCTAAAAAATTAGATGTTATGAAAACAGATTTACATGAAAAAGAAAAAAAAACAAATCGTAAAAGAAAGCAATGCTAACTGTAGAACGGGCCCAGATGCAAGGTGTTGCAATTATGCAATTACGCATGTGCACCAGATGTGCCTTCTTGAAAATATTAGATCTGGTCGTTAGTAACAGAAACGTGGCACACTAACGCGTACAGTAAGCCGGCACAAGAAAATCAACTTGAGATAGTAGACTAGATGCATCCATGGAGTTATTGGCATCACAATCTCTATAGTTTATTTTACATACACTAGATTTATCCAAATTTGTAATTTTGTCTTTGTCGTTGGTTGACATGGTACCCAAATCGTTTTTATTCATATTTACTGTATTTAGTCTGATTCTGGTTAGTAGTCTATCAACGGTAGGTATGAAATTCACGACGTGCCATTTAATGTTACTTGCTTGTTTCAATATGGGCCAACCGCAAAGCTGCGTTTGCTGTTGAGCAAGTGTAAACTCGTGATACAATTTCAGTGACTGTATGGCAAAGTTAAACGAAATTCAAGAGAATTTTTCGTCGATACACCGGAGATGAAATCAGGATACATTATCATAATCCAGACAAAAAAACACTGTAAAAACAATGAATTTCTTCTAATGAAGATGCTCCGAAGAAGGTAAACATCATCTTTTTTTCTGCTAATCAGATTATGGCCACGATTTTTTTTTATTCCAAAAGCTTTCGATCCAGAAAAAGGTTTTGTTGCATCAGGATAACGTCGCCTCTCATTCATCCGTTGTGAAAACTGCTAAATATGTCCAATTAGAGTATGAATGGAAGCAATTCAAACCTTAATTGGACATATATCATCCACCATAATCACCAGATCTGGCTCCGAATTATTTTTTGCTCCCTAACTTGTAAAAATGGCTTGTTGGAAAGATATTCGGGACAAATGATAAGGTGTTATATGCAGCGAATGTCAATTTTGACGAGCTTCCGAAATTTTATTTTTAGATGGCTTAAGAAGTCGCTTGGCCAAGTGTGTATAATTCGATGGGAATTCTGTTGAAAAATAAAATATATTTTTTATTCTAAAATAAGTATTTCATTCGAAAGTCACTCTTACGTCAAATAAGAACCCTCTTGTGTATATATGTATATTCTGTAAAGCAATAATTCAAATTTTAAAATAGAAAGAGGTCTGAAGAAATAATACTTTAACAGTGACATAAATGCTATTATATGTTATTTTTCCCCTATCGTAACTAATGTTAGCGATATTGTAACAAGAAAACTAAAAAGGTATCCACATTTTCCTTACTATGGGGATCGTTTTCCTAAGAAACTGAAATGAAAAAAAGTTATTTCATATTTTCACCTGCCGACGCCTTTCTTATCCACCTACACGAATGTCACAAAATCGTTTTACATTATTTAGGTGTTCCCCTTTCCACTCAACAACACCGAGAATATTAAAGTGGAAATTATACATTTACCTGGGAAGAATGAAAGACTTGATACACAAAATATTAGGTTTACGCCGTCGTTCTTCACCGGCAATAAAGTTTACGCCCGTGCCGGCTCTCACGTTAAGGTTTTTATGGAAGTTTATAACTTGCGCGGAATTTTAAGCGCCAAAGATGTAAAAGTAGAAACAGAATGTGATACCGGCGGTCGTTGTTGTAAATCCCGCCTTGTAATTCGCCGCTATTTCATTTAGTTTTATTAATGTTAAGAAGAACAAGAAGGAGAAGAATGTTGTTTCCAAAATTACATGCTCGAATTTTATTATGTAAATTAACTCATAAATGGAGTTTCACTAATTTCCTGCCAGGAACTGTATTATTAAATTATCTGTTTAACTATGACTCGATCTGATATATTAAATTTATTTATCGGATTGAAAGGTTACATATGCTGTTTATTTTTAATAATATCATGTGATACGTTATGCTAGTCTTTTAAAGAATGAAGCAGCACTGGTTGGGGCCAATTGATACTGCTTGGGTGCTAATTGATATGAAACGTTAGTGTTTCGAAACGATATGCTTATAATTATAAAAATATTATTATTGGTAATTGTATAACTAAATGTATATATTATAATATATATTCGCGTCAAACGTTGGAGTGCCAAAATATACTAATTTAGCAGCCCCACGTTAAACATCAAAATATACTAATCTTCTAGTCAAACGTCTACTAAAAAGAGTGTTTAAGACAAAATATTAAACTTAAAAGAAGTAATATGAATTTAAATTCGAATTTTTACCCACGCATTATGATATACTTCTGCGCAGGACCAATAATTGAATGTAAACGTTTGCAGTTAACGATCATAACCTGAACAACCAAAATAGTATTTTGTTTTTAAAAATAAATTTCTGATATTTAATATAGTTATTATAGTAATAGAGTTCTCTAAGTATCTCCAGGGTCGTGAACATTCTTGTTTGACAAAGAAATAAAGGTATGTTAGTTGTTTATATCTCAGTATTAATATGATAATATTTAAAAAACTTATTGAACACAAACGACTTGCTTTGGTAGCTTAAATTCTGTTTATTAAAAGAAAAATCTTATCTTTATGAGTTGAATATTTAATTAGATATATTATATTAGATAATATTTAACAAATTATTCAGAACAAACAATGGATTAACTATAACTATTTTTTTTATCGAAAACATAATTATAAAGTTTAAAGGTTATGTGGGAATTTCTTATAGGTGAGAAATTGAGAAATTAAACGAATCTACAGAAATGGAACAAATATTTGGCTATTTAAACAAATAGGTTCTGATAAATCTAACCACGCCTAAAAATGAATGAGTATATAGCTTCCCTACTTACAATGTTTAAAATGGTTATTAATGGAACTTTTATTTACTTTCGGTAAGTATATATCTGTTTACTTAATAAGTTAAATTTTTGATAACAAACCAAATAATATAGACTTAGCTCAATATTTTAACTTCACTATTATCCGTCTATAGACCGTCTAGTCTCTGGAATCAACTCTTGCTTCCCCTGACGTACGGCTGGTATATTATTCAAACAGGAACAACGGTCACGATCCTAGCAGATCTTGTAGGTGTATGGTCCCCCAAATACTCAAGGTAAAACAAACTCTTTCTAAAATTCCAAATTCTTCTTTTCTAGTTTTATATGTTTTCAAAATTATATTCTCCAAAATGCAACTTAATTTTTATCGTCAAAAATTATTCTCCCCAATTGTTTCAATAAGTTCCCATAGCAACCCAACAGCTTTTCCTCTTTTGAAGATCATTGGTCGCTGTTGTTACACAGGTTTTCCAAAATATTTGATATATTAAGTATAATTTTGATCTTTGATGAATTTTTATAAACTAATTGTTTTACAATAAATTTTTCTTTCACACATAACCTTTGACATTATCAAACATTTACAATTGTATATAAAATTAACTAAATTTACATTGTTCTATAATTTTGAGAAATGTAAGAAGGTCATATATTTTTAAAACTTTATTAGATTTGACACTTTATGTTAAAAAAATAATACAGTATAATATGAATTATACTTCCACCTTCTAAGAAATCCTAATAACAGAAATGTAACAAATTAAAGCTAGTGCTTTCCATAAGCTAATCAACATTTTATTATAATATATATATATATATATATATATATATATATATATATATATATATATATATATATAGTATTTTCGTGACCTTGGTATGATAAGGTAAACTTAATTAGTAGGTGATTAAAGGTCTGGTTATTACTTCAAAGTGTATATATTTAAAATAATCCTACATGTTTCGGCAATGATGCCTTTGTCAAGGATATAAAAAATATAAATGTCAAGTAATTGAGTTGCTATGGTTTAAATTATTCAAAGATACATTCAAATAGTAATAATAAATCATGCCTTAGTATTCCAAAAAATAGATAGCAAGGTGAGAACAGATGTGTTGTTCGCTGCTAGCAGCTTGTGTCTTTTTCTGGGTATGAATTTGTGTGTTGGTTGCTGCTGGCAGCTTGCGTGTCATTGGGTGTGTGATTTTGTGTTTGTGTAAGAGCGTAAGTATAGGGTTTTGTATGATGGTGCGCTCGTGCGTGTTATGAGTGTTTTTGAATCGATTACTCCATCTATTATAACTAAATCAAATCGCTAATGTGATTATTCAAATTTAAATAATAGATTACCTAGAGAGAGAGATATACATTATATATATATATATATATGTATATATATATATATATATATAGTATTTTCGTGACCTTGGTATGATATGGTAAACTTAATAAGTCGGCGATTAAAGGTCTGGTTTATTATTTCAAAGTATAAATATATATATATATATATTTATACTTATTTTACCATATATATATATATATATGGTAAACTTAATAAGTCGGCGATTAAAGGTCTGGTTTATTTTTTCAAAGTATATATATTTAAAACAACCCTACATGTTTCGGCAATGATGCCTTTGTCAAGGATATAAAATATATAAATTTATATTTTTTATATCCTTGACAAAGGCATCATTGCCGAAACATGTAGGGTTGTTTTAAATATATATATACTTTGAAATAATAAACCAGACCTTTAATCGCCGACTTATTAAGTTTACCATATCATACCAAGGTCACGAAAATATTATATATATATATATATATATACCGATAGGTCCAACTCGCAACGGGCCATAGGCAACAATATACGTATGGAACGTAATACGATGTGGCAACGTGTGTACGATGCCTATATTGAGTGACTTTCTTAAAATTAAAATTTATTTTGCAGAATTATTGATTTTTTTACTTTTATCTTTTAGAAAACGTTATTGTTTTTTTATTACTTAAAATTACTTTTCCGTAGCAGCTAAGAATACAATAATACAACAAATGGGCAAATTACGTATACAGAACGAATATGCAAACGACTATATCCTTGCGCGGTTTAAGTCTTACTAAATTCATAACTCTGCAATGCAATATGCAATGTGCTGCAATCGAAGGAGCTGCGCATGGAGGGGATTCGATTCGCTGTTGCCACACATTGCCGATATGGCCCGTTGCGAACTGGACCTACCTATATATACCTATATATATATATATATATATATATATATATAATGTATATCTCTCTCAAGGTAATCTATTATTTAAATTTGAATAATCACATTAGCGATTTGATTTAGTTATAATAGATGGAGTAATCGGTTCAAAAACACTCATAATATTGTTTTGGTTGATGTAATGATTAAACATAAAATAAATTATAATTATAAATTACATGTACAAGTAAAACAATGTGGAAGTCTTAAAAATTGTAAATATTTATTATTGTATATAGGAATATAGGAAATATGAACAATCTGACAAATAGACATGTAAGAATTATGCGCGTGGGTTGAATTTGATATAGAAACGTTATAGAAATGCTTTATTTATTAAATAAAATCATAACCTTATTCGTTTTTTTTTAAATACTTATGTATTTTTATAATGAATATATGGCAATATGTATTTAATAAAGCTGTTTAAACTAGGTAAGTAGATGCCATAATATTAGATTAGCTGTTTAAATATATTTAGTACAAGATTTTGAAGATATTTAGATTATTATGCCTTTTTAACTAGAATATAAGGGTTGACATTGAGACGAAATTACCTTGAATCTTATAATCTGTTAAAAAGGACATACAGGATAAATTCGTTCTTCTGTAGACGATATTCTACCTTTCTAACTTTTCTTGGATGTTGGGATACGGAAAATACTTGTTTAAGTAAAGATTAATTTTATACACGTTTTGCGTAACTTTTTCATTCATTGATTTAACGGTTTTTTTTAAATTTATTTGAAGGAGCGTCGAAAAATATAATGGCTTCTCTACCAAACGATGAAAAGGACGCCGTTCTCCACCTTTTGTTTTTAGAGCTGGGTTTTTTCTATTACGATAATAGGTACTCTATGAAATAAATTATTAGATAAATACTAATAATTTAGATAAACCTTCTTTCTCAATATCTTGCATAAATGTTATTTAGATTTATCATAAACATAGTAGATATTTTACAATATGGCTTTTGCTTATTATTAAATCACTTAATTAGGTATTCCGTGTCATGTCCTTTTCAAAACTACACGTGTACATAAAATAAATGGAATGTTTTCCAAAAATTTTGTAATTTTAAATGTCGGGCAGTTGTAATTATTTGTTTTTATTGCAAAAATGTAAATAACAGATTTTTATTGAATTTTTGAGTGATTTTAGATATTATAATTAAGCAAAATAAACATTTCAAAAATTTCCCGTAACATGCATTACATGGCCGTCAAATTCGGCTTTTAAGTTACTATATTTCCTTAACTAGATACATTGTAATTATTATGTCTCTTGTTTAGGTACTTATAAGGTGTTATCAAGCATTGTCTCATAACACATGCAGTTCTGCTCCACATAGGTGAATAATTGTTTGTTATATGTAAAGGTATGAGTCGACCATCATTAATTGTTTACTTTGAGAAACAGTTATGCATACTTAATGAGAAATGACTGTTTATTTATAAATAATTTTCAAAATTAATAAATTAAAAAAAAAAAAAAAAAAAATAACAATCAACAACATGTGACAATGAGTGCAATGTCAGTACCATGTGAGACCTCCACGAGTGTTGACTACCTTTCTGTACCTGTTTGGCATACTCATAATCAAGTGGTTTAGTTCTTGTTGATCGATGGCATTCCACAGTTCTGCAAGAGACTAATACAATTGTTGTTTTGTTTCAAAGACTGGATTTTGATGCAGTATGCTTCTTTGCAGCAAATCCCATATGTGTTCTATGGGATTTAAATCAGGTGATTACGCTCGCCATGGCAAAATATTAATTTCGTAGTTTTGAAGAAATGCACGAATGATACCTGCAGTATGCGGAGTAATCAGGATTCGTCAGACAACAAAAAAGATGCCCAGTTTTGTTGATCCCAATTTAAATGTTGCTGTGCCCATTCTAATCTACTTCCGCGATTTCCTCTCGACAAAGCAGGAACTCTCAGAGGCGACGGACTTTAAGAGCATCAGCATGGAGTTTTCCTCACTGTTTGATCGCTTATTAACACATCATGAGTGTCGTAGAGTCGAATCACTAATTCTGTCGTCGTAATGTTGCGGTTTCATAATGCACAAAGTCTCAAGTATTTGTCATGAATTGGTCGAGTTGCTCTTGTAGCGTCCTGTATGACATTTACGCACATTTTTGATTTGCTGATATCTCAACCACACACGATTGATGACACTTTTTGTTGAGAACTTCTGCAACGGTCCTTTGGCTTAAACCACTTTCAAGCATTTCAATAGCTTTTAATTGCATATCATGGTCCAAATTAGGGATGCCCAAACGTTCGATCGCGGTCGACCCGCCGATTGCGAGAGCTTTTGGAGTCGATCGTCCAACAATAAAAAATAATCATTCCACAAATCGAGTTATCTCGGACCTCAAGTCTAGGGCCTAGAGATGACGTTAGATTTTATTCGAACGAAACACAAGATGACAAGACAATTCGATATGTGTTTTGCATAAGAACAATTAAGATAAGATAAAGCTCTAACTATATTTATTATACCATAATAAACTTTCAATAATAAATCCATAGTGTTCATTCGTTCATCAGCTACCGCATAATGTATAGGAGATCTTCAATACATACTCTCTGGTGGGGTACTTTACGACTGGGACACAATTATCGATAGATCCGTTTTCATTCAATTTTTTATTAAATTAAAAATCGTTGCTTTGGATGGAATTGATCTGTTATGGTACTTTGCACCAAATGAATCACTGACTCTTTGAAAATTATTTCATTAGATTTACCAATTCAATTTTTTCCGCTTTGGTGTATAGCGACATTTCAAAATAAATAATTTTGCTTGACAGATTAAACTACATTCCATTACGTATAAAGTAGACTTCCTCTTATTGTCCAACTTTAACCAACGCTATACCTACGAGAGGAGTGAAAAAATTGAAATAGGTGGGGTATCTCAACTCCCACATCATTTAGTTTGTTCGCTTCTATGGTGTATATACTGATAACTGTCTGTGGGGCGAATTGCTCATATGTATATCAGCTATTTAAGGTTGTCATAATCAAATATGTACGAGGGGTATTGATATTTAGTTAGCCAAGGCATTTTCCTTGAACTAAACAAAATCTTGTTATAATGGCAAGAAATAACGACAACATTTGAAGTGTCACTGTAAAATCTTACGTTAAGAAGTTGACGTTTTGCTGTTGAGTAAATTTTGAAAGAAAACATGTCAAATACGTATGTGAAAATCGATAAATTGGAGTATCAAGGCATGACCAAATACTTGTATTGGAAGAGGTTAAGTGGTAAGGAAATTTACGAAGATATGCTTAACACACTTGGCGATCAGTAGCCATCATATGCGACCGTAAAAAATTGGATTGCCTTATTCAAAAGAGGAAAACTTTCCGTTGAAGATGAGAAGCGACCAGGAAGACCGATTTAGGTGTCTACCCCCGAAAATGTTGACAGTTCATGACATGATATTATCAGATCGTCGAATTGGGCTGGAACATATAGCTGAGGCAATAAAGATTTCATATGGATGCGTTCATCATATAGTTCAGGTCGATTTAGATATGAAAAAAATTTCTGCAAAATGGATTTCTAAATGCTTGAACACCGAACACAAACGAGCAAGAGAACATCACGGTCTATCTGTGGCCGTTTTGAAGGGGATCCAGATTTGATTCAAAACCCTCTTGTGACTATGGATGGAACATGGGTCCATTTCAACGACCCAGAAACAAAACAGCAGTCGATGGAGTGGAAGAAGCGTCATGGTTCTCTAAGGCCTAAGAAGTTTCAAGTTAAAAAATCCGCCGGAAAAGTTGTTGCTTCAGTTTTTTGGAATATCCGTGGAATAATTATGATCGATTACCTAAAAAAGGGTCAGATCATCACTGGAGATTCTTATTCTAAATTACTAACCATCCCGAGAGAGAAAATTAAGGAAACAAGACGTGGCATGTTAGCGAAAGGTGTGTTGCTGTTCAGAACAATGCCCCTGCATACAAATCGCGTATTAAATTAATTTAAGGAGACTATTGAATAATGAAATATTCTAACTTCCAACTTTAAATTGTTTCAATAGTAGGTTAAGAATATATCACCCCCTCGTATATTATCTTTTTCTACTAATAATAAAAGTTTGTATTAAATTATTAAGTTTTAGATAAGTCAAAGTATGATAAATTTTGCAAACGTTAACAACAGTTAGTATTTGCTTAATCATTTCCTGTTTTTTTAATCAATCCAATATTATTTTTGATTGTCTTACTCATATCAATATTTTGTGCTCTTGGTATTTCATTACCATAATAGTCCAAACAGAATAAACGTTATATTTTTATGACTTTCTTCAAGGCAAAATCGATATTGACGTAAACATTTCAGGATACATTATTAGACGATAAAAAGTTATGTCGACTTTATTATTTATTATGTTATTGTTATTACGTTGTCATGTTAATAGCATAACACGTCCTAATAAAGCCTGTAATAAATATACTAATTTTTGTTGTTTTACAAAATGATAAACAAAAAATACTTTATCAGCATCGTCTGTAAATTAAGCATTTAATTGGTATAATTAATATATTCGTCTAGTATCACTATTCAAGTTAAATTGTTTGTATATTTCGTGTTTAAAAGCACGCTATAATTATAACTCTATATTACGTTGCTATTATCCCGATTGCTTACAAAAACAATAACTGGTTGTCACAAGCACATATAATATCCTTTTGATTGACGCTCACGGATGTCAAAATATACTACAATGTACATCATAAACACAGAGGAGGCCGATAATGCCAGACGTAATGATCGCGATATAATGGTGACGGTGATGACTGAGCAAAATTAACTTAATGCAACTCCGCTTTGGGGCGTTCACCCATTCACTCATTCTTCTATGCCTACATTATAAGTATTTAGGTCTGTATATCGATCTTTCTGAACAGATACAGAATATAATTAATGTTTTACTGCGTAAAATAAATCCAAGAAACAAAAACTTTAGCTGTAATTATTAGTTTAAGATTGTTTTAATTAAATTACTTTAATTTATTACCTGTTATTAGTTATTACTCCTTTTATCGAACCTATTTTATGAAGAACGTGGTAATAATATTGGATTAATTACTTTTTTGATTGGTGTATATCAAACATTAGTTTTTCTTTTCTTGTAGAAATGGTGCGTTATATTATGCGGTGTTTGTCATAAAGATATATTTATAGTTAGTTAGTCTATGTACATGTGGGGATTTTAATATCTATTTTAAGCAAGTATATATTTATTCGAATTTGTTTAATGACGTAAGATGAATATCAGTCAAATTTGCATTGTAATGTGACATAAACTTAGAAATGGTATAGCGGCCCCGACTTATAATGCAAATAGAGTCTGGGATGAGAACATCGCAGACAAATTCCGTGATGGAAATAAATAATTTGAAAGTAAATCTCTAAGTAGGTGTGAAGCTCTGGTCGACAATAGTAGGTATGTAATAACTCGATATACGGTCATGTGTATGCGTAACACTTTGGCAAGGCAACAGCCTCGCCTTTAATACAAAACATTAACGTGTTATCCAAACACGACCTTACTCCGTATTTGTTGCATACACAAGGCTATGCATCAGGGTTGTACATTTGTTCTAGAAACAACTTGTAAGTAAGACAAGGATCTTCTCTGATATATAAAGGCGATAGTTTAAGTCATAGAGATAGTAACAACCAGTCAGTGGTACGAACTGTGGGTACATCTTAATAACCACGTTCTACCCTGTCTTAGTTGAACTAAGTATAATGTGTACATCTTGTAAATAGTATTGTTATTCATTTTATAAGCGTTGATTAATTATAGTATGTAAACCGAACTTCGAATGTGTATCATTTAATTCTCCGTTCTGCCTCGAACCTGCACAACAATGTGGCCGCACAAACGGCCCACATTACATAGCGATCCTCCAGTTACATAGGACTTTACATGGCGAGCACTGCTAGTCGCTTAGAGCCGTAAGTGCACATTACATGGCGATCCTAGCCAGCCCCTAAGGGCATAGGACACTACATGGACGATCCAGACGTAAGGCGATTCTGCCTTAGGGCTTAAGGCCCACATTACATGGCGATCCTGCCAGGATTGCCATGTAATGTGCGCTTACGGCTTTAAGCGACTAGCAGTGATCGCCGTGTAAAGTCCTATGTAACTGGAGGATCTTCTCTGATATATAAAGGCGATAGTTTAAGTCATAGAGATAGTAACAACCAGTCAGTGGTACGAACTGTGGGTACATCTTAATAACCACGTTCTACCCTGTCTTAGTTGAACTAAGTATAATGTGTACATCTTGTAAATAGTATTGTTATTCATTTTATAAGCGTTGATTAATTATAGTATGTAAACCGAACTTCGAATGTGTATCATTTAATTCTCCGCTCAGCCTCGAACCTGCACAACAATGTGGCCGCACAAACGGCCCACATTACATAGTGATCCTCCAGTTACATAGGACTTTACACGGCGATCACTGCTAGTCGCTTAAAGCCGTAAGCGCACATTACAGGTATTTTAAGTATTTTACTTGAGAATATCCAAGAGAAACTAATTAAAATAAATAGCAAGCTGGCCAAAGAAGCTTACCTAGAAGTAATACTATTAAGAATAATAATAACAATAATAATAATAGTCTTTATTGTCAAACAGCTGTACACCAATAATAGGACAAAATTATAATATTAAATGCAAAAGAACAGTGATTAATAACTTTATACAACTAAAAGCTAATTGAATAAAACAAAATAGGAAAAAAATTATAAAATATATACCGGGTGTCCCGAAATATATAGGCAATATTTCAAGGATGAATTGCAGAGCTTATTTAGAGTCGAAAAGTTCATATAAATATATGTCCTAAAAGTAACCGTTGACGTGTTATTGTCTATTTCATATTTTATGTGGGTCCGAAATGTAGGAAATATAATTTTTCAATACATATTTATTATTTTATTTACAGTAAATATTCAAAATTATCTACATTCTGTTCGATACACATAGCTGGACGTAGCAGAAGAGATCGCTGCGTTCTTAATATGGTTGCTGAGTTATTCCTAATAATATCGGCAGCCTGTTGTATTCTTTGACATAATGCTTCTAACGTGTATAATTCCGTAGCATTAACAATTTGTTTCTGACCCCAATGATAAAGATCCAATGGAGTCAAGTCTGGTGAACGCGTTGGCCATACTACGGGTCCTCCTATCTCGATCCATCTTCCGGGAAAATTTGTATTAAACCAAGCTCTAACACGAAGAGATCGATGTAAAGGTGTAGATACTCTTAAACAAAAAAGACCTTAAGGGACGGCCAAATAGAATTACATGCTGTAAAGGCGATTTTGAAGAAAGTCCCAACGAATGACTTCTGTCATGTCTTTGAACAGTGACAGAACCGTTGGTATAAATTTATTGCACAATAGAAGACTATACTGAACGTGATAAAACTATTGTTGTTTAAAATTAATAAATAAAGTATTGGCAGCTTATATTGAAGATCTCTTGTATATTAAGCATAAGCTGATGAGCACTATGTATTGATTATTGAGAGTTTAGTATGATATAATTACCACAATAAGCTTTATCGTAGCTTTTATACCACTCCCAATGTCTTCTCATGTTGTATTTTTCAAACAGTTGGAAACAAGGATTCAGAAAAAAGAGAAAGCTTTAAAATAATCACTATTTATAACAGTCCCTCCTACCACAATAAGTTAGTGGAAGAAATACAATTATGACAAACTCTCATCTTTTTTTTATAAATAATTAAAATATTGTACTAACAACGAGTGATTCGATACAAGAATTCTTTATAGTCTTGATTTAACTGTGTCACTAATTTGAATATACACATACAATATACAATAGTCAAAATTAAAAGAAAATAATACTAAAGCAGATGTTGGAAATATTGACCATTATTTTGGAAACAAAGTTGAACTCTACGCTTCTTACTTTCAAAGCCATTTATTAGGATTTCTGGGGTTATGTCAGCAAAAGAATTCATAATAGCATTACGAAGCTCTTCGATTGTGTGATGTATGGTCTTGAAAATAGTATTCTTGAAATACGGAAAAATAAAATAGTCTAAAATTGTTAAATCTGAAGATCTTGGAGGAAAATTGATAATTCTTGTATCGAAAAATTCTTGCAAAAAAGATTCGAGTTTTTTTTGCGCTGGTGCAATATTTTGCTGGAAATATCCTTCCGTAAGTTCATCATTATGAATTTCATTAACAAACGGCCCTAATAATAGGTACGCTTCTGCCAGGTTTACGAGTTATTGCCTCTGTTTCACCAAATTTATAATAACACAAGTGAATATGTTTTTGCAGTTGTGCGTAAGTAAGTGGCATATCCTCTTGAGACCCAGCGTCCATTTAAATGGACAAGTAGTTTTAAGCTTATAAAAATGTAAAATTGTAAATGTTATAGTGGAAACCTGATTTGCCACTAAAATGGACATCGAGTGGTGCCATCTTTGTATAGTTTAGTAAACTACAACCGAATAGTAAATGTAGAACAGCTGATTATTACGGTGAAAATGTCAACCTCCAAACGTACAGCTATTGATGGTAAGTAAGAGATATTTATTTAGAGTTGATTTGAAATTAATGTAGTGAAACGATTTCTCAATGTGTCCTAGTTTATTATTATCAAATAAGTTTTTAGCCACAATGCATAAAACATGTATTTCAGTGAGTTTTAATTAGTGTCCACTTAAATGGACAACAGGTTTTAATGACAGCCTTTTGTAGTTTTGTAGAAACAGTTTCAAACAAAATATTACATATTTCTTTGATTTTCTCTATTTGAAGCAATTTTTGCAAACAAGCGATATCTTCGATGTGGAATAGATGATGAGGAGTTATTGAAATGTCTTCAGTTAGACGATTCTGACATAGATTTATCGGATTCCGAAAATGAGCAGTACGATGAAGAACCGCTACCGTTTGGAGTAGCTGAAGTGGACGATGATGACAGAAATGAAAATGAACACGAGCAATTAGACGAAGTATTAGGCAGAGAAAATGAAAATGAAGACGAGCAGTTAGACGAAGTATTAGACAGAGAAAATGAAAGAGAAGAAAATGAAATAGATTTTGATGAAGACGACATTCCTATAAGCATAATTAGAGATAGAATTAAGACATCTTCAGTGCCACACAATTCCAAAAAAATCTATTGGAATACGATAATTTTCCAGTACTAGAGGTCAACCGACCTGCTGTTGAAGAAGATGTTACTGAACGAGAACAGTGGGATGTGGAAAAGTACCTCACGATGTATTTTGATGAAGCCCTTTTTGAATTGCTGAGCGACTGCACTAATGCTCGATGCGTTGAAATAAAAGGAGTGTTTCTCAATATTACTCCAAGCGAAATGAAATGTTTTTTTGGGATAGTGGTTCTTATGTCTTGTCTACAATACCCCCAAATCAAAATGTATTGGGCAAAAATGACTCGAGTAAATGCAATTGCAAATGTAATGTCGAGAGACCGCTTTTTTTGCTATTCGTGCAAACTTAAAAGTAGTTGTTGATGGAAGCGTAACTGCAGATGAAAGAAAGAAAGACAAGTGGAAAATTCGGCCTATGCTAGAACAAATTCTAAGAGGCTGCTTGAAGTTGAAGAGAGAAGACATAGTCGCGGTCGATGAACAAATGATCCCTTTTACAGGGGTCTGCTCAGCAAAACAGTTCGTTAGAGGTAAACCTAACCCGGAAGGGTTAAAAACCCTTGTTTGCGCTACTCCCAAAGGGTTAGTATTAAACTTCGAACTCTATCAAGGAAAGGACACTTTCCTGGATGATAACATGAAAAACTTGGGTGTTGGACCATCTGCCGTAGTTAGATTGACAAAAACAGTAGCTTCAGCAACATGTATCTATTTCGACCGTTATTTTACAACAATGCCTCTATTAGAATACCTACTACAAAACAACATGTATGGAACAGGAACTGTTATGAAATCGAGGATTCCTGCAGCTGTGCACTTAACCGATCAAAGTGTTCGGCAGGATAAAAAAATATCAGTTGTAAAATGGTACGACATGAAACCTGTCCATCTGATGTCCACCTGCGACGGTGTTAGTCCTGTAGGTGTATGCCAACGTTGGTCAAAAAGAGACAAGAAATATTTGCAGGTTCCAAGACCTGACATCGTCAATAAGTACAATACCTACATGGGAGGCATTGATCTAATTGATCGAATGATAAGTTATTATAGAATTAGCGCCAAATCTAGGAAATGGACTGTTCGAACAATTTTTCATTTCTTTGATTTGGGCATATGTAATTCCTGGATTCTATACAGAAATGACAAAATTAAATTAGAAACTAACTCTAGAAACATTATGAAACTGTTGGATTTCAAAATCTAGATTGCCAGTTTGTGGCTCTGCAACAGTGAGGATGATTTTGCTGGTATATAAACACCAAGATCTGTTGGCACTAGAAATAATCCTATTGGCAGAGTTGTAACTCCCACTTATGGATCTATCACCCCTTCAAGGAAGCGTCGAATAGAACATCTTCGAGACATCGCTTCAGAATTAAAGAACTCCGTTCGCTGTAAAATGCCTGGTTGTAGAAAGAAAACAAAATTTTTCTGTTAGCTGCAACTTTTTTCTATGTATTACTGGCAATAATAACTGCTTCAAAGGGTATCATCAGAAATACAATTAGATTTTATGTAAACATAGGTCGCTTTCTTTTGTATGCTTGCAGACCCAATGTCCATTTAGGTGGACGCCCTTATTTTTGTAAAATAAAAGAAATTTGTTAATAAATCTTAGATGAGTGTCTTACTTACATCATTTTGTCTAACATATCCAAAATTTACGGTTAAATTCGCACCACTTCCGTTCCGGGTCTCAAGAGGATATTAGAATATTGTAAGCACTGATTAGTGGAATAAACCCAATCTCCATTCCCTAATTTTTGGCCAGTTCTATAGTAACTTTGACTAATAAATATTTTATGTTGTAAATTTTAATATTATAATAAAATAATTTAAAAAATATAAGCATTTATGATTTGAATTTATGTATGACAAATGTCAGAATTTGAAGTTTTCTAAAGTTTAGCGTGTGCACCAATCTTTTATTACTTAATTACTTAAAAAACAGCCTACTATAATAAAGAAAATTTTTGAAGGCACGTTATTTGTTTTGTGTGTAGGTATCTGGTATATTTATATATATTCATTGCTGTCAAATATCTCAAATTTTTTCGAACTCTTTTACATATCAAGTTTTAAATATTTGTTTCCAAACCATCGTTTAAAGAATTATACAAATTACTGTCGTTTACATAATATTTAAAAACTTGCGACTTGTTATTTGCTTCCATGTTTTGCGAAAAAAGGCCAAGCTACTATCACCAATTGGCCTTAATTGTTGAACATAAAATGTCCGAAAGTTTTCCTCGTTTGTTTTATTTGGTAAATAACTTTTTTCTGTCTGGCAAGCGATCCTAATTGACGTGCACATTAATGTTTTAAATTTTCAAACGAAAAAAACAAGAGAATCGCCGATCGCCAAATTGTAACGAATGTAATTGTCGGTGTCGAAATGAAATTGAACTGTGCAGTTTAATGATAATAAATCACTGATAGGATGGCATGGATGACAGCAATTATTAAGCGTTTTATTATTACCCTTTTTTTGTAATTCAACCATTAGTAAAGTACTATAATTCCTTTTGTTACATTGTGACAAATTTACACTTCTCATTGGATAAATTCAATTATTCTATCAATTTCTATAATATCGCAACTGTAAAAATAATAATATTAGATATTTAACATTTGAATATATTGCTTACTCTCTGGTATTACAATTATATGGAATTATGCGGAATTCGTATTTTTCCGTCACTATGTTATTGCTAAAAAACTCTTCACTTACGAGAAAATATAAAAATTCATGTGATTAATTGAAGTAGCTAATTGGCATTGAAATAAAAATAGTGTTTAGAAGACAAGAGTAATTGGACGACAAAACCTACAGTAAAATAGAAACAATTAGAAAATGGAATCAAATCTATTAAGAAACATTATGTAATAAGATATAAAAATTAATTAGTTCTGATACTTGGATGGAATTCTGTGTTAATAAGTAAAATACTTATTAACATAGTAACTCTCGAATTCGATCACGGGGCCACTGGCACCATAAGCCTTTCCACTGCGCTATCGACCGGCCGATACACACAACAAAGTGAAAATGTATTATGCAGATGAACTTGGATGGAATTGAAGATAAACTTATTATACTCATGACCTACGCGATAAAACATTAAAGCACCTACTATATATATATGAAAAATGTGTGAAAGCCATATCCATCCGGAATGTATAGATACCGATATTTCATAGTTTTTACTAATCTTCAATACACATTATCCGGGAATAGATACGACTTTCATTTCTATACTGCGTGTATATATACAAATGATGAAAAACGCGATGCAAATGAGAATTAATAATTATTAATTCTCATTTACATGGCGTTTTATAGAAAGTAGTATAGAAATGAAAGTCGTATCTATTCCCGGATAATGTGTACTGAAGATTAGTAAAAACTATGAAATATCGGTATCTGCACATTCCGGATGGATATAGCTTTCACACATTTTTCATTTGCCCGGACAACCTGGACGGTTGGCGCCGCGACGTGTTGTATCTGCATTCTTAGGCAAATGTGATTTTGTCATTTGTAGAAATTAATACAACAAATTATAGCGGCAATTGCATGTAATGTGTGAATTTAATAATTATTAATTCTTATTTACATCGCATTTTTCATCATATATATATATATATATATATATATATATATATATATATATATATATATACCGAGTGTCCTTGAAATAAAAGGACGAAGTGTGAAAAATGAAAATATTAAATTATATAGAATATGTACGCAAAATATTTTTCCAAAATTAGCTCTGACGAGCGAGGAAAAAATGACAAAGATATTAAAAGAAATGCTGTTACGTCACTGTGCGACTGAATATATCATAAATACTATCTATCGGAGACGATATTTTAAAGATTACCCACAATACAGTTTTATTATTGTTCACCTAGCTTTAAGTATCGTTTGCTATAATTTTTCGATTAAATATAATAGATTGTAATTTAAATGCACATAAAGCACACATGTCGCATGTTCCTTTAATACATCAGCTTAAAAAAATTACAAGTAAAAATTTTTAACTGTTGACTCAGGATATCGAACCCTTACCATAAAATATTTATCGGTTTCATAAATATAAACATTGCCGCCTTTGAATATAATGGGGCATTCTGAATCCGATATTCATATTTTATATTTATTACTTAAAAAAAAAACATTTACGTAATACACATGAAATTTTAGTATGATTTTTAAAATGGGTTTGTAAATTAATCTAACACACAGTTTATTTATAATTATTTACTTGAATATATAAAAAGGTAGTTTTGTACGAGGCATTGACCTTATCATACAGGATATTATAGCTTTTATAACATCAGTAGCTGTTACGTATGTAAACATACGATGTGTGTGTGTAACTTCAATATTATAAGTTAATATAACGGGTGTTCAGAAACATTCGAAGTCAAAGTAGGCCTTGAAAATATGAAGTCATGTCTGAGATAGATTGATACATTTACTTAATATAATTTTATAGGTTATCAAATTAGTATATTAATACTTATACGATTTTTTGTTCAGAGCCCACTTGACGTCGAATGTTTCTGAACACCCGTTACGTATTAGAATTTTCAGGGAGTCTTTTATTTTGGGGTTCGCGTCGTAATTCACACTATTTTGGATTCATATTCTATATAATAACATCATTCTATGTTTCATACGTTGAACTTTTATTTCGAGGACACCCTAAGATAAAATAGTAAGAATTTTAATATATAATATACCTGGAGGTACTGATTCCAGCATGTTGTGTATTACCGATGTGCCTAGTAAAGATTTATTTAAAATATGTTCATTTGGCATCATACTTTACTTGAATATAATCGATTTTGTGCTTGAGTTTTCATTTGATAAAATCAGAATCTGGGCCAATGTATCGAATAAGACGATTTATTATTACGTAACGTTTCGAAACTGTATTTGTTTCTTCATCAGACCGAATAGAGTATTTACAGATTAGCTATACAAAGTAAAATATGAAGATGTACTTACATTAGCAAATTAACAATTCTTGAGCAATTTTATTGAATGAAGATATCAATTAATATTCATATCTTAACTGTATTTTACATTCGAAAAACCAACTATTGCGAGAGGGACAATATTATAATAAATATTTTTTATAATATCGTCTCTTACCATTTTTTAACATTTAAATAAATTCTACAGTTTTTGAAAAAGATACTATATACAGTATCGAAACATCAAATTAAATATTGTTTTAATTATCCAGCCGCTACTCCCAAAAAATATTACTATTATCTCGTATATATATATACATATATATATATATATATATATATACATATATATATATATATATATATATATATATATATATATATACACATATATATAGTAGATTCAATTAGTTGGCGATTTAAGGTCTGGTTTTACTTCAAAATTTGTATATTTAAAACAATCTTACATGTTTCGGCATATGATGCCTTTTTCAAAGAATTTAAAATATAAATGATAGTATATTAATGTATCATTTATATTTTAAATTCTTTGAAAAAGGCATCATATACGACTGTCCCGTAAAAAACGCCAACATTCATAATTCCGTTATTTATTGTCCGGTTTTATTTAAACAAAAAGTAAATTTAATAGCATCAAAAACACTATAAGATAGCAGTGTTTTATTTGTTTTCAATTGTTTTCATTAATGTCAAACGACAGTCAAGTTTTTTATTTTAAATGGCAACATATATATTTTTGGCTATATTCGGATTGTATTTTTTTTTCTGAATTCAACGATGTATAACATGTTTATTTTTGATAAACGTTTATTGCAAAAAAAAACTTTATAAATTTCATCTTTGTCTTCCATTATTTATAAATATTCGAATGTGTCATGAAATATTTGAAATGTAAGTATTATAAATATTATTATAAGAAACAAAACACTTTACAATAAATGTTGAAATTGCCCGCCACCTTGTTTAACACATATCGCACATCGCCTAATAATAAAAAATAAAAAAAAAACTTTATAAATTTCATCTTTCATTATAGTAGACTTGGCCCAGTCCACTAGCATTATGTCAATGTGCCTTAAGTGTCAGTTTGACTTTATTAAGTTTTCTGTATTATCCTGTTTGAACGTTTTGCCGCAACAAAAAGCGTATTTTCGTTAAAAATGAATAACAATGAATTAACGGACATGTTACAAGTGTTCTTTGAATGTAATAAAAATCGCCTTCAAGCAGTTCGTCGGTACAGTGCGCGTTTTCCGGACAGAGAAGTTCCAGGTTCGAAAATATTTCAGAGAATTGAAAAGAATTTAAGAAATTATGGATCATTTACCAAACCAAAAACACAAAAACGGAAATTCTCCGAAGATAAGGAATTAGATGTTCTTCTTGCAGTACAGCAAAATTCACGAACTTCGATTCGCGAAATTGCACATAATATTGGGGTATCAAAAACTACAGTCCATGGTATTTTAAGAAAACACAAACTTAAACCGTACATAGCTCGAAAAGTTCATGCATTAGAACAAAATGATCCTGGCCGAAGAATCCAGTTTTGTCGTGTTTATTTAAATGCATTAGAACAAGACCCGAATTTTTACAGAAGGATAATTTGGTCTGATGAATGCAGTTTTAGCAACAACGGTATTTTTAATAGAAACATACATCGACAGTGGAGTGCAGACAATCCGAGATTTGTAATTGAAAATAATTTTCAAAGACGTTTCAACGTAAATGTTTGGTGTGGCATTTTAGGTGATCAATTAATTGGGCCATTTTTCATAGATGGTTGCTTAAATCAAGAAAAATACTACACTTTATTACACGAAAATCTCCAAAACTTTTTAGATGAATTACCTTTGGCAAATTTAAATAGAATATTTTTTCAACAAGATGGGGCTCCCGCGCACAACGCCAGAGTAAATACTGATTTGTTGAACACCCAATTTGGAAATAGGTGGATAGGAACATCCGGTCCTATCGAGTGGCCTGCGCGTTCACCGGATCTTACGCCCCTCGATTTTTGGTTGTGGGCTTATCTACAAGATCGAGTTTATTTAACAAAATGTTGACATTTTAAGACAAAGACAAAGAATTATTAACACTTGTCAAGAAGTACCTGCCGCTTGTCTTTTAAATGCGACCTTTGGAGTAATTAGGAGATGTGCGATATGTGTTGAACAAGGTGGCGGGCAATTTCAACATTTATTGTAAAGTGTTTTGTTTCTTATAATAATATTTATAATACTTACATTTCCAATGTTTCATGACACATTCGAATATTTATAAATAATGGAAGACAAAGATGAAATTTATAAAGTTTTTTTTTGCAATAAACGTTTATCAAAAATAAACATGTTATACATCGTTGAATTCAGAAAAAAAAAACCAATCCGAATATAGCCAAATATATATATATGTTGCCATTTAAAATAAAAAACTTGACTGTCGTTTGACATTAATGAAAACAATTGAAAACAAATAAAACACTACTATCTTATAGTGTTTTTGATGCTATTAAATTTACTTTTTATTTAAATAAAACCGGACAATAAATAACGGAATTATGAATGATGGCGTTTTTTACGGGACAGCCTGTATATATATACAGATTAGTCAGTCCAATGCCCGTTCCTTTTAGTCGAGTCTTCACCTTCAGTTAAAATTTCGGTAGCACATCTTATTCTATTGTAAAAAAAGCTGATTTTTTCCATATATTTAGTCTCTTTTACTTCGTTTCGCAAAATCCTATTTCATTATTTTAAATGGAGCATTCCTTATGACATACGTTAGACTTTCTTTTGCATTTTATATAAATATGAATATACCAAATCAATTGTTGGATGACAGTGCGAGTTTGTACTTTAGTATCTGCCAAACATGTTTAAAAAACTTTCAAATTTTATACAATTCCGAAATCATCGAGTGTGTACACTAATCATAAATTATTGGACAGATGAATTAATTCTCAATTTCAATTATGAAGTTCACAAACATTTTGAGGTTTGTTTTAATAGAACCTTTTGCATTTTCTTATTGGAAAATGTGAGAAATTAATTTATTTTTTAAATGTGTGTATCATGGCTGACTTCGACCTTTTCCCATTTATTTCTCTAGGTTTAGGTAAGTACTTGATGTGCGTTACAGGCAACTCTCCTACAGCATTATGCTATATGATTTCGATCTAACACGGTAAAATAAATTGCAGAAACCCTCGTGTAACACGGTCATCTACAACGGTTTTGCTCTAACAGGATCAGACAATTTATATTTAGAAACATAAATTATACACTATGGGCACATAATACGAAGGTATACATCCACACAAAAATTAAAAAAGTAAAAGTTTTTTTACGATTTTGACATGTCGACATTTATGAATATTTCGAGAACTAAAGGAGATAGCGAACTCTGGTTGTGCACATCATTTTTCTGTTTGAAGTATTAATTTCGTGAATTGCAGAAAATCTTTAAAGAACATCTAGGGTTTGTAGATTTGGAACGAATTTATTTGAGATTTTTACATGTTTGTGATATTCTTTATGAGTATCGTTTTATTTTTTAAGTCCAATAGTCGTGAATATCTTATAAAAGAAGAACACATAGTTCGAAAACTCAAAATTTAAATGAAGTAACAGTTCGAATCATTAAAAAAAGATAAACAAAATTACAAGAGTTGTTGCTGTGGGCTCTTCTCGATTTCCAAGTTTTCAGCTCGTAGCGGTTCATCAGTAATTGAGGAAAATGCATTTAGCATTTGAAATAATGTTATCTACCAAAAATAATTCCATTAGAAGGTAATATTATTAATAGAGCTGAGGATGTTTGCGGTATAACCATGGTTATATCATGTAACCATAGTAAATTACTATGGTTATATGATATAACCATGGTTATACCGCAAACATCCTCAGCTCTAATTATTAAATAGAAAGTTCCCAAAAATTATAAACGCCTTAGAATATTTCGTCAGCCCAGATTCAAAAAGCTATAATTTTTAGTGTAAAAATTCAAGTCGAATCCGCGCCCGCTGATCAAAAAATTAGAGAAGAACAAGAATACACACTAGATCAAGTTTTTAATGCCAATGAAACTGAGCTTTTGTGGAAAAATACCTAAAAGAACTTTTATATTGAAAAAAAAATATGTTTATATTATTAAAAATGTTTTTGTTTTATACAAAATTTTACCTACTCGAGTATATTTTAAATTAATTTGTTTCAAATAATACTTTCGTATAGTAATGTATCAGGAGACTTTTGCTTGTTATAAGTTAATATTTTTAGCAAAAATGAAGTTGATTGCATTGATATAAAAGAAAATGCTTGTTCTTATAATAAGTATTTGGAACCCACCAAACTTTTTTGTACTGAGTATATATACCGTCTGGAAACGTTGTAAGTTAACGGCGGAGACGTGAACGATACCCTACCAGTACACTAGATAAGAGAGAAGGGAGGTACCATACCAGGCGCGTCTGTGCTCAGTCTGATCAGATACGTCGACGAAGGATACGATAGAAATATGAGTACATACGTATTACGTATGTGTATACCACACCTACTTCTGACCTATCCCTATTGCTTATCCAGTCAAATGCTACACTATACATTGAATAAACATACCGTGGAAGTAAAGTTGGCGGGGACGCGTCTTTCACAGCAGTATCGTTAACATACCACGTCTTCAGACGGTATAATATGGTTTCACAGAACACGGAATTTTCTATTTACCGTGCTATAAACTGTTACCTGTATTGGTTCTTTTAAATTGTTGAACAAAAAAGACCACTTCATAGACGTCTGTGGAATTTCTACTGATTAGTTCATTAGATATACGGCCCACTAATATATTTGCTAGTATACTATTCGTTTGGAAAAGGCACACGCTATTAGCTAATTTAACATTAAGCTTTCATCACCGTTATCAAACACTTGTCGGAAATCAACTTATATGGTATAAGTAATAGGATAGAACATTTGAAACATTTTTATGCAATAAAATTCGTTGTTTATTAGTTTGGCTGCCAGGATGCTCTTCCAGAATTTCTTTTGCGTAGGCTGCATATTCTTGTTCGTTGAAATTTTTTTCGTATGCGCGTTCCAAAGCTCCCAATTTTTATTCGTTTTAAAATTACATTATTTGGCGATGTACCGATCTTACCAGAGTTTAATTACACTATTCTTTAAATTCTATTTCTATCTAAAGAGAATAGATGTATATGTAAATATGAATATTAAGTAAATTTATATAGATACACAATTAAGTACAATTCAAGGTATTTTCAATTCGTCCTAATTCTAATAATCTGAATACATTCGAGGTATGTCTCAGAAGTAATAAGAACGAATTATTTTAAAGTTCTTTATTGATTGTATCTACAATTTAACATTGTCCCCTTCAAAGTATGGTTATGGGAATGCACTCAGCGTCGCCAGAGATTTTACTAGTCCTGGTAACAATTCTGGAAGTCTTGTTCCTTTAGGCTGTTCAGAACCCGCGTTGTGACTTCTTTGGATATTGTCTATTGCTCCGTAATGGTAACCTTTCAGCTTCCACTTAAGGGTTGGGAAAAAAAATTCTCACATGAAGCTATCTCTGGACTGTGGGGTAGGTGTGGAAGTAAGGCAATGTTTTTGTCTGCCAAAAATTGTCTAACCGATAATGAGGTGTGACTGAGGGCATTATCGTGATGCAAGATCCAAGAGCTTGCAATGTAAGGTCGCACACGCAAAACTCTTTTCCGCAAACGTTTAAGGACCTCGCGATAAGAGGTTTGATTCACTGCCTGGCCCCACGTTACGAATTCTCTGTGGACAATTCCACGACAATCAAATATATGATGAAGCATGGACTTGATTAGGGATTTGTTCATGCGAGCTTTCTTCAACCGTGGTGATGATCGTGTGTGCCTCTCCATGCTTTGTCCTTGTGTTTCAGTATCGTATTCAAATACCCATGATTGATCACCTGCAACCACTCGTCGCTTGAAGTTAGGTTCAGTTGTCAAGCGATCCAGTGATGGCTAATGGAAAAGCGATTTTCTTTTTGTTCAACAGCACCTGCTTTGTACAAATTTTTCTCATGCCTAGTTTCCTTTGACAAAATTCCATAAGCAGTAGCCTTACTCATGCTTACCTTATCTGCAATCATCCTGGCTATTAAACTGTCTGTCCCGCTGACATTCGAACGCATATTCGACACGTTTTCATCGGTTTTTTGTTGTGGACGACCGTCTGGAGCAATTTTTCATCTTCAATGTTTTTGCGGTCCTCTTTGAAAGTCTTATTCCATCTGCTGTTCTTAACGTTCGAAGTGTCGGTGAAGCAGTTCTTTCCAGTTTAACGCAAAATTTAATTGCTTGATATTTAACTACATTTTCCGCGTGACGCAGTAGTGGGACACAACTCTAAATAACAATCAATCACACCGCTAACACTGAATTGAGTGGACTGCACCTTTCCTAGTTGCGTACCACTTCCACTCACATGTAGTCGTCTCCAGCTTAATGAATTGTTGTCACATTGAGCATAAAATTCTCATTACTTCTGAAACATTCCTCGTACATCCACAAGCTACTGTGACGAACTTTAGTTTCGAATAGATGATTGTCGACAGTTCACGCCGATTTTTCTTTTACACTAGCGATTGCTTATAAAATTATTATTTTAATTTTACTAATGTAAGAAAATTTGTTTTATCTTAAAAATAAATAAATTTCCTTAAACTGAAGAAGCGAAAAAGAAGGAATGCTCGTTCTTTGATCGCCGTTTCTCAAGATATTGATTTGTATAACATTAGTTAGATTGAAACCGAACAAGTAACTGATCAGCTTTAGGATAAAGAAATCATCGTTCGATTAATTTAGGTAAAAGCAAGGATTCTATTAGATTTGCGAATACTAGGTCAATTGTATTCGTAAAACCGATTGAACGAAGCAGTATTGCAAGAGTAAGTCTCATTAAAACCCATGACCCATGGTTGATAAATTACGCCCTCAATGTTTGTGCGGTTTGTTTTGATAATGTACTAGAAAAATCTTAAAGTAAAATTTTGTAATAAATACACTGCTTAAAATCGTACAGAGATATTTACATAATTAAAAGAAAAAATATTATTATATATTGTTAAGCAACTTTATTGACCAGATTTTTATATTCATAGCGTAATTCAACTAAAAAATTACAAAATTAAAAGTAAATTCAGAAAGTTCTAATAAACTAAAGTTTGCAAATACGGATTTTGTTAACAACGATATAATCTTAAATCTTAAATATGCTTAAATTTGGAAAACAATCTGAAAAATTTCATCAAAAGCAACTTCTAGTAATCAATATGACAGCTACGATTGTTTATTACTACCCTAATACAGTTAGGTATTGTTAAAATTAAATTGTCAATCACTTCCTGTGGTATTATTCTCCATTCTCTTTGAAAAACTCTAAAAAGGTCTCGGGGACCATTTATGTGATTATTTGAATATGTAACCCTTCTTTGTAACTTGTCCCACATATGCTCTAACGGATTCATATCCGGAGACTGAGCTGGCCACTCTAACAACGAAATGTGTTGCTGTTCTAGCACATTCACTACAATTCTAGATACAAGTGGACGCGCATTATCTTGGATAAAATTGAAATTTTCTCCTACTGCTTCTGCATATGGCACAACTACAGGTAAAATGACCTGTTCCACATAAACTTCAGCTGTCATATTACGTTCAATCAAAACGAGATCTGTTCTTCCACTAATACTTATGAGAGCCCATACCATGATTGTACCACCTCTGAAAGAATAGACTTCTTAGACTGCATTCAAACGATTTAAGCGACCTGGCTGCCTCCAAACTCGAATTCTTCTTGAATCATCGTACATATCAAATCTAGACTCATCAGAAAACATTACATATGACCATTGTTCGTTTGTCCAATTTCGGCGAATAGTTTTGTCGCTAATCAGTACGCCATATGTTTGGTTAAACTGATTTTGTATCTGCCGAGCAGTACAGGTTTAATTACGCCGGGCAATAATTTGGACCTAACGGTCTTCTGCCGCCATTGTGTCACCAGTATCCCTGTAGCGGTGCCATAAGCTACTTATGACGCTTTGTGTAACATGAAATTCGACTGCAACTTCAGCTTGACGCCGCCGAGCTTGCAACATGCCAATAGCACGTAACATTTCTTCCCGCTATAAATGACGCTTTTCTATTGATCAAACTACTCAAATTAAACACACAACTTAATGTTTTTAAACTCTGCAACAAGAAATGACGCTACAATGTAGTTAAACGGAGTTAAAGTGATAAATAACGTCGTTATGGCAACTAATAAATAGATGTTGCGAACAAAACACAATTGCTCTACTGTTAACAAGATAATATGGTAAAACCTTTGCGCATATTATTTTTGCTCAAAATATTGACATACGATACGGTATTCTGTTTGTAAATCTTACTTTTAAAAATATCCCTATACGATTTTGAGCAATGTATTATATTTTGGACATTTTATTCTTAATACAGTGGACCCCCGCTATTCGCGGAGGTTGCTTTCCACGAAAACACGGCAAACATTGAATTCGCGAATATCGGGGTACGAAAATAATGTATGTATAGTTTATTTCAAATTATAAGAATATAACTTTGAACGGCTCTAATGCTTTTATTGCACCACCTTCTGTGATGATAATTATTATACCTGGTCTCCTTATGGTTTACCTATTTGCAACGTATGAATCTAGGGGCCGTATTGACTAAAAATTAGGGCCCTATAATATAATAATAAAACGCTGTTAATTTCAAGTATATAATAAAAAATATCTGTACATTGGGTTTATATACAAAGAAAAAATTACAAATCGTGTGGCAACATGTGTAGTGGATACATATAGATATATAATAGATATTTATGTATTAAGGGAATAAACGACAGTTTTAATCCCGAGACAGTAAGTAATGAGCGACCGAAGGGAGCGAGGGCATTTTCTGTTGAGGGATTATAGATGTTTATTCCCGAATTACATACAAAACTTTTCTCCCGACCTTAAATGTAATAATTTATTTCATTATTAGTTTGACGGTTGATTGATAGCTTGATCTGATGTCATTCAATTAAGTTGGTTTGTCATGAAAATGTGCATAGTTTCTGGTTACTAAGGTAAAACTAGTTTGTTTGTGTCTTATTTTTTTCCAAAAAAACGCAGTCCGTTAAGTTATTGTGCAAAAATGAATATTAATGGCAGTGAAGGAGATAATTTTCAAATGCCTGCAAATATTTCCATAGCTGCACGAGAAATAACGACTAATTTATTACCGGCAAAGTCGAAGAAATTGTATGAAAAGGCATATGAAGATTTCATAAATTGGTGCGATCGTAGAAGTGTCGAGGGGGAGAACATGGAAGATATTTTGCTGGTCTATTTTTCTGAGCTTTTTGGAAAGTACAAGGCTTCTTCTTTGTGGTCCTGCTACTCCAAATTAAGATCAACTCTATTAATCCATCAAAATTTGGACATTAGTAAATTTTGAAGATTAATAACTCTATTAAAACGAAAGTCTGCTGGTTTTAAACCAAAAAAAATCTAAGATCCTCAGTAGAGCCCAAATATTACAGTTTGTAGAACAAGCGCCCGATGATACTTATTTGATGACCAAGGTTAGTTTCATTTAATATTTTATCAATATAAAATATTTGAGTAAAATCAATAGGTTGCAGTAATTATGGTATTGGTGGAGCAATGAGATGTCAGGAGCTTCTTTATCTTTCTACAGAAGATATTGAAGAGAAAGAAGATGTTTTAATAGTTAATGTAAAAGATACTAAAACTAAAATTGACCGATCGTTCCACATTTTGAATACTGAGAAAAAATCGTTAAATTTTATTGAACTATATAGAAGATATGTATTTCTTCGACCAGTTCATACTAATCACCAACGCTTCTTCATATACTATAAAAATGGAAAATGCACGAATCAACCAGTGGGAAAGACACTCTAGGAAAAATACCATCGGTAATTGCAGCGTATTTGGAATTGCCTGATCCCGACCTATATACAGGCCACTGTTTGAGACGCACTTCTGCAAGTCTTTTAGCAAATAGTGGGGCTGATATTCTTACTGTTAAAAGACATGGTGGCTGGAAGTCAAGTAGTTATCATGTTTGCATTCGTTGGGCTACTAATATAAAAGAAACTGTTCATAGGTACTGTCGCGGAGGGCTACATAGAAACGTCAGAGGAGAATAAACTTCATATCGCAAGAAAAATTTTACAAGTAAATGAGAACGAACCTTGCACAAGCACTACTGTAAGCAACCGCCAAGTTAAGATATCAGATGATTGTCCATATATAAATATTGTAAACTCATCTAATGTTACTATTACGATTACAAAATAAAATTGATTGATATATTTAAATGCTTCGTCAATCTGACAGTTAAATTAATTTTGGCTTAAAAAAATGAACCAAAAGTCATTCACTACAGTATTCACTTTATTCCCTAGGGAAAATCGAATATTGTATTTCCTAGAGAATAAAGTAGTCTAATATATGTCAATTGTCAGATGTATAAGATGACACTTTATTCTCGGTCGGAAGAAAAGCTAATTTATTTGTAATACACAATCAAATTTTTATGTGTCACCACATTTCATAAATCATCTGTGATTGAGTCGTCTTGCAAATCGGTGTCTGTGTCTGAATCGTATTGCAAATTTATAATCAAAGGTGCTAATATTTTGTACATGCGCATATATTCGTCCTCTTTTGCTATTGCGTGTTTAACAGAATTTATCCAATTTATAGCAGTTATATGTTCCATAGCATTTTTTATGTGTGTTACACTGCTTTCACTAAATTTCGGTGTTTGATTTGTTCGTCTTATGGTATTTTTCAGTTGGGCCCATATCAATTCAATGGGATTGAAAATGCAATGGTATGGTGGTAAACGCAAAATTGTATGTCCTGCTTCTTTGGCTCTGTTATCCATATAATAATCCTTTAAATATTCTTTTGTCTTCATCACCTCTATTAATTGTTTTTTTGTATAATGATCCTCAAAATATAAATCATTTGCTTCTAAAAATGTTTTAATATCTTTCTTATTATTACATTTTGTAGGAACTTTGGTTATCTGTCGAGAATGATACGGAGCGTTGTCCATCACTATCACACTATCTTTTGGTAAATTTTGCAGCAAAGTGTCACAAAACCATTCTTCAAATAAAGATGAGGTCATATCTTCATGGTAATCTAAACTTGAGGATTTAACATTTTTAGCAGATAATAGCGGCTCTCCGATCCATCCTTTTTCTGACCCAGCATGAAGAATGTTTATTCTCTTCCCTCTCGAAACCGGCGCGTCCAACTGACACATACTTGAACTATCCACCCAACCTTTGCAAATTGTGTCATGGGTGTCATACCACGTCTCGTCTAAATAACATATGAATTGTCCTTCCTGTCTATACCTTCTAATTGCCGTTAAGTATTCATATTGAAGTTTCTGTAACCTCGGGCTTTCCATAATTGTGCGACGTTTGTCTATAGTGCCAAACTTAAAACCAGCTTTCTTTAGCGTCCGCCACAAGGTTGCTTTAGAACACTGAATGTTTATAGGCTCATCACTGATTCTTTTATGTAAGCAGTCAAGTGTAGATACATTTCCTCTGTAGAAGGAGTATACTTGCTGCCTAATATTATCAACTTCATACTCTTCAATTTTTCTCGGTGCTCCTTTATCACTTCTTTGCTTTCGAGGCCCTGCGTTATTCTTAATTATTTTATATATTGTTCCAAAAGACACCTTGGTTAATTGCGACGTTCGTTGAATGTTCTGGGTTCGTAGTTCGTTATTTTCTTCCATCAGGGAATGATAGACATTGAAAATTATCTGTTTTGCATCTTCTGATATATGCTTTCTCTGTCGTGCTCCAACAGTATTATCACTATCCACATCATAATCACTAACACTTTCAGGAAAAGGTCGCCACATGTTCGTTAAGTAAAGAGAGAAAAATCAAATATGTATACAGCAGTAAAAATTAACAGTAAATGATAAATAGATTCAATATTAGATGTAATATATGCCAACTCTCTTAACTATATTTACTTAAATTTTGTTTAATAAATATAAGCACTTATTTCATCTAAATTGTAATTTAATGACTATTTTACTATATATAATAACTATATATTCAAATTAACAACTATTGGTACTTATATTATTATTAAATTTTATTTCATCTAAATTGTAATTTAATATATATAATAACTATATATTCAAATTAACAACTGTTGGTACTTATATTATTATTAAATTTTATTTCACCTCAGCAGTTTGTTTGCGTAAAAGATAATCGTATTGAGCGGCCATGTAGTTATTGCCGCAGGTGGTGAAATAAAAGCATTAGAGCCGTTCAAAGTTATATTCTTATAATTTGAAATGAACTATACGTATAAACTACAGGTATATATGTATGTAATCGAAACAAATAAATATACACACATATATATTGCGTATAAGAGCCAAATACGGTTTGTGAAGTTTTAAACAAATGAATAAGGGAAATACCATAACTTTAGGGGAACTACCCATACAGAACCGCGAATACGGAGCGCGGATATGGGAGATGCCAGTAAAAACAGAATCGTGAATAAGAGAATTCGAAAATACGAGGGGCGCGAATAGCGGGGGTCCACTGTATTATTAATTCTAGTTTGCAAAATCATTTTGCGGTATGCTGATTAAAGTTTTTAATAACTCTTTGTTATTGTACGGTAAAAAGGGTTGGTTAGCACTTTATGCTTCAATATGTTTATTCAATCAATTAGTAAATGGAATTACTAGTTAATTGATTCATTTTATTTAGCTTTGAGTAAAGATCGGTCGGGAATAGTTTCGAATTTATTAATGTAATAACTTTAATAAAGTTAAATCTAAATTCGTGAAACATTTAATTTAGTTTTATAAAAATAATATAGTAATTAATGCCAGCAACATATTAACGCCAATTACAGGGAATATTGGCACGCCATGAGTTATTATTACGTCCGCGCCCGTGGAGCGATATTTAGCTGTCGGCATTCGCCTTAAAAGACATGTACAACCACGAAAACTTTCTCGGACAGCCAAGGCCCGGATCCGATTTCGGGACCCCATTACGATAAGCCAATGCGTTACCTCTAGACTATCGGCCGATTTAGCATTACTTGAAATGTAAAGGAGTAGTGCGCAACATTGTAAAAGAGAGATCTGGACTAGTGAAATTAGATTTTCGAACGTATGCAAAATGTATGTATAAATATAGATATATTATTACAAAGTGTTTTCCCCGAATGCAGATGATAATAACAATAATTAGATAATAATAAAATAATATAGAAAAATATACAAGAGGCGTATATTGGTGTTTAAATTGTATGCAAACAGCGCTATCAATATAATTGATAGATACTTATACGTTCTAGGGTTCTTTAAATATAATATAAAGCACGGTTCGTGTATAAACTATGAATTTATTTTAGTGATACGGACTAACATGAGAGTGCTCTGTCTTCTACAGGGAGGTTCTAGTGTCGTATATCAAATACAGTATTAATCTTACTTTGTACTTACCGGATTTTTAATATCCTCTCAGGTGTACTGAACAATGTATTTATTTTGCTTAGTTGGTTTCATACAGAATATTGTTCAGGTAGAAATCAAACAAAACGCTGGTAAACATTAAATTAAGATTTAATAAAAGTAACTGTCAGTGTCAGCAACAAACAACTAAATGCACACACATATGAAAATAAACAAACAAAAACAAAATCAAATACATATTTACAAGTAATACGTAAATGATTACATTCAAATATGAAGAAATATTATACAATATCTTCTTATGGATTTATCGTGGTAAATGCATTAACATAAGCACAAATAAGTCATGTCATAAAATGAGTACTAGAGGTTAATCAAAATCGTCAACATGCAGACGTTTGATGGTTATAGCAATAGTAAATAAGCAATCTTTGTACAACAATGTAGTAATTTAAAAATATTAACTTTAGTATTTTCTATTTTTAGTAAAATTAAAAGATATTTTATTTCGAAATTATTTTATAATTACTTTGAGAGCAGGTTTAAATTCAATTTTATGTTTCCTTTTCAAATACCTGACCATGAATTCGAGAGTAATTGATTGGCGCTTTTTCTTCCCACGGTGTAATTCTATTGGTCTTGATAGTAGCCAACTGGTTGGTTGTTTACAGAACGCGCGGTAAACAGCTCGAAATTTGTGGAATCTTGTCAATGTTTTCCCTCCAAACTGTAAACGGCTATGTTCTCTTATTGGAATCGCCTGGGATGAATATTCTTGGACAAATTTAACCTCAGAACAATATTCCTTCGATATATCGACACCATTTCTCGGATTTAGTAAATTTGATGCAGTAATATGTTTTTTTTTCTCGGTATTTTTGTTCGGCGTCGCTAGTAGATTTGATTTAAATAAATATCTCTACTCCAATAGGAGATACAGCCGCACAGTAATTTTTAAAATGCGTAGAGATATTATCGCTATCTTTCTACACAAATTTGATAATCATACAACAAATATTTCCGCATAATTTTTATTTTACTTTTCGTAGGGTCCACGAACGCGTCTTCTCGCCCTGGCGGTTTTCGTGTAACCCGCCATGCAAGGATTTTCATCGCGATCGTCTTTTTTTCTTTGATATTTGCCTGTACGCCATGAACATAGTTGCGAACGATTATAAATATTTGAAATAGTTTTTAATAATATTGATAATTAAAATATAGAAAAGCTAATATAGAAATTATTTTAGAGAAATTTTTAAATAGAATATAATATATGTTACTCGTAAATAGGTATTCATGTTGATGAATTTTTACATATATCATACATCATTATGGATAAATTCAGAGTACAATTTTAATATACAGTGTGACATTTCTCTACATACGTAAATAAATAATTACAAAAGATTGCAAACTTGTACTTTTATTTCTAAAATAAATATCAATATGAAATAAGAATAATTAAAAGATTATATTAATAAATACAACATTAATGCTAGTCTTAAACAAAATACTCATATTGTGCATTTCTCGATTCTTTTTCATTGTATGTGCATTTGACTTGCTCTTTAGTTACTTCCGATGATAGTACCTAAGTGAATGAGTTCAATATGAAGTGTAGAATTTGTATCTTGACCCACCGCTCACAGGGCATAACCTCCGTATAAGCTTTCTTTATTTTGATTGGTGACAATTCTTGGTAATGGCGCCTACTGCAATAATACCTTTTATGGATTTAACAATTTAATCGTAAAATATTATTACTAATTAAATATTGGTTGGAAATCTAAGTATACAGTTCCGACCAAATTCCATTGTTTAATAATGGAATTTATTAGTACTTATTTAGGAAACGTGAGTTTAAGAATAGATGTTCGGATTATTGCGAAATTGAATTCGTTCATTAATAAAAATAGGTAATAATACAAGCCGCCTAATTCATAAAGTAATAAATTTGCAAATATAAAAGATGCCGCTTCTTAGAACCTAGACAAAGTTTTATAATTTAATTATTCTATTTATACAGCGGTTTTTAATTGAAAATGAACGTTGAATATTGATAAAATTATAAATGTTATATTTGAATTCTATATCTTAGATTTACTTATATTTAACATATATAGAATATAATAAATTTCGTTTTATGACAAAATATGTAATTTTACATCAACAAGCAATTAGCTTAATAATTACACTGATTCGATAATTAATAGAACTATGAAACTACGAGGCTTTATTAAAAAGAACTTAGTACAGAAATGATTTTTCTAATGTTTTCTCCATTATTAATTTACTTAACACCCTAGAACCCCAGTTAGATAAGTTATCGGATATTGTTGCAAAGTTTGGTTTCTATATGTTGGATTGAATTTGTGAAGAAAATAAACAATTTTGTTAATTTAAATTATTACTAATAAAGATAGTGTCAAAACTATGATTCAACCCTATTTTTTGTGAAGCACATTTCCGATACTGTTGGTAAATGCCTCAGTTTACTTGGATTTAAATTATAGAGTTCAGAGACGATTTTTAAAGTACCTATCATATAGAAAATGCGGTTTGTATCCAGAGAGAAATACCAGTCATACTGATTTACTACAAGAGTACAAGTTTAATTCTCTACAAACACGGAAAGATACAGCTTTTATTAAGTTTACGTTTAAACTTTTTCATAAGTAAGTAGACAGTATGCAGTTATTATCGAATGTTGGTTTTTGCGTTCTGAGGATAGCAGCAGGAGAGGTCGACTCATTTTATAACGCTTGCCATCGGTCAGAAGCTCAGGAGCCTCAGCTTATGCTGAGGGGCCCAATATTCGAAATATGGAAATATGAAAATATTTATTAGGAAGATATTTTTTTGTATTAAAAGAATTATGTTTAGTTATCAATTTTTCTTCTTTTTTATTTCAATTTTTAGTTTGTATAAGCGTATACTTAATTACAATTGAAACAGATATGCATTACACATACTTGTTTCTGTACACATGGACATACACCTTGTATTTTCCAACATTTACTTCTGCAAAAGACACGTGTTTCTGTCACACAATAGACTTCGTCAGTTTGGCTAGTGGAGTAAAGTTTGATGGAACTCACCTCATAGGTAGGTATAGCAAGTTTCGTCGTATCAGATGGCACCAGATAATCTGGTGACATCTCACAGACAAAAGAGACTATATCGAAAGTAGCGATCTGGTGCCAGTTGATAGGACAAAATTTTCTATACCTATGAGGCGTCCATCAAACTTTACTTCACTAGCCAAACTGACGAAGTCTATTGTGTGATAGAAACACGTGTCTTTGGCAGAAGTTAATGTTGGAAAATACAAGGTGAATGGCAATGTATATAGATGCAGATGTATGTAATGCGTATATGTTTCATTTGTAACAAATGCGTAATGTGTCCTAACGTATTGATGTACTTAAATTTCTTTGGTATACTTAATTAATTAATCTATTTTTATAACGTACATATATCACTTTGCCAAAATGGGCTCATTTTGGTTTCCACGGTTGGGTGCAATTATATAAATATTATTATTATTATTCCCCAAAGCCTCCTCTTCCTCTACATGATATCCTGCTAACATATTGGTAAAATACACACGCACACATCATTTCTGTAAATGCTTGAGCACCTTTTAGAGGGAAAACAGTTTCTTAAGGAACACGATGTTAAAGTGTCATTAAGTTCCAGTGTTATCGATTTTTTTTTTAATTGGTACGTATTGGTAGTTGCTCTTTAATAAAAGTGTGTTACAGTAGATGTGAATTATCTCTATTCATAAACATTTGCTTTCTAAAAACTAAATAGTTTCAGAGTTTTCTCAACAAATCGGACATTTTACGTGAATTACATAATATAATCTTCACATACATATTTGTTATCACTTTGTTGCTCATTGTATATTTTAGTGTATAGGTTTAAAACAGTCTCCGTATTAAGTCTGCTGTGAAGATAATAAATTCTAGAGCTTTTGAATATATTTAAGATTATGCATAACATAAAATATTTCATAAATGAGTTATATTTCAATAAATATCTAATATATTCGAAATTATATTTAATTTGTAATATATGGCATTCGTGCAATGCATTTCGAGCCCTTATTAATATTGATTATGAATTATTCTTAAGCTATGCATATGTATTCATACACTTAAATATTTGCACCGGCCAAATATCATTTAAACGAAGTAAAATTATGTTGATTAATTTAATGAAGTCTAGATTTATAATCAATGCACATTTTGTTGGCTTAGCGAAGAACTGCAGAATTTGAAATATTCATTGAATTAGACAGAAAATTAAAGCTTTTAGAAAGCATATTCTAATTCCGGTGGCGGCCAACACTCATTTCGCCGGCAAATAGAATCGATTATATCCCGTATTTATTAAGGCAGTGAACAGTATGCTGGGGGCGCTCCATCCAAAGATGTAATTTAAATTGAAACGAGGTTTCTTTTTTTTTTCAATTAATAAATAAACCCGCATTTGTAGGTGATTTATGAATATCTAAAAATCTATTACCAAATTTCTTTATTAAAAAAATATATAATATTGACAAATACAGAGTCTAAATTCTTGTGTTTCAATTTTGTTAAAGTTAAAATAATAATAATACTGTAACGTTTGTCTTTCGGGTTCTTAAATAAAACTAACAATAACTTTAGACACACACACTATATTAATATTTAAAACGTACAACAATATAAAACTAACTATTAACAACAATAAGTACATTTATGTATTCTATATTTATGTAACTATATTTATGTGTACTTCGCGAGACTGTAGGATTCAATGAATGTTCATCCCTTCTTCGACGCGGCTTTTATATCGGTGAATACTCCTTCTAGAGCCTTCACGTAGGCCTCGCGAAAACATCCAGAGGGATGACGCATCTCGCGTCAGCGGATGAGTCATTACATTGCCCCCTTCTTAAAAATGAAGTTTCGTCCCGAAACATGTCATGCTTTGGTCTCCTCAAACGATGACGAAATCGACAGGTAGGGCCTTTGTTACATTGCGACGTCATATCGAAATAACAGTCCACGGTCTTATCTTGCCTGGATGGACAGGAATATTCAAGCTGGTAACTGCATACCAGAATTTCCATACCAGTATGTCGGAAGATTACTTCCAACATGCTCCTTACAATTCTCCAGTCCAGGCGGTCCAATCCACAACCCAATTTTGGAACTGCTAATTTCAGAATGTCTTGCTGTAACATTTGTTCGCGTAAGTGGGTCAGGGCCTCCCATAAGGCTCGATAGGTTGGCTTTAGGCTCGACAGTTCTTTCGTGACCAAATAAAATATGGGCTGTCCTTCATTTATTATTTGGAGACTCTTCCCAATTGCTGGTCCCTGCTGCCTTAGCCTTTCGATTCTGCCAAATCTCTCTTTAAATTCCCAGGCAATTCCTTTGGCCATTCGTAGATCTCGGGCTACGCAATGAGCAAGCGCGTAGTCTGGCGGCACCGTGAACAAATCCTGCTGTTTCTCGATGGTTACCCCAAATCGAGCTTTTCTCGAACCAGAATACTCTTGCATAAAGTCTTCGAAGGTTAGTTCATGGTATTGGCTATCCAATCGGCGCAAGTCAACGGTTTCGTCATTGTCTCCAGAGTATGGGGCTAATCGATTCAAATGTACGACTCTTGGCTTAGTGTGAGGTGTTCGCCTGATGCGGTATATTACATCGTTGATCCGCTTCAACACCTCGTATGGCCCCTCCCAATTCTTTTGAAGTTTTGGAGATAGGCCCCGTCGACTTTGTGGATTATACAACCAAACCCGATCGCCTTCATGGTAACCACTCTTCTCGGCGTTGATGTCATAGCTCTCTTTCATTCTGTCACTAGCATCTTGGATATTATGTCTGACTTGTTCATGGATATTATCTAGTCGTCGTCTGAGCGTGCTGACATAATCTTCTCCGGCAAGATCATCACCAGGCTTGCTCCCAAACTTTAAATCACAGGGCAATCGGAGTTCCCTCCCGAATAGCACGTTGGCTGGTGATTGGCCTGTTGTCTCTTGAACGGAGGCCCGATACGCCATTAGAAATAATGGTAAATGTTCGTCCCAATCTCTCTGGTGTTCGGAGACCACTTTGGATAAGTGTCTGATCATGGTCTTGTTCATTCGCTCTACCATCCCATCTGATTGTGGATGCAAGGGAGTTGTTCTCGTCTTCCGTATGCCCAAAAGTCCACACATCTTTTCGAATAGACTGGACTCAAAATTTCGCCCTTGATCGGAATGAAGTTCCAAGGGTACACCAAAACGGCTGACGAACTCCTTCACAATCACGTCTGCTACAGTTCCAGCTTCTTGATTTGGTAGAGCATATGCTTCAACCCATTTGGTAAAGTAATCCATGACCACTATTATGTATTTATTTCCTTTGCTGCTTTCTGGAAAAGGACCGGCGGCGTCTATGGCGATCCTTTCAAATGGGCTTCCTACATTGTATTGGCGCATGGGTGCACGTCGACGCCTCTGGGGACCATTGCTTCCGGCGCAATTAGCACACTTTCGGCACCATTCTTTCACATCTCGTGAACAATTCACCCAGTAAAATCTCTGGCGCACCTTCTCCAGTGTTTTATGGACTCCAAAATGTCCCCCAGAAGCACCATTATGGAGTTCTCGCAATACCTCTGGTATTCTTTTCTTGGGAACCACCATTTGCATCTTCCGCTCGCTTCCATCGTGATTTTCGACCTCACGTCTCAGGAGATCGTCTTCTATGGTTAAAGAATCCCATTGTGCCCAGTATGACTTCAATTCTCGTGAATGGGGAGCAATTTCTTGCCAGGTCGGTCTTTGCCCATTTCTTTTCCAAGCCCTGAGGACTGCAAGATCCGGATCAGCTTCTTGATCCGCGCGCAAATTGTCAGGTTGCCATTGGTCATCAACAACGGTGGTTCGAAGAGCGTTGGCCGATTTGTCTTCGATTCTGTTGCAATGTCGACAGTCTTCTGGACAGGGCCTTCTGGAAAGGGCATCTGCATTTTGATGTTTGAGGCCTGCTCTGTGTTCAATGACAAAGTCGTACTCCTGTAGCCTCTCAATCCATCTAGCTACTTGACCCTCTGGATTCTTAAATTGCAAGAGCCACTTTAAGGCGGCATGATCAGTGCGGATCAGGAACTTCTGCCCATACAGGTACTTGTAAAAGTGCTCAATGGTCTTAACTACTGCCAATAGTTCTCTCCTGGTTACGCAGTAGTTCCTCTCTGGTTTGGACAGGGTCTTGCTGAAGTATCCAATGACCTTTTCTTGTCCATCTTGGATTTGAGAGAGCACGCCACCAATCCCGACGTTACTGGCATCCGTATCCAAAACAAACCTCCCAGATGGCAGCGGATAGTTCAAAACGGGTGCACTGATCAACGTACCTTTTAACAACTCAAAGGCCGCTTGGCATTCGTTGTTCAATGAATGCCCGATTTTCTGTTAGGCGAGTAAGTGGTTTTGCAATGTTGGAGAATCCAGGAACGTAGCGTCGATAATATGTGCATAATCCCAAAAAGCTTCTTAGCTGATGTTTGTCTTTGGGTACCGGCCATTTTTCCACAGCTTTTACTTTTTCTGGATCCACAGCAATTCCTTTTCCGGAAACCACATGTCCAAGGTAATTTACCTCCTTGCGGAAAAGGTGACACTTCTTTGGACTTAATCTCAGGTTGGCATCGCGCAACCTCTGGAATACTACTTCCAAATTTTTCATGTGATCTTCAAAGGTCTTCCCTACCACAATCACATCATCGAGATATACCAGGCAGGTATTCCAAGACAATCCCCTCAGTACAGTGTCCATGAGTCGCTCAAAAGTAGCTGGGGCGTTACACAGTCCAAATGGCATGACTGTAAATTGCCAGAGTCCTGTACCTAAACTGAAGGCAGTCTTCTCTTTGTCATTAGGATCCATTCCCACTTGCCAATAACCGCTCTTTAAGTCGAGAGTGGAGAACCATTTTGCTCCTGCCAAGGTGTCTAGCGTATCGTCTATTCTTGGGAGAGGATAGCTGTCCTTTTTGGTCACACTATTCAAACGACGATAGTCCACACAGAATCTGGTAGATCCATCCTTCTTCCTGACAAGGACCACCGGTGAAGCCCATGGACTATTCGATGGTTCAATTACTCCTTGGCCTTCCATATCTTGTATAATTTGCTTGGCTTCCTCACGTTTTGCCAGTGGTAACCTTCTTGGTCCTTGTCGAATTGGACTTGCATCGCCGGTATTTATTTTGTGCATTACAATATTGGTTTTACCTTTCGTACCAGTCTCAGTTTCGAAGACGTCTTCATAATGTTTGATTAGGTCCTTAACTTGATTTTGTTCCTTCTTGCTCAATCCTTGACAGGCGGAGTCGATTATCTTGGACAATTTCTCAGGAACCTGCACGAATCCATTCTTCTTCGCCTCTATGCAATGAACGACGGCCGACACTGGCGAACACCACCCCAGAATAGTACCCTTCTTCAATGAAACAGGGTAATGGTTCACATTCATTACCCTTATCGGTACAGTCTTCTGAGTCTTAACCAGCATTTTGGCAACTACTATTCCTCGGCCCACCTCGTCATCATCAACCTTTGGCTCCAACATTGTAACATTTCCGTCCAAATAATTACCTTCCATACACGCCGTCAAAAATGTCTCACTTCTTGCATCCAGAACAACATTCTCTGCAGTAATTACTTGTACATTCCCACAATTTTTCCCATGAAGAAACAATTCCTCATTATTTATTTTTAAAGTGCCTTCTTTCATGTTTAACTGGAAGCCGTAGGTGTTCATGATGTCTAATCCCAAGATTATTTGTTCTTCTATGTCGGCTACGAGAACACGATGTCGGACTGATGTTGGTCCTATGATAAAGTTGACATCTACTTCACCTGCTACAGAAGCTGCTCCTCCTGTTGCTGTCCTAAGTCTCCATTTGCTAGAAAATAACTTCTTATTTCTGGGAATTAAATCGGGTCGCACGATGGTTTTCGTCGATCCAGTATCTAGCAAGCAAGCATAGGTCTTTCTTTCCATAACAGCGTCCACATACAGGCCGTTGGTTTGATGTTGCAGGGATGCGACTTGGCCAGGCGTCTTTGGGGCTTCCTGATGCTGGATCGATGATTGCCCTCGCTCATCGACCCGCTTTAGTTTTCCTGCTGCTCAGACGATGCTTTCTTGGCCACCTTACCACATTTACTCCGAACGTGACCAATCTCTCCACAATTCCAGCATCGCAGTACTCTTTTATTTGATTTGATCTGGTTTAGAACTCTACTAACCACCTGCTCCATGAACTCCTCATTTTCCTGCTTGTCAACAGTGCAGACACGAGCATGGTTCCGAGAGGCTTGCTTTGCAGTCTCAAACTCAAGCGCGTGCGCCAAAGCATCGATCAAGGTTTTCGGTCTTGCCAACCTTAATGCTTGCTGCGTATCAATATCCCGGAGACCATCTATGAATGTCTGGACCGCTAGGTGTTCCATGAAATTATCTGGTGCCATCGGATATGCAAGTCGAACTAGACGAGCAATATCTGCCTCAAATTCCTGAAGATTCTCGCCTTTCTTCTGTGATCGATTCTTCAGTTGGGTATGGTATACTTGCTCCAAATGCGCATGGCCATATCTCATCTCCAAGCGTTTAATGAGTTGAGAATAATCTTTACGTTCCTCAGGAGGCAATGTCTGCAAAATATCACTAGCATCACCCCTCAATGCTATGACTAAAGCAGTCGCCTTCTCGGCAGAAGACCATGCGTTTGCTTCTGCGGCCGCTTCGAATTGCGTCAGGTAAGTTGCCCATGACGTCTTTCCATCAAAGGTTGGTGGCTTGATTCTGGTCCTTGAAATAGCCACAAGTTCTTCTTTTATTTCGATGGGCCGCGGTATGACTTCTTCGTTGACCTGCCTGGGATCAGAATGACTCATGGTAGCGGGTAATTTCATCTCAATCATTATTGCCTCTAAAAGTCTAGAATGTTCTCCAATTTTCTCTTCTACAGCTGTGAAAACCTCTTCTTTTAACGCTTCTGATTTTTCCGCTAGTCGCTGTTCTAGAACTTTTTCGAAGTTTCTAGAATTTTCTAGTAATTTCTTTTCTAGATTTTTCTCGAGGATTCTAGCGGTTTCTAGGTTTCTTTGTTCCATTTGTTCTAGAGTTTTCGCTAAGTTTCCAGAAGTTTCCAGGTTCTTCTGCTCCATTTGTTGCATTTGAGTTTGTGAATCTATCAGACGCTGTTCCATATTTCTCGCACTATCCAGATTCTTCTGTTCCATTTGTTCTAGAGTTTTCGCTAAGTTTCCAGAAGTTTCCAGGTTCTTCTGCTCCATTTGTTGCATTTGAGTTTGTGAATCTATTAGACGCTGTTCCAAGGTTTGCGAATTATCTATTAGTCTTTGTTCTAGTTTCATAAACAGCGAATTCACGTCAGCATCTCCGCCTGGAACTTGAAAGACATAATTCTCTGGATCCTCGCCTTCTTGGATCAACACATTGCGAAGCCGTTGCTGGAGGATCGACTTTTTGCCAGTTGTATCCTCATCCCTCTCTTCTAATTCTCGTTTTAACTCGGACACTTTTAATTCCGTGAGTTTCATTCTATTAGCCATCACGATATTTAAAATAATGTCTTTCCGCACTGTATATTTATTTAAACGAATACTTAATTAACACTTAATTGTCTACTTAGTTTATTATTTATTAATTACCCCACACCTGACACCACTGTAACGTTTGTCTTTCGGGTTCTTAAATAAAACTAACAATAACTTTAGACACACACACTATATTAATATTTAAAACGTACAACAATATAAAACTAACTATTAACAACAATAAGTACATTTATGTATTCTATATTTATGTAACTATATTTATGTGTACTTCGCGAGACTGTAGGATTCAATGAATGTTCATCCCTTCTTCGACGCGGCTTTTATATCGGTGAATACTCCTTCTAGAGCCTTCACGTAGGCCTCGCGAAAACATCCAGAGGGATGACGCATCTCGCGTCAGCGGATGAGTCATTACAATACGATATTTAATTGATTGTATTATGTAGTGTCTTTTTTGTAGTTTATTATAGTTATAGAGTTTAAAGAAGTTTAACAAGTTCTTTAAAAGTAGATATTTGTTGTAAAGACGAAGTGGGTCAATGTTTATAAGAAAAATGGAAAAAATAGGTACACCAACCTTCAAATTAATGATGTGGGGTGTTAATCCAGATAAATTAAGTGAATTTAAGAATTCATTTGGATAATTTATTGCTTCATCTTGATATGTATCCGTATCTACTGATTCGTAAGTAGCTGTTTCTCCCGGTAACATATGCGAAATACTGATATCAATAAAATTTACATCCACATTTTTTGCAGCTAATATTGCATGTCCACTTAACCATGGACGACTTTTGTAATTTTGTTTGATATCTGGAAATATGCGTCGAACCAATTAATTCTTCTTCAATAACTGTATCGCAAAATACTCTGCAGAAAGATCGTTTTGTAATTTAACACGCATGTTTGTCATCAATGGAAAGTTATTACATGTCTCCACAAATGTGGTGCTTTAAACACGCATCAGCTAGTATTGAAGGTGGAAACAGGTAATGTCTGTCAAAAATCACTTGGTAATAATATTAGTGGCCGGTCATTTATACATAAATCTTGAAATGTTCGATCGAATGCTTCCAATTCTTTTTATCCCATATAATTATCTCGAATTGCTGGAGTTTTTTAGTTATTCCTGATGTTTTCGAAATGTCTCTAGTTGGTCTTTCACTGTTTTGCGTATTCAATGGGAATTTAAGTGATGAACAACTATTCGAAAGAGGCGCCACAATTCTAGATGATGCGATTGCCAGTGCGATATTATTTTGTGCACATATGGTTGCTAGTACCATTGAAATAAGAAATTTTTTCCTGTGCCTCTTGGCGCATCCAAAAAATTTAGTCCACCACTCTTATAATTTATTACTCGAATTATCGCATTATAAACGTGTTTTTGTTCTTGAAGTAATTTTTGAATATTTGATTGTACAAATATATTTAATTTATTGATGTTTTTTTCGTGTTGTAATTCAGTATTAAATATATCATTAGTTAGTGGATTAGGTGATGTCTTCCCTAATGTCGTTGTGACAATACTTAAGTACTGTCTCGTGGCGCCATCTATATTTAAATAATAGTACTGCCACTATTGATATGATCTTATTAGGCCCCTACCTTTTTTCTACTGGTTAGATAGAGGATTTCAATAGCTTTAAACCTTCTCCAGACAATGCAGATCATTTTGCAAAAAATTACGCGTAAATCGGTCCCGTAGTTTTTAAGTATATAACAGACACACATACGAACATTGCGTTATATATAAATATAGAGATATACGTACAGTTCGTAAAATATTTCTTTGCACTCATATGGCCAAATTTGAGGCATAAGAATACCTTAAAATGACTAACGTGTGTAGTATTAAAGGAGGGTATTTATGTGTGTTAGAAGAATAAAATAAAGTACAATTTATGGCAATACGAACTGCCTAAGTATGAACAATTTATGAACTATATATGGAGATATTATCAAACTAAAATGCAATATCTCTTTCAATAATTTAGTTTGTTACATTTCGCATATACTCGTATTAGCAATTTTTCCAATCCCGTTTTATATTGTATTATTCACAAATAAATGAAATTTCAAAATGTTAAAAAATTTTGTAGCACTTCGTGGCATATTATTCATATTTTCAAGAGAAAGTTTATAAACAACAGCCCTTTCGAAATTCTATGTACCGACGGTCAACGCAGGGATTTAATAATTCTTATACTGACCCCGTATTAAAATTGAAATAATTTTATAGTCGCGTTTAATTCGTTAGTGTAATCTATCAAACCCTCATGTGATGTATCATTTTAAAGTATTTTTTTCATAATATTAATTTCATTGAAGTCACGAGCCTTTAGCTTGCCTCTTTAATCAACTATTAATTCTTTAGACATTGCTATTTGCAAAGTAATTTGTTAACACTAACTAGATAGTAAAACCCACCCTTAGTACGACCAGCTTTTGAGAGAACAGTATGAGAGCACTCTCGTTTTTCAACCACGGTATCGTCAAGAACTCATGTAGTGAACCACGCTGTCCAGCGTTTTTGCGTTTTTTATTCGTCTCGGACAAACACAAGCAAGTAACTCTATCATTTCTTAACTATATTATTTTAATCACATTTACAAATCTATTAATTTATTTTCAGTTTGTAAATACTTGTAAATTCGTCATTACCTGTGCACATAGCTTTTATTTAATTATTATAAATTATTTCAGGATACTACATACGTCCTGGACCTTTGATGTACTTTCATCACATTATTATATTATAAGTCATTTTTATTATTGTTAGGACGCTACAGCCAGCCTGGAACAAAATCACCACAGTTCACAAGTGTCCATTTTTTAATCATTTGGCGCCCCCACGTGAAGAAAAATACAAGTCAAACAGCGTTCTTTTAACAAGTTTTAATTCACACAAATAAAATCCTAAAAAAGTTTCTTCGCTTCGAGAAGTAAATGTAATTCAAGAAACATAAATAATATTAAATATGTATTAACAAAATTAAACGTAAGTAAATATTTAAAAATTAATGAAATTAATATGTAACATTGTACAAGATTCAGATCAATAAAATGATTTCGTTTTCTAACAGTTACTTCACGACTTTAGAAATTTAATGACGCTTCCGACAACATTATTTCGAATACTATAATGAAAAAGAGAACAAGAGAGTGTTCTGGGCCTCGATTCTAATTACGATAACGAAGAAACCACTTTATTATTGTGCGTATTTTATTGTTGCACTGTTATTATTTCTATTTTAGTTTGAATTCGGTGTATAATGGAGACATTTAATACGGAGTTGTTAGATAACCTTGTTAAACAAAGTAATGATTTGTTCTTGTTGTCAACAATTTGATTACTACGGAAAATGCATAATTGTAATTTAGTATATTAAAATATTTGTGGATATAAACGTCATTAAAATACGAGTGAGTCGGAGTGGTTAAAATATAGCAAGTGCTTTAATGATCAGTTATTCACAAATACTTTAAACTATTTTTTTATTGGTGCATTTTAAAATCATGTTTTATTGACTTTAATACTACGAATAGAAATAGGAACTAATAATGTAAAATTGTTGAATGTGATGTGACATCAGTATACCTTTAACTGCAATGGAAATGAGTAAACTAAAAATTAATTTGTAAACAATCTGTCACAACAATTATTGGGTTATTGGTGCGTAACGATGAGTTTTAAGATTTATTATTTATGTAATAAAGCTGAGTGTAAGTTAATACCGCAAAAGTCGGAAACCGCATATAAAAATGAGTACAACAGATTTATCAAGTGTATGGAAGAGCAACAGGTTACAGTTATAGATGAACGAGTTATGCTTGCTTACTCGTACCTTAAGGAAATGTCGGAGCAGTACAAGGCCTCGACGATGTGGATTATTCATTCGAAATTGCAAGGTATGTTGCCGATAAACAAAAGAATTGACATAAAATCATTTGTGAAAATGCATGCATTCATGAAGGCAATTAGCAAGAATTATGTAGCAAAGAAGGCTTATGTATTCAAGGAAAACGATTTGCGGAATTTTTTTAAAGATGCACCAGACATTACATATTTGTATTTGGAGGTGCTAGCAGTTTGCGGTATCTTTGGATCTTGTAGAAAATGTGAATTGCGCGATTTACGTCTATAGGATATCAAGGAAAAGGGAAGCAAGCGTATTACTTATTACTATCCGACCATCTAAGACGGAAGGCTCGACGGTTTACTGCTGCCGACAGTGAGAATTCATTATGTATGTTTGGTGAAGCAGTATTTATCAATGCGCCCTCAAAATGTGAGTACGGACCGAGTTTTCTTACAGCATGACAACGGGAAGTGTACTAATCAAGTAGTGGGTATTAATACGTTTGGATCTTGTCCATTGCAAATTGCACGTTATCTTAAATTGCATGATCCTGAGAAATACATGGGATATGCATTTCGACGTACATCCGCTACCATTGGCGAATGGTGGTATGACAATCGATCAAATTCAACGGTAAGTAGGCTGGAAATCGGCAGCTGTGGCGAGTAGTTACGTTGAAGAGAGTATCAGCAATAAGAATAATGTTTCAAACGTTATTGGAAGTGTAATTAGTGGAAGGAAGATCCCAATGAATTGCGAAAATAGTGTTAGAAGTATTCATTTGAATAGCATCTCCTCTGATTTAAGAAATCGGAGGTTTAATATTTCAAACAATATCAATTGTACATTGCATATTTATTTGAAGTAAGAGTTTTTTCGATAAGATTATTATAAAATATTTCATTATAGCTTTTGACACATTTATTAGTAACATTTTATTTATTGTGAAAAGGTCGTTCTGTCAATCAATTAATAAAGAGTTGAAATTTGTACTTGACTTATTTCAATTTCTTAACGTTGTCCCTAGTAACTTTAAAACAAGCACGTTTTTTAATGATTGATTTAGTATGCGCTAGCGTGTTTTAAACAAGCAAAATTATTTACCAATAAAAAGATTAGTAACTTTCAGTACTGTATCTCTAGCGCTAATAATACAATTAAAGCCTTGCTACTGTAATATTTAGTATTTGAAAAGTATACCGTATTCAAAATTAGTTATTTTCACTTACTTTATGTTTTTGTTTGCGTATTATAAATAAAAATATTGTAAAAGAAATTGAATTAAAAGTCATTTCTATAGCCTCATCATTATCATTGAAATATCTAATAATGATAAAATTTTTGTCTTCGGGGTATATCTACAAGAAGTAATTCATGGGACGTTTGTAAACGGTAAGGAACTAAATGTAGACCATTTTTAGTAGTACTGCAAACGTTCTTATTGAAAGTGTTGCACAGAAATCTGTGGACGTTCTTCAGTTAACTGCATAATTGCTTCGACAGTTACTTGATTTCTGACGATGGGCATACCACTGAATTTTTCGCGATCCACAGTTATCGTTTCCATAAATAACTGCACAAAAATAGAAAAATAGATATACTGAGATGATCATCCGAAATAGTTTCAACCGCAAGTTCCTCTAGAAAATCTTCCATAAACCTCGTATAGAATAAACCCATCCATCATTGAATTTTCTACCATTTCTTAAATAAATTTCTATTATATGCCATTTTTATCGTTTATTAAATACGAAACTCAGTATTTACTGACAAATTTCCACGAACATTTGACTAACATTCTTAACTTGCCAATTTAAATAGTTCTCATATCGCCTTTCTATACACAAATTTAGCCAGAATATGTCTTGTTTTAGGGCAACTTAAAAATCTTGAAATATTAATGTTTTACTAATTTTTAGTTTTAAATTTAAATTTTACTTTGACCACTCAACTTTATGTCGCGTCTGTATTATGGTATCATGTATTGGAGTGCCTCGTTGTATGTTCAAAGAATACTTCTTCTTATAGAAAAAAATCTTGAGAATTATATATGCGTGATTTGTGAAAGATGTATTTAGATCTAGTGTCTGCCAAGATTTTCTGATCAATATGTTCATTTATAATTTATTTTTACTTATGGTTGGTATAAATATATTTAAAATAATTAAAAACTTGCAGAAAGAAAAAAAGCAACAACAAATACTCTTTTCTTTTTCATGCGAATCTATAGTTTGCTTTAAAAAGTTGACGCTAAAAAGTGGGTTTGTAATTGGCTACCTTTCGGTCGTAATCAGTTATAATTAACATTTGGAATTTACTGCAAGTGAGAATTAATGAATATTAAATCACATTCTTACATGTAAATGTCGACTTATATGATGCATTCGTAACTACAATCCGACAAACTAAGTTTGTACCAGTATGCAGAACACACCCTTTCGCGACAACGAACTTCCTGGTAATTAGGTTAATTAAGAATTAAGAAATACTGAAAAAACAAGTCAATCAACGGGAGGAAACGTACAGACGGCGTTTCGTTCTGATTGGAACTTTTCAATGCACGGTATTCCTCGAAGACGGACATTGCTTTTTCATTTCTATACTTTCTGTATATATAGTTAACATTTGGAATTTACTGCAAGTGAGAATTAATGAATATTAAATCACATTCTTACATGTAAATGTCGACTTATATGATGCGTTCGTAACTACAATCCGACAAACTAAGTTTGTACCAGTATGCAGAACACACCCTATCGCGACAACGAACTTCCTGGTAATTAGGTTAATTAAGAATTAAGAAATACTGAAAAAACAAGTCAATCAACGGGAGGAAACGTACAGACGGCGTTTCGTTCTGATTGGAACTTTTCAATGCACGGTATTCCTCGAAGACGGACATTGCTTTTTCATTTCTATACTTTCTGTATATATAGTTAACATTTGGAATTTACTGCAAGTGAGAATTAATGAATATTAAATCACATTCTTACATGTAAATGTCGACTTATATGATGCGTTCGTAACTACAATCCGACAAACTAAGTTTGTACCAGTATGCAGAACACACCCTTTCGCGACAACGAACTTCCTGGTAATTAGGTTAATTAAGAATTAAGAAATACTGAAAAAACAAGTCAATCAACGGGAGGAAACGTACAGACGGCGTTTCGTTCTGATTGGAACTTTTCAATGCACGGTATTCCTCGAAGACGGACATTGCTTTTTCATTTCTATAATTTCTGTATAAGTTATAATTAACGTGACAAATGTAGTCATATTGTTGTATCAGCTGATCGACGTTTATAGTTCTAGGTTATCGGAATATGGTGCACATCTGGTGCACAAATATTGCCACTGCAGAAGAACAAGTATTTAGATTTGGGGCATTTATGTTTTTGGATGTCAAGAGAACGAATTATTGCACCGACATTCTTTTAAGAAACAATCATAAGAAACTATTATTTAAATCATTTTTAAGTTGGATAATGCTCATGTAATTAATGCCTATTTCCAACAGTATTCTGCTACTCCGTACACTCCACATACTCATACAACAATTAATTATCTACAGAAATTCTTCCCAGAGCGTTTTATAAGTGTACATTTATGGGCAAGTAGATCGCCTGGGCCGTCTCTTGAATTCTTTTTATTCCTTTATTTAAAATGCATAATATTCTGGAATACCATAAACAATTAGCAAGAACAACGGTATGCAATTTAAGAGGCAATTTAATTTGTTTATTTACATTCAAACACGTAAATAAACAAAATGTCAAAAGGCAAACTGCATCAGAATGCGCATGCCTACAACGCTAAATACATACAATTTAAACGATTCAATAAAATTAAAGACGAGAATGTAACAAATACGAAAGGATCATGGAAATGACAAGCAATGAAAATTACGAAAGACATCTAATAAAAATACGAATAATTCTTTCTAAGTTGGAACACGCAAAATAGGTCAACATAGAAGATGTCCGGAAATTAAAAAGGAAATAAATTTACTCTCGTAATTAAAAATGTAAAACAGATAAATTACCACAAATGAGAATTTATGTAAAGAAAATAACTTCAGGTAATGAAAGAAAAGACAAATTTGCATATATTAAGTGGATAGATACAATGGTTAAAACAAAAGAAAATTAGAAATAAAATAGGATTCAAAATTAAATAAGCAAAGAATGGTTTCCAAGAAGAAGAAATAAGGCGATATAAAAGGAAAAACAACGGAAGAAGAAAATTCAGTCATTCAAAATTCATTCAAGATAAATTCAGGATTCGACATTCAAAATTAATTCATCGTACATTCAACATTTAACATTCATTTAGATTTTAACGGTTTGAATAAACTTAGATTTCTATTAAGAAAGTTTAGCCATAATTGATTACATACCTACGTTAAAAATTTAAAAGCATTTTTGATTTATTATTACTAATACCGTATTAAATAATTTCATTATACAGTTAGTTTAATTTATAATTGTATCGAAACTCTATTCAAGTAAAAGTATTAGGAACAATAGGAGCAAGATTTGAGTAAGTAGATAGAGCGCAATATTATTTGGAGTCTATAAAACTAAAATAAAAATATTTTAAAACGTATATGGACTATTAATTTGAATTAAATAATAATAAATACACTACTGTGAGTGCAAATTTATGCCATACATCTGAGTAGAGTGAGTAGGGAGTAGGAATTTTTCAATGAAATATTCATTGCCGGCATAAATAAAACTTAAACGTATACATTGCCGCCTTTAAATACAATAGCGGCATTCTGAATCTATACTTATCTTACTTCTCCTAAGAAAAAAAAACATTCTCATAATACACATGAAATTATGTCAGTTTTAAAAGTCCAGAAATTATTTTTTGTATAATTTTTAAAATGGGTTTGTAAATTAAAATGTAACACATCTTAATTTTTCATAATTTACTTGAATGCATAAAAAGCTGATTTATACGAGGTATTAGCCTTATCATAGAAAATGTTATAGTTTTTAAATCATCAACAGCTGTTACGCATTCTCATGGATTGCATATAAATAAATTTATATTTTAAATTCTTTGAGAAAGGCATCATTTGCCGAAACATGTAAGATTGTTTTAAATATATGCATTTTTAAGTAAAACCAGACCTTAAATCGCCAACTAATTAAAGGAAAATTAAAGGATACGGAAATTCGGTGTTTCGAAGAGTATTTTATATTTTTAGCACTTTCGATATGTTTTCACTGGTAAGTTTTCTATTTATTTCGTTATTATCTTCGAATATTCATGGGAGCGCCCTAGTATGATGCTACGCTCGTTAAAATGTAAAATCGTACTTTTGGCTCGGGTTTTTAATATTCAAATTAATGAAATAATTATTATAATGAACAATTAGTAAGATTTTGTTGTGTTTCACTTAATTTTATTGAATTTTTCGGAGGAGGATAAATTTTAGACGCGTACTATATCAAATTTCGGAAAAAGACGCTATTTGTCCTTTGTTTTTTTTTTATCAAAGCCTTGTAATGTGCAAATTACCTAGAATTTGATTTTAAATTATATTATTTTAAAGTAATACTTTGATTATAAAAATCATTTAAATTCATAAAATTATTTTACAAATTTACTAATATGTACTAATATATTTTTAACAGGTGATTTCATTAGCTGCGCGTATCTTAAATTGTCCATTTCATCGCTAGCACTATTTGAAATTAGGGGCGTGTAAAAACTAATATCTATACAATTACTGAATATTAATAAATTAAACATCTTTTAATTAATTTAAAAGATAAAGTGATGAAAACCAAATTTTAATTAATATAATGAAGTGCAAAGTACAAAGATTAACGGGATATTAATTTATTTAATATTTAGACATTAATTTTACATGCATGCATACATATACAGTCACGTTCTTTTTAACATTTCTCTTCTAGTTTAATAAATTTCTAATTTTCTCATTCCTAGGAACCTGCTGTACATGTGCATGACCAGAACCATAATAATGTATATCTACTATATACCGATAGGACCAGATCGGCACGGGCCATAACAAGCAATAAGTGGCAACAGCGAATCCCCTCTACGCACAGTAGCTTAAATTGCCGCACATTGCAGTTATGAATTTAGTAAGACTTAAACCGCGCAAGGATATAGTCGTTTGCATATTCGTTCTGTATACGTAATTTGCCCATTTGCTTCAGACATAACAAGGTCCAATTTATTATTATTATTGTATTCTTAGCTGCTACGGAAAAGTAATTTTAAGTAATAAAAAAACAATAACGTTTTCTAAAAGATAAAAGTAAAAAAATCAATAATTCTGCAAAATAAATTTAAATTTTAAGAAAGTCACTCAATATAGGATATTTCGTCTGCAATTTGCCGTGTACACTTAAGGTCGCCCATTTCAACTAACGAACAAACCCTCACGTCTCTCTCCTCCCGATCGGCAGGTATTAGAGGGATATGAGGCTGTTCGTCAATTTGTTGGCATTTTCGGCAATTTCCGACTACACAGCCATATTTCCTAAACGCATTTATGATCCTTTCAATCGTCGAATGCGAAGGAATAGGCCGATTTACGTACTCTACAGCAAATAAATCAGCGGTTGTTCGACAGGAATTGCCGGCAAGATACCACGAAACTATTTGTACCTTCTCTGCGGTTGTATACACTGACATGAAAACTACCTTTACGTTTGCACAGCTAAATACGAATGACGGGCAATCTGTTGCTCTCGATCATCGGACTTATGTATGCGGAGTGGCATCGTACAAACGTTGCCACATCGCATTACGTTCCATACGTATATTGCTGCGTATGGCCCGTGGCGGGTTGAACCTATCGGTATATATATATATAAGTAAAAATTTCATTAACGGGTGAGCGGTGTGTCAAGTAAAAATAAAACTCCTTAATTCCACTCTATATTTCATAACGCATTGGTTACTTCATCAGGAGTGTAATTCAGAGTTAAAATTTAGCAAATAACGGCACTAAACATGATAAAATTCGTCAACTTTAAAACATCACATCAATATGTTGTTAGTTTGTCGTCAACCTCTTAAAAACAAATACAAATAAATGTTAAAATATAAAACTAAACTTACAAAAACCTTTTTTGTAAGTTTTGTTGTAACAATTTTTTTAAAAATATCATTCATTTTTTTTTCTTGCTTATGAGAGGAAATTTTGGAAAAAAATTATGCATGTATATTCTATGTATATTATTATAATTACATCTTTCCATTTTTCATTCCTTGTCTCTTTATTTCAAGGATGCCCGTAATTTATTATATCGAATTGAAGCTAGAACTCACTGTTTATAGTATTAGATTACACAATAATCACAGTCAAATTAATAATAATTATAAATTTTTACAAGTAAAGTGGAATTATAAGTTACAAGTTTCAAATTTCCTTCTCAAAGTTGAGTTGAGTTAAGAATTGTGTAGCGTAAATGGACCTCTCTATTTTACTGCTACGAAATAAAGAACCAACTTTAAAATACGGTAATTTATAATTTTATTACGGTTTCCGATAAACGCTATTTATAGAATCTAATAAAATTTTAAAATTAAACATGTAAAAAAAAAAGAATAGAAGTTTCATTTTATGAAACAGAAGTTAAATTAAATCCTTATTATCGAAAATTTATTAGCGCATAAAATTTTGTATTTGTAGGACAAATTGCTAGTTGAGAAAGCAATCAAGAAGTTTTCTTTAAATGAAAACTAATAAACATTTCGAGTTATCCTGACTGACTCATGGGTAAAACAAAATGATTTACAAATTTAATACTTTACTGGCACGATATCAAGAAGAGGTGGTTTTTTTTTATACACTCGGCGGTCGGTGTATCGCAAAACATGCTTTTCCGTTCTTTTATATTCTTCTCCTTACTTCGTCATTTTAGCCGATTGGGCGACTGAAGCGACCTCGTGCGAGTCGATGACGCGAAGAAAAGAGATAATCCGGAATATTGCAGTAATATCTCCGGGAAAACGGGCGTTAGGGGGATGGAAGGGGACACGACGTTGTTTGGGGCGGGGAGAATCAGAAGTTAGATGACGAGGTCGTAGGTAGAACGAAAAGGGGAGGTGGTGGTGGTGAAGTTCGTGGAGGGTGGTAGACCTTCTGGCAGCCGGCGTGACTCATCGAGACCAAGCAGGCCATCCAACTATTGATTTCTGACTGGTTATTAGTGCTGCCACTGACAGATATCGGGGTGATTATTATACTTTTCGCTTTAATTTGATTTATGACGAAAGGTAAAATTTACTATCAATTTTCATTTTGATTTGGGTAACGAAGGAGCCTAAATTAGAGAGAAGTTTGCCGTCATTCGAGGAAGAGGCTATTTTACACGATGAATGAAATTACTTTCCTTAATATAAAAGAGTTAATAATTTTTTTAAAGACATTTCATTTTTATTTCGGATGAAAATTTTATGATGAATCGCAATGTTTTCATTTAGTTGCTGACAATAAAGACTGGTAAGTTATTAATAGAAAAGACGATCTTTTCTTACTAGCTGCCTTATTCAATGCCATAAATTTAATTTATAAGGTAATAAAAATGTACACCTCTTAGCTATTTTAACTCGTTATGTAATTTAACCAGACATTTTAATAGTCAATCTGGCAGCATTATAAGAGTTTCGATTCCCTTGTTATTTCAGTTTTTTTCCGCGTTCACATCAACTTATTTAAGTGTTCGCTATTGTTTTATTTATTTTAGTTTTCCTTTTAGGCACTTATTTCTAGTCTTCATTATACTACAAGGTCAAGATGGAGTAATTCTTTTGTAACTTTTTGGTTACTGATATTCAAACTTATTAGTTTTAGTTATATTACCTTAAGTTACGGTACAGATATGTCGACATGTTCTTTTGGAAAACGAGTTTAAAGGTCTTACAATTCATTCATATGGCATTGATTATAATGCGGAATACGACCTTTATGTCTTAACTGCGAAAACCAGAAAATGATTTCAAACTCTTTTTAAATTTAACAGTTTTTTTTTCTTATATAGGTTTGTGTAAGTCTCCATTCCTAGCACAGTGGCCTTGTTATGCTTATAATGCTGTGAATTAAGCCATACCGTAACACTGTCCTGCAGTTTTTCATCGCTCTCAATGCTTCCAAGCCATATCTTCATGTTAGGGAAAAGATGGTAGTCGCTAGGAGCTAAATCAGGGCTATAGGGTGGATGCTCAAACATTTCCCAGTTAAAATTGCTCAGTAGGCCTAGCGTGCGAGCGATGGCATGTGGGTGGGTGTTGTCGTGAAGAAAAATGATGAAATCAAACTTAATCATCCACGTCGCTTGTTCTGAATGAAGCTTCTGAGCTTCCTCAAAGTTTCACAGTAGACTTTAGTGTTCATTGTGGTACCTCGTTCCATTAAGTCTATAAGAACGACGCCTTTCTTGTCTCAAAACATAGTGACCATAACTTTTCTCCCAGAAAAAGTTTGACGGCACTTTAAGTGTTCCCCGTAGGCGAGTTAGAGCGACCTCACTTCATTGACTGTATTTTCGTCTCAAAGTTGACATAAGCGACCCAAGTCTCATCACCTGAAACGATATGATTGAGGAAATCTTCACCTTGAACATCGTAACGTGTCAGAAAAGTTAGTGCCGGTCCTTATCTCTTTGTTTTATGGTCTTCAGTAAAAAGTTTTGGCAGCCATTGTGAACAAACTTTGTGGTAAACTAAATGTTCAATAACATCCTCGTACAAAACTGTACGTAAAAAAAGCAGTTAGTTCTGCGATTGTGAATCGTCGATTTTCACGAATTTTTTCTTCGACATTACCCTCACGTTCGTTCGTTACAATATTTGGTCTTCCACTCCGTTCTTCATCATGGACATTAGTCGGTCCTTCTCGAAAGATACGGCACCATCTTCTAATTATACAGACATTCATGACATTTTGACCATAAACAGAACAAAGTTCAAAATTAATCTCAGCAGCCTTGATGTTTTTAGCGCACAGAAATTGGATAACAGCACGCAATTCACAATTTCAATTGCAACAGCAGCTTTTAAACGACCAAAATAGAACGAAGAAATGTTCGAACGATCCTCTTACTAGCACTGCCAGACTCACACTAAACCAGACTACACCGCAGCGCTGCGATCGCGCCGATATCCCCATTCCTCTGCTCACTAGACGGAATTAACTTTGCGAATCGCCCTTGTAGTTAAAAATTTTATGTTCAACTCTGAGGCAGTTTCTTTAAATGCCAATATCTGTTACGTATTTTTGAGTGCTGTATATCGTATGTATATTTCTATTTACGTTGTACAAAAAATACTTATTATTTTTTAATTAATCAGTGTATAGTATAAACTCTATTGTTGTTTTTGTGTATTAAATTTTGTAGACTTACAGTTTTCTTAATTTATTCTATTGATCCTGTAATTAAAGTGTTTCATCGAATAATAAAGTTTATTATTGCTATTAACTTTTGTTCGCTAAATTTAGATGTTGTTCCACATAATATTAAGCATTCGTATCGGAAAGTCTTACAATATAGACTGAGACTACATAGGTATTATTTAGACAAAATTACAGACTCAAGATTATAATTGAGAATCTCGTAGGTGTTTACCTAAATATGTTTGCGGTAAGTTTGGCAATCGATATTTCTAGTAAACTTGAGGTAGGATTAGAGAACACTTCAGCACGTATAATTATAATACAATATTAGTTAGGAAACCTTGTAAATTCGATTTTATGCCTGTCAATTAATGTAATTTTTAAAAGAGGACTCTAAAACACGTAAATTGCTTAAAAAATTGAGTTGTCTGTTGATTATATCGTATTGCTATCTATTAATGTATTTAAATAATCGACTTTTATATTTGGAAAATCGATAATATTGAGGCTATACACAGTGCGGATACTACTTATGGAATAAAATTACTTTTTATTTTAGAAGATTATGAAAATGCTCGGACAGGTTAGTTTTAAACTTAATTTTACGTCTTTTGAATTAAAATATGAATGTATAGGCTGATTCATGTATTTGCAGTACTTGATTGGTGAGTTTCTTGTAATGGATCACATTGTATATTTTCATATTTTGACTGTTACATGATCATTTATGTTTAATGACCTACAATACTAACCGTTTAAATGATGATGATAATAATATTACTTAAGAGATTTTTCTACAGAATTCTTTGTTGTTTGTTTTAGTGTATAAAATAGTCAAAGTGAGCAATACGGACATCATAAGGCTCAGTACAAAGAATAACGTACGTACCTTATCTCAATGAAGAGACTGATGATTAGAGAATTAGTCTTGTAAAATGACTTGTAAAATGTATTCATTTATTTTATCAGTTGTACGTAACCTTTGCTTTGATCAGTAATAAAAATTGCTTTTTAAAAACAAACCTTGCCTTTCCAAACTTAAAACTATATTCCCAGCTGCAATATCAAAAACATCAGTGATTTTTTCTATTTTAGGTTTTAGTTTTGAAAATAGATGTTTAAATCGAGAAACACATACATATATAAATATGACATTAATATCTGTCATTTATAATTTAAATTTCTTTGAAAAAAGCATTATGTGCCGAAACATAATAAAACATATATGTATATATATATATACATATATATATATATATATATATATATATATATATATATATATGTGACTTGTAAGTATTACCGACCGTACTATAATAATGAATAATTAATTGATCGGGTAAGCGGTCTGTCAACTAAAAAACTCATTTATTTTAACCTCTATATTTCGCAGCCATTTGCTACTTCTTCAGGAGAAAAAAAACATTTAAACATTAGCAGTGGACGTCACTAAACATGTTAAAATCTATTTTAACATGTTTAGTGACACCACTGCTAATTTTGGGCATTATGTGGCGAAACATGTAAGATTATTTTAAATATATATATATTAAAGTAAAACAGACCATAAATCGGCGACTAATTAAATCTAATATATATATATAAGTAAAAATTAATTAACGGGTGAGCGGTCTGTCAAGTAAAAAAAAACTCCTTTATTTCACTCTATATTTCATAACGGATTTGTTACTTCATCCGGAGTGTAATTGAGCGTTAAAATTCAGCACGCAACGACACTAAACATGTTAAAATTAATCAAATTTAAAACATTAAATTAAGATGATTTTAAAAACAAATATGATATACATATATATATATATATATATATATATATATATATATATATATATATAGTTGATTTAGATATTCGGCGATTGAAGGTGTGTTTGACATTAATATGTATATATTTAAAATAAGCTCTTGCATGTTTCGGTAAGTATTACCTTTATCAAAGAATTATAAATGACAGATATTAATGTCAAAGTTATATAAGTGATGTGGTCATGGTGAGAGATACAAATTCATAAATACATTCAATTCAATTAATAATAATTCATGATATAAGAAAAGCTTGATATTAATTATAAAGAGAAAGGTAAGTCATGAGTTATTACACTTGCGCCCGTAAGGCGATTTAAGATATTAAGCTGTCGGCATTCGCCTAGGACGAGAAGGAAAACCACTAAAACCTACTCTGACAGCCAGTCAGGGATCTAAACATGGAACTGTCAGCATGATAAGCAAATGTACAGATATTTAAATAACATATGATATATAATTATATAACAGTAACATATATTATGATGGTAAATTGCAAATCGTTACATTATTAGGTTATAATATGTACTGCTTAGATTATAACCTAATAATGTAAGGATCTGTAATTTACCATCATAATATATATATTGCTGTTACATAATTATATATCATATGTGATTTAAATATCTGTACATTTGCTTATCATGCTGACAGTTCCGTGTTTAGATCCCTGACTGGCTGTCCGAGTAGGTTTTCGTGGTTTTCCTTCTTGTCCTAGGCGAATGCCGACAGTTTTAAATCTTAAGTCGCTCCACTTTTGTTATGGTTAGCAAATTTTGTCCTATCGGGTAGCACCATATAATATAGTGACATCTGACGGACGAAAGAGACTATGCCGAAAAAGGCAACAAGGGAAGGGTTGCCTATACTATACCTTATAGGCGATTTAAGCTTTATTTACTTCACTAGCTTAACTGATGACGCCTAATAGTAGATGGCAGAAACACGTGTCTTAAGCAGAAGTAAATGCTGGAAAATACGAGGTGTATTGTCCATGTGTACAGTTACAGATGTGTATATTGGATGTCTGTTTCATTTGTAACTCATTATATAACTAATTTCTTTTCTTTTCTGTTTTAATAAACTTGTTAATAAACATCACTTTGACAGTTCACATGTCGAGTTTGTACCGTATATAGTACTCAAAACACCAATTTTTTGTGATACTTGTAACTTATCATTATTGTTAAAATTCAGAATTTCTTGTGACTTTGCAATACAGTTGAAAATGGATAATATACCAATAGAACGTACTGCATGATGGACTACCGTCTATGTGCTCCGATTATATTTACATGATGTTATACACTAAAATAGCTAAGGCTCCCATCACTTATAAATATCACAACAATCCTTGGGATGTAGGTGAAAATTTTAATATTTTTTTGCCCATTAAGTCATGTGAACTTCAATATGTCTCGTGGCGCCATCTACCTTTAAATAATAGTACTGCTACTATTGATAGCATATTATTAGGCTCCTAACTTTCTTTCTACTTTGTAGATCGATGATTTCAATAGCTTTAAACCTGTAAATCGGTCCACTAGTTTTTTAGTCTATAGCGGACACAGACATGAATATTGTCTTACTTTAATAAATAGGTATTGATTTGTTTATCTTGATAAAAATCGAAGAAGTGTGGCAACTCTTTAAATAAACGAAGTATATATGTTTATACTAAACGTAAAAAAGATAGGGATAAAAATAGGATCTTCTTATTAATAAACAGGGTAAAAGATAACAACATAATTTTAATAATTGCGATTTCTAAAGCATTTTTGCTAAAAATTACTATTCCTTGACTTTTTCATGACATTTCAATCGCAGTCATTTTAAAAAATACGTTTAGGTTGAAATAAAATCCCTTCCCTCTTCTTGTCACCACGAAGAAGGCTTCAAATTATATTTTAAATTGAATTCTAGTCTAGTGTGCCGTGTTGGAAGAGAATAGTTGTGGGGTATGCTACTGCTTTTGCGAGAAAGAATTACGGATCTCATTATTTCGGACGATGCATTTATTTTATGAATAATGCGCCAAGGATAAAGAATTTTCCAATTAAGCTTAATAGGGCACGGGACAAACCGTCGGAATTAATGTGGCGTGAAGAAATCATGAATTATAATCAAGGCTGTAAACCTTAATCAAGTTTAAGGTATGTATGAGGGGTAATGTGAGAATTTCAGTAATTTGTACACAAGGTCAGATCTGACATTTTTTAGTTTCTCAACGCACGGAATACCGTACGCGTTGGAAGGCATAATTAAGAAGTATGTAATTAAATACGAAGGCATGACTAAAAATAATATACCAAAAATGTTTTACAGGAAATGCATGATGCAAAATTATGAGAATGTTATGTCAGCAAAATGGGCCAGCAGTGATGGCATTTTTATTTGCTTGAGGATAAATAATAAACAATACTATGATATAAGAATAAAGTTTTAAAGCTAAAATTACACCAAAAATTCAAAACTTTACGTCAATTCAATATTAAATTTAATTATTACTAGTAACGCTACCACTGACGTTTTGTCCTCAATCACATACATCGCAATAACGTCTCTCTACCACTAATTTAATACCTAATGTACTTATAAGATAATTTTATTACTGGAGTTAATTTTTTTTAATATTCCCTTTATTAAAACTCTAATAAAGACACTTAGTGCAGTCCTACAGGTATTTCATGGTAAAATATCAGGATTCCCAAACAACCCTTGCATCAATAAAGTCAGGTGTACCTCAAGGGAGTATTCTCGAGCCTATGTTGTATAGTGGATCTGCTCAAAATTAACCGAACTTCAATTTCCACTTTTTCTGACGATACAGTAATCCTAGCATCGTCAATTGCTTCTCAAAACATATAGGAGCACATAAATGTTTTCCAAAACTGGTTCAGATTTTAGCGCATAAGAGTGAATGGAACAAAATCAGTACACGTTACTTTTACATTAAAAACCAATACTTGCCCAACAATTAAATTAAATAACTCACAAAAAGAGGTGGAAAAATATCTAGGAATGACTTGGACTGACGGCTTGCTTGTAAAACGCATATCGCAACCAAACAGAAACAATTTGGCCTACAATTCTGTAAAATATATTGGCTAATTGGACGTGTATGTCTCAGATGTCGCTCAAAAATAAAGTGCTATTATAAAAAGCAATTTTTAAACCAATTTAGGCGTACGGTGTTCAACTGTGGAGCGCAATAAGTGAACCAAATATAGCAATATTGCAAACATTCCAGTCAAAAGTGCTACGTGGCATTGTGAATGCGCTTTTTTAGTTCGTGCCAAATATAGGATCTTAAAGTGGAAACCATCATAGGCGTTGTTGAAAACACTAGTGCCAATATATAAAGCTTGTCTTCAGAATCACTCTCATGCCAGAGATTGTTTCAGTGTGAAGATATGATCCTTTGGATCCATCAAACAGAAATTAGAATAAAATAATTAGTGCTGAAGTTTCATGTCAAATCAATCCTAAAAGTATAGTTTCGGTAATTTTGGGTCAAGATTTAGAGATGAGTCGTGTGGTTGCAAAATAAATTCTACTTGATTCTTTTGGAGAAGACCAAAAGAATCGAGTAGAATTTACCCAGGACAATGTAGAAGCAATTAGAGACAACTCAGAAATATTTAAATGGATCTCTACAGGGGACAAGTAATTGGTTTATGGATATGATTCCAAGCAAGCACGTTAGAGTCGTATCTATCAAGGTGATGCTCATTATTATCTTCGACCAGGAATGTGTTGTTCATTATGAATATGTTCTAAAAGGTCAAATGGTGAACAAAATTTGATAATACCATTTAATGATATTATAAAGAAGTTTTGAAACGATTATGTGGCGAAATAAAATGGAATTAACGTGATTTGTGAAAAAATAGCGACTGGGCGGTTCACCAAGATAACATACTTGCTCATTCGTTGGAACTTATACGGCAATTTCTTGTAAATTTCTACATTGTTCAGCTACGTCAGCCACCTTACAGTTCTGACTTAGCTCCCTGCGACTTCTGGCTGTTCCCGAAATTTAAATATCCTATTAAGGAAAGAAGACTCAACGACGTGAAGGAGATAAAAATGAATACGACGAACAGCTGTTAGTTTTCCGATACTGAATTTAAGGAATGTTTCCGAAAGTGGAAGGATTGCTGGAAGAATATTGTCGCTTCTCAAGGGGAGTACTGTAATAGCTCGATATACGGTCATGTGTATGCGTAACACTTCGGCAAGGCTACAGCCTCGCTTTTAATACAAACATTAACGTGTTATCTAAACACGACCTTACTCCGTATTTGTTGCATACACAAGACTATGCATCAGGGTTATGCATTTGTTCTCGAAACAAATTATAAGTAAGACAAGGATCTTTCTCTAGTATATATAGACGATAGTTTAAGTCATAGGGAGTTACAGCCAGTCAGTGGTGCGAACTGTGTTACATCTTAATAACCACGTTCTGCCCTGTCTGAGTTGAACCAAGTATAATATGTACATCTTGTAAATAATATTGTTATTCAGTTTGTAAGCGTTGAGTTAATAATAGAATGTTACCCGAACTTCGAGAGTGTATCATTTAGTTCTTTATTCCGCCTCGAACCTGCAACCCAATGTGGCCGCACAAACGGCCCACATTACATGCCGATCCTCCAGGCACATAGGACCTTACATGGACGATCCATCCTACCCACTTTACAAGGCGATTCTGCATACCTAGGGCATAGGACCTTTACAGTACTTTGAAGGGGACACCATTGACCAGATTTACCTTCTTTTATTGTTACAGTACAGGTCGAATACTTCGGAACAAACCGCGTATTTTAGCAGCTGTGATGTTTCAATGTTGCAAGTTATGGAGTTCTATTATGACTTTAGAATCAGGCTATTTGCATTTTCTGAAAAAAGCTTATGTTACAGAATAAGTAGAATTTTTTTGGATAAAAATACAAATCTATGTAATTTATTAAATTTCATACATATAGCTATGTTAATGTTAAATATAATTAAACATCTAAGAGTGAATAAAGAGAAAAATAGAATAGCCATGTTTAATTCTTCATTTCACTGCACCGTATCTATTTTATTCAGTTTATGATATAACACAGATAGAAAGTGGCAATAGTATACGAATGTTTTGCATTTTATTTGGTGTAGAAAGTTGTTATGCAGTGAAAACAAGATTTTATATATACGTTCAAAATTATATTTCGTTTGGTAGAAACATGTTATTGCCACAAAACACTTTATACACTATAGGACAATCGAAATACTCGTATATTAGAGAGCTATGCTCATAGTACTTGTAAGTTATAATGAATTTGTACGACCGAAGACTAGATACTCGATATTACCATTTGCAGGTTGGAATGGCTTTCTATCTTCACTACTCACACAATGGCGTTGTTGGAGAGATTATATATCAATCCGCCTTTGTAATTGTGACATATACGAGGATGGTTCAGAAACTATGTGGCCTAATACAGATAACGCAGGTTTTTTTCCAAAAAAGCATTTTATTATTCAATAAAGTCTCTTGCTCGCTCAACACACTTATTCCAACGATATTTCAAATTAGTAATGCCTTAATTGTAGGTCGATGAATCCAATTTGACGAAAATTTCTTACCATCGAGTAATTTTTTCAGGTTTGGAAAGAGATGATAATCGCCGAGAGCCAGATCTGGGGAATAGGGTGAATGAGGCACTAATGCAAAACCCAATTCACGAGTTTTTGCCATTGTAATCGCAGACTTGTGGACAGATGCGTTATTCTGATGGAAAATAAATTTCTTCTTTGTCAATTGAGGCCGTTCCTTTATGATCTTGTCGCTTAATTGTTACAACGAATTGTCATAATATTCCTCATTATTGTTTTTATCTTTTATAAATAGTCGACCAAGATAATGCCATGAGAGTCCCAAAAACAGTTGCCATAACCGTTCGTACTGACAAAACCGTTCTTGCCTTCTCTGGTGGCGGGGAACCTTTTTTTTTAATTGTTTGGATTATTCTTTGGTTTCGGAAGTTTATGAATATTTGTAACGGAGAGCATATAAACGCCGGAATATCGCTGATTTAAGTGTATGGAGAAAAATAAAACGTTTTTTGTACCTACAAGGTTGTCTCTTAAATTATGTTCCTGTCAAATAACCTTCCTACATGACTACACTCTGATATATTTTAATGAGGATACCAAGTTCTAAATTTACATATTTTACAGATACAAATTTACAGAGAAATTTCGACAATGAAGCGTTAGTTCTATAAGATATAAGGCTAATTAAAACTTTTTGCATTGTGATAATCGTTTTATTTAATAACGAGAGAAATACGAGTGATGTCTTTTTAGTTTTGCATATAGATTCATAGAGGGCGCCAATAATAGAACGTCAGGTGTTAAAATTAATCTCAATATTTCGTTAACCTAAATCTAAAGTTTCATCAAGATACGGCAAGTGATTTAGACATAGTGAATTTTTAAAGTTTATAAGTTGCCAAAAATGGAATCGAGTCGAGAAAATTCTGGAGCAATAATTTTTTACACTTTTCGGAGAAGATTAACTTAACAACTATGTCTTGCTGAGTTGTTTTGTTTTTGAAGTTGAAGCACTACATCAATCGACAATTTGACGTTGGTACTGTGATGATTCCAGGACAGGTTCGCCAAGAACAGCAATCACCCACAAAAACATCGACGCTGTGTGCCGTCTGACTAAGGAAGATAGATATGTGACATATCGTGAAATTGAGATATTCATGGGTATTTCAAACACCTCGATCGAAACGATCCTACTACATGATGAACTAGGTGTGAGAAAGTTAATTTCCCGTTGGATTCCGCATCTTTTAACCGAAGAGCCAAAGTCGGCTCGCGTTAATTAGTGCCGAAAAACTTTGAGCCAGTTCAATAGCGGAAATTCAAAAACATCTCGAGCCTCGTAAGTGACGATGAATCACGGATTTATTTTTATGAACCCGAAAATAAAGTCGGTCCGCTGTTTGGGTGTTTCAAGATAAAGAGAATCCGACAAAAGTTATCCGTTAGTGAAGTGTCTCGAAAAAGATGGTCGCACCGTTTGTCTTAAAATCAGGTAGCTACAATTCCTTTGTAAGATGGAAGAACGGTTAATGCGAATTGGTACATAACCGTTTGTTTGCCAGAAATAATTGCCTTCGTTCCGAGAAACCAACCTACAACGGCGAATCATCCTGCGCCATAACAGCTCGAAATACAATTGAGTTTTTGGAGCAGTAAAATATCGAATTACTGGAACCTAAATCCCAACGATTCTTTTGCGATCCCAAAAATTAAGAATGGAATGCGGGGTCGACGATTTAAATCGCCGGAAGAAGCAATAGACGCTTTCAAAAGGGCAATTTTGACTGTCCCAACTGAAGACTGGGATAACTGCGTGTATCAATTTTTGTGAAAATATTTTGGAAAGCAATAAATCACTTTCAGTCGATCCACTGCTTGATTTTATGGCTATTTGCAACACTAAAAACACATCCCTCGTATTCTAAATTAGCAGAAGTGATTAAATAATACAAGTATTTACCACTTAAAACAATAGGCCTTCAAAAATACAATGAAATAAGAATGGTAATATTAGCAAATTACGTAATTTAAAACGTAATTTATATTCAGTTGACACATTCGTATATAACTGCATGAATATATTTGAATCATTGACACGAAGTGTTAAACAAATAGCGCCTGTGAAATTTCACATTTTCGAGTCAAGGTTCCTTTCAAATTGATTTTGTATGATAAAAACGACCTTTACTCACGCGCGCATTGCTTTCGAAGCTCGCTCAAAAACCTTTACTAAATACACACGTAAAACAAATAGGCACGTTAGACATATCATAATTTAATACCACGCATGTATAAATGAATCGTTAAATTTTTAATATCTGCATTACGTTTCCGTTAGAGTTCGCAGATCAATAACCATGTCTCCAAAGGGTCTGCTGGCATGAACCACACGCAAATACAATGTTTTACGAATCCTTTTTTTCCAGCTGTCTATATATATTTCCAAAGAGGTTCGTCGTTATATATAGGCCCGTTTTATTCTTTATAAATATATACGATAAATTTTCTAGAGCGCCTCCCTCGTACATCTGGGATCGTTTTTTATTTGTCCGGGTTTATAAATAATGTACTAAATTGGTAATAGGACAATTTTATAATATTGAACAATATGACGAATGGTTTTCCTTTTTTGGGGCTCTATTTTATATACAGCCTTTTATGATTTAAATACGCTTTGAGTAATTTTTCTTGTGTATGAATGTGTTACAATTTGTTATGAAAGATAATAATAAAAATAATGATTAGATTTCAGTAATAATATAATAATAATATTGTTTTACTACTCATGACATTGATATCACTAATTTTTAAATTGATTACGATGGTTGAAATTATATTTGAACCATTAGAGTTTCAAATTATCGGACTATCGAGATTTCGCATTTCGAATTGTTTGACATTCAATTTCTGACATGAGAAATGTCACCTTTGGTATATTTTTTCGGAAGTGCTTTAATTGGTTAAAATGAGTGATGATAGTGATGCAGAGTCAAAAGAAATACAAAAGCGGCTAATAATACATTTTATAATTTAATTCCTCCCAAGTCGAAACACATTTACGAGTTCACTTATAGAAAGTTTATGGCCTGGAGAACTAAAAAACAAAGCAAATAATTTTCTGAGGAAGTCTTTGGTGCTTATTTTTCAGAATTGGTTGAAGAGAAGAAACCCTCAACACTCTGGGCCCAGTACTGGATGCTGAGGACTACTGTTTCGATAAAAAATGGCGTCGATATTTCGTAAGTATTTAAAGTTACGGTCATTTGTAAAACGAAAATCAAATGGGTATCATCCAAAAAAATCTAAAACCTTTACGAAAGAAGAGATAGCCAAATTTATAATTGAAGCTCCTGATCATGTTTACTTGTTTAAAAAAGTTTTTCTTTCGTACTTTTTACTTTCCATTCGTTATAGGTCGTACTTATAATGGGAATTTCAGGCACTTGTCGGTGCGACGAACTTTATAAGTTAAAATTGACAGATATTGACACCACTTAAGACATAATTGTAACACTTTCAGACACCAAAAATAATACAACAATAAGGTTTGTCATTTCTCAGAAATACGTTGAAGTGTGCAAAAAGTATCTATCATTTCACCTTCCAAATCCAGAAAATTTAAGATTGTTTTGCAATTATCAAGCTGGAAAGTGTACAAGGCAATTTGTTGGCATAAATAAAATTAGCGCAGTGCCGAAAACTATAGCTACTTATTTAAAATTAAGCAATCCGCAAGAATACATTATGTTAATTAACGCAGGAGGCAACATAACTATGTTCAAAAGACACCGCGGATGGAAATCGTCGGCTATAGCTGGAAGCTACATCGATGAATCTTTAAACGCAAAAAAATATATAGCGACCAAGTTATTTACAGATAAACAATCAACAAGCTCAAGCTCCTCAAATTCAGTTATTCCTGATGGGTCCTGTCAAATGAATTCAAATACTTCCAATAAATGTATAAATACAATTGGCGCTAATTTCACAAATTCTTTTATTATAGTTAATGTATATCAAAAATACTAAGAAATGGTTTATTAACGTTTATTTAAAAAATTCGTAGAAAAAATAGTATATGCAACTCGTGGCTGATAAAATTTCAACGTCTCGAGTTACTCTTTTCAAAAAAAAAAAACACTCTCAAAATTGAAATTTTATTTCAACCACTTGTCCCATAATATACTATTATCCACAATCACATTATAATAGGAGTTTTATCCACCCTAATGAACCATATAAAGCGAAATAATGAAAAAATATAGACTTAACTATAGCAACCAGTATGTATGACAGCCTGCCACATTTCATTTTATGAATAAGAATATTTTTGAATTAAATTTCAATAATTCCATTGTGTTAATGTGGTGATTGTGGATAAAACCTTGTGTTGCACGCGTGTTTTAGATGCATTTTATCCACTTATGAAACTTAAACGTACGAACTTGCGTTTAAACATTCTTGCGTGGATAAAATGCTTTATCAAAACACATACAATAAATAACTATTAACAAGTGTTCATTTGAAAAGTCAATCTAGTAGCATGTGATTTACTGAGAACATTTTGAAGTATGTCGTAAATTAAAATTTACTACTTAACCTACGAAGTCGTATATTTTGACAGTTTCATACATACAAATAAATAACAAATAATAGGTATTTATTGAAAACTATAACAAATGTTGAAAATGTTGTCCTTCAAGATCAATGCACTTTAAAATCCTCCATTCAAAATTAATTAATTTCCATGCATTTCTGTTTGATTCTCTGTAGCATATCATTCAAATTCAATATAGGTGTTCGAAATATGTTATTTTTTAGATAAGGCCACAAAAAGAAGTCGCAAAGTGTTAAATCGCATGAACGTGCAGGCCAGGCAATTTCAGTATTTCGACTAATTATACGCTCATCAAAAAATTCTCTTAAATAATCCAAAGATTCTGCAGTACAGTGACAAGGTGCTCCGTCTTGTTGGAAATATGCATTTTGAAGTTCAGCATCATGCAACTGATTGACAAATGGTTGTAAAATTTCCGTACGGTACCTTTGAGCAGTTAACGTTCCCTGAAAAAATATTGGTCCAATGATTCGCCTTTGGCTTATCGCTGCCCAACCACAAATTTTCTCTGGATGTAGCGATTCTTCATTAATTACATGTGGATTTTCACTACTCCAAATTCTTGTATTTTGTGAATTTAGGTATCCCGTTTTATAAAACCATGCTTCATCAGTAAAGATGACTCTTTGCGAAAGTTCTCCATTATTGTTCATATTTACAAACCAATTACAAAACTGTAGTCTATGTGGGTAATCAATTTCTAACAATTCTTGTACTGCTGTGACACGGTATGGATAAAGTTGCTTATCTTTTTTTAATAACTTGTGAGTTGTGCCAACAGAAAGGTTTATTTGTTGAGTCAAATGTCGAACAGATGTTTGTCTTTCATTTTTCATAATTTTTTCAACACGATTGACAACTTGAGGTGTACGTTTTTTAACTGCTCCGCTGCCTGATTTTCTTAAGAGACTACCAGTTTCAGAAAAAAGTTTTAAAGTTCTATCCAAAGTATTCTTAAATTGTATATAATCTATTACAAAATGTGGAAACTCAACTTGAAATTCTACCATGCAATCTTGAACTGAATAAACCCATAAACCATCAATTTTATTACCACTTCGAAAATAAGCCTGGACTAAAAAAAAAATTAAGTTCTAAAGTGAAAGCCATTTTAAAATGAGAAGCAATTTATTTAAATCAGAATCGACGCACGATTATTTTATGCACTAACTGATATTTGTGATTGACATTATCAAATGTCATTTGGATTTACGTTTACATTATGGAACAACAAACACATACTAATATATTTGCGTCTTATTTTATCAAAATTTCAAAGTAACCTAGATTGACTTTTCAAATGAACACTTGTTATTTGTCCAACAATATAATAAGATACATAAAATGTGTTTTTCTCTACGTCCGTTATAATATCTTGAGTTTTTTTTCATTCATTTGCATTCAGAAATTGTATGATTCATGAATCTATCGAAAAGCGTTTGGAAAAGTGCCATGGCGGTTCATTTTTTCACGTTTTTGCGTTAAAAAATGCCGTGACGTTTTTTGTCTGGTTAAAAGGAGTGTCATTACTTATTATTAGTCATGGAGAATGACGCTGAAGAAAGATTCAACTACACACTAGAAGATATTGTCGAGTCGGCAACTACAGCGACGATGAATCTTCTTATTGAGAAATCCAAGGAGCAATATTTAAAGGAACATAATTCTTTTATGGACTGGTGTATTAGAAAAGGCATAAACAGCTTCTTCGAAAGAGTATTACTAGCTTACTTTGAAAAGAAATACAAAATGTGGATGGAAGTCTTCAACCGTTTGGTCAACTTATTCAAAATTGAAGTACACCCTAATGATAAATAACGATGTAGACATCAGTAAATACTCGAAACTCATTGCGTATTTGAAAAGTAAATCAGTTGGATACAAACCTAAAAAATCCAAAACATTCTCCAGGCAAGAAAATTTTTGTTACAAGCTCCAAACGATCATTATCTTATGCATAAGGTATATTATTGACAACATGAAATTTTAATGCAAACTTAATTGTTCATATCATGTACCTATTAGGTTGCTTTAATATTCGGAATTGCTGGAGCTCTGCAGAGGAAAGAATTGTATAAAATATAGTGTGAGGATATTAATGATACTGGAAACGTTTTAACTATCACAGTGCCTGCTACTAAATGTTCAACGTCGATTTACTATTATTGGTGAAACATCTGACAATGAACTAAATTTGATAAACATTTATAAAAAATATAAAACCAAATGATTCGAAAATGTCAAAACCGATCACTTGTTTTTACAGTATAGAAATGAAAATCCAAAACTAAGGTTGTAGGTATAAATACCTTTTCAAAAATTCCCTCACTTATCGCAACATATCTGAATATACCTAATCCAAAAAACTACACCAGGCATACATTTCGACGATCTTCGGCATCTCTATTGATGGATTCCGGTGGCGATATAATTCAACTAAAGAAGCACGGTGGATGGAAATCTAGCACAGTAGCTGAGGGTTACGTAGACGACTCAATGCAAAATAAAATTGATTCTGCCGCAAAAATTTTAGCGGGAACTAGTTCGGTTTCAAGCAACGTTTTAAATCTTCATAATCTTACTAACGAGGCAACAACTACAAATACAACTATAGACGAAATTATTTCTTCAAACTTATTAAATGTTGCCAATTCAAATACTAATGTATCAGAATAATTGAAACATACATGAGTAGGTAAACCCCACCAGTTTTGTATAAAACAAAGGTATTTTTAATAATATAAAATATTAAAAATCTGGTGTGAAGAACACAAATACAGGTTAACTATTAATATTTTTGTGAACGTGTCCGAACATATCCCTCCCCAGAGACGTAGATACGTATTTCGCCTTTCTACAGGCTCATCGGTACGCCCCTGCTGGAGAAAGGATATTCTCAGACACATTCACAAAAAAGAACCACATCGCCACATCACAGAAATTATCCAGACCGGGCGTAGAAGTAAATTCTGCGCTGCCTGTTGTCAGACAGCGGAAGTACCTCGCCCCGTCGACATAACCCAATGTGAAGTAACGACGACCTTCCAAAGGTGGCACAGCCAATCTCTCTAGAAACTGCATTTTGTTTGTGTCTTCACTCATACTACGGACTAACCGCATGTCTAATGTATCAGAATAATTGAAACATACATGAGTAGGTAAACCCCACCAGTTTTGTATAATACAAAGGTATTTTTAATAATATAAAATATTAAAAATCTGGTGTGAAGAACACAAATACAGGTTCACTATTAATATTTTTGTGAACGTGTCCGAACATATCCCACCCTAGAGACGTAGATACGTATTTCGCCTTTCTACAGGCTCATCGGTACGCCCCTGCTGGAGAACGGATATTCTCAGACACATTCACAAAAAAGAACCACATCGCCACATCACAGAAATTATCCAGACCGGGCGTAGAAGTAAATTATGCGCTGCCTGTTGTCAGACAGCTGAAGTACCTTGCCCCGTCCACATAACCAATGTGAAGTAACGACGACCTTCCAAAGGTGGTTAGTCCGTAGTATGAGTGAAGACACAAACAAAATGCAGTTTCTAGAGAGATTGGCTGTGCCACCTTTGGAAGGTCGTCGTTACTTCACATTGGGTTATGTCGACGGGGCGAGGTACTTCCGCTGTCTGACAACAGGCAGCGCAGAATTTACTTCTACGCCCGGTCTGGATAATTTCTGTGATGTGGCGATGTGGTTCTTTTTTGTGAATGTGTCTGAGAATATCCTTTCTCCAGCAGGGGCGATATGTTCGGACACGTTCACAAAAATATTAATAGTGAACCTGTATTTGTGTTCTTCACACCAGATTTTTAATATTTTATATTATTAAAAATACCTTTGTATCAAATACTAATACTAATGTAGCTTCTTCTTCACTTCAAATTAATAATGTTCATAATTGTACCTTTAATATTACTATTAAAAAATAAAAATTAATAAAAGTTTTATCGAATTTATTTAAATCTATTGACGTAGAAAAAATTTTGTATGAAACTCGTGAGTCAAGCAACTTTTTTCCACTTGTAGGAATTGCCGCAAATTGGGCAAATTTTCATACTCGTGAAAAAAAAAGGATTACTTTACTCACTTATAGTATAAATAACTATTTTTAAATTCATACTCAAAGATAGCTTTGTATAAGAAAATTAATACTGGTAGCCGTAACTTTGTGGTAATTAATTTTGAAAATTAAATAAAATAAAACAATAACTTTGTTATATATACCACTTTATTCACATATAATTGTGACCGCGGTTTCGACATATGTATCGACGTATCGATGTATCGACGTATATCGACGTATGTCGAAACCGCGGTCACAATTATATGTGAATAAAGTGGTATATATAACAAAGTTATTGTTTTATTTTATTTAATTTTCAGATAGCTTTGTAATTACGAAAATAGCCACACTATATTTGTGGAGCAATCAAGCATTCACCATTATACCATTATAAACAGTTTCGAGATATTAATGAAAAACGTCTATTTATGAAACTCATATATTTAAACAAAAAGTAATCCGTGCATTCTATAGAGCTTTGTCAGTACACATCAAACTACAAATTTCAATAATTTTTTCCACTCACACCAGGGTAATTAACAAAAATAAAATGGATTCATCAACTTTTGCTTGATTAGAAGAGAATATACCTAGTTTTGTTTGAAAAAAGACAGAAACATTGGTATTTATTGGATACCACTACTTACCAGATATAATTAAAAAAATTATGAAAACGCTTTATTAATGTTTCTTAACATTTCAATAGAAAATATAACAAAATAAAATTTCATTCTAAAACTCCAAAATATTATATTTTGGATATGAAATTTACTTTGATTTTTAAATATGTACGCCAGGGTCATCTTCAAGACGGTCGGTCACATTCTTCGTTGTCACTGTCTTCGGGCTCATCATCAACTTCAGACAGTATTCTTTTGTACCAGCCAAAATGTTTGTCTTTCTCCCATTTAGCGCCAAATTGTTATTCCATTAGGTAACGAATAGTTTTTATTTTTTTATGTGGAAGATTAAGACCTAAGTTAATTTCTTCTAACTCCATTGGAATGGCTTTTCCTTTCTTGAGTAAACTGTGGTGTTTCGTTCAAAGTATTAGTGACACTGATAGATATTGGCTTTTTTTAAAGGGCCATGTAGATGCCATCTTCATTTGGGACTTATAACACTGCAGTCATAGTTCTGTTGCAGGTATCTTTAGAAATAGATTTATCCAGTTTTGGTTGAAACGTAAATTTAAAATTATTTTCTTTGGATTTATCCAGTTTTGCTTGATTGACTAGGTTTCGAACCTTAGTGTCAACAGGAAATATTGCGCTTTACTTGATTCTGGATTCACCAATTAATTTATCTGACTGCTCTTACTAATAGTACATACTTAGTTTATTTTTCATGTAAAATAGATTTAACCCGTTTTGCTTGATTACTCCTCATTTGCACGTTACTTGTCAAAAGGTATTTGAGCTGTCATTTGTGTTTTGACTACAAGGTTCATAGTTTTGCTTTTAGTGAATATGTTTTTAACCCGATTACAAAAAAATATTATGACCAAGGTATATTTTCGCTACGGTCATCGAGTGGGAGGTGAATGACAATACTCGAGATTGCTACGATGAATTTCAACATCCGTATCTTATTCTCGCATTGCCATTTGATGATTTCCGTCAATATTTGCGACTGTTTCATGAGACTGGCTCCATTTTACGTAAAGAAGGAAGTTAGCGACCTAAAAAGAGAAGTGTGGAGGTAATAGAACATGTAACACAGATTATCGATGAAGCGCCCCGAACATGTGTACGTCGGCTAGCACAGCAATTTGAATTAGCTGCCAGTACTTATATGCCAGTACAATATTAAAGGATTTGCAATTGTATTCCTACCTTATGTTAGCCGCCCAACAATTATATGAAACTGATTATCCGCAACGTGTCACATATTGCCGACGGTTTCTAAACGCTGTTAACAATGCCCTCTTGGAAAGTACTTTTTTTTTACAGATGAGATGTGGTGTTATTTAGAAGGCTACATTAATTTACAAAACATGAGAATGTGGGGTCCCGAAAATCCCAATTTCTTCGAAGAGGTTGTTCCACTTAATCCACAAAAAGTAGACGTGTGAGCAGCAGTTTCAAGGCGTAGACTAGTTGGGTCATCCTTTTTTGAAGGTAAAAAACCAATAATGTTTTTATAGTAAACATTAAGAATGCATGTTTGCACTTTGAACGCAGAACGATATCGGGAAGAGACTTTAATTTTTTGATGAAATTCACGACGATGAATTACAATTTGGGTATTATCAACAAGACGGAGCCACAGCCCACAGATCACATGAAACCTTAAACATGATAAGTGAATCTTTTGACAATAGTATTTATTAGAAGTCGCAATACACCCACTCCATATCCACCGAGATTCTGTGACTTTACTTCATGCGACTTCCTTTTATAGCCGTATATAAAGAACTCAATTTTTCAACAGCTAATACACGACCTGAATGATCTTGGCCACAGAATACCGGAAAAAATAAATGAAATCAATAACCTTCCTACTATGCTGCAAAATGTTCCCAACGGTATTAGGCAAAGACATCAGAAGTGTCTCGAGGAAGATTGGGGGAAATTCGATAATTTATTATAAATGTATGCTTGTATTACTTTGTAGCAATCACCATACGAACATAAAAAAATTTCAAACTACAAACTTATTCTTTGTGTTTATGATTAACTGTAAAATAAAGTTATGTAGAATTTGTAGTGTGGTACTCTTCACAATCTACATTTGATTACTTACTTTGAGTATGAATTTAAAAACACACCTGTTATATACAAATACAAATAAAAGGAGAAGAAAAAGAAACAAATAAAATAAATAATAATGTAATTATTACAAGTGTAGTACAAGTATCAAATCATGTATCCTCATACTAACGCTCAGCGAAGCGGCACATATTAATTAGCGGAGAGTTCCAGAAAGCGTTCGTTCACACTGTTGGAAGGAATTGTGACTGAGCAAGCGGCAAGACGAGAAATATGAAAATCAATGCTAGATAAGGACAGTCAATTCTTCCATGAATTAATTTCAATAGTAAACGTGCGCTATGGGCCTCCCTTCTGAATATAAGGGGCCGTTTTTATCTTCCCGGAGTAGACATGAAAACAAAAGACTAGAGAATCAATAAAAATTTATTTTTCAATATAGTTTCCTTGCTTTTGAATACAGGTATTACAAAGTTTCAATAACTTCTTTAATCCACCGTAAAAAAAAATATTCTTTTTGTTTCTCTGCAAAATGTTTCTCAACAGCTGATGCAAGTTTGTCATCGTCTTTAAATTTAGTTCCCCTAAGTGCCTTTTTTGAGATTTGGAAATAAAAAGTTGTCATTGGGTGCCTAATTTGGACTCAATTTCTTCAAAGCCACAATTAGCAAGAACAGCTTCTGAATGTTTTGACTTGTGCACTGGTGCATTATCGTGGAGCAACGTGAGTTTTCCGCGCTTTTTCGCTTTATTAGAAACTTTGCGTCGAAGCATCAAACTTACATAATACTCTCCATTTACCATGCCACCTTATTCATATAATCAATCAGCAAAATTATTTGACAATCCTAAAAATCTGTTGCCATTATTTATCCTGCAGAAGAGGTGATTCATGCCCTTGCTTTATATTCATGAATAGTGGGAATTTTTCCAGTTCAATATAGAACGATCGATTATTTCAAAACTGAAAAAAAGATTCCAAAGGAAATTTAGTAGATTATAGATCATATACTGATTGTCCAAAATATGCGTGCACATGCTTATAAATTTTATATTTAATATCAATTCTCAAAATTAATTATGTTAATTAACTCTACAGATTTTTTCGCACTTCGATATGTTATTAAAATTGATTATTTAGGCCTAGGTATTGTTGAAAATGCGAAACGGTGAAATCGCAAACTGCGAGATCACTTCAATTGGAATTTGGACGCATTCGTAAACATCAATTCGTTAACCGTTGTCGGATCTTTAACATAAATTTTATTTTAAGAAGTCCCTATAAGAGGAAGTCCATAGTCATGAGGTTTGATTAAACCTCTTCGTCCGTTTAATAAATTTGTGTCAAGATAATACCTTATTTTACGACAAACCTGTCATGTCCTATTGAATCTTTTTGAATACGCGATATGACAGGTTCTTACAAGTGCATTCGAATAAACAGTATCGATTACAGTATCGTTAAAAATATTAATTACATCATAAAACACACAGTTATTCGTATTATGTTCATATTACATATGATTATGATGCATTAATAATTAAATTTAAACATTAAAAACTTAAAAGCAAATTACCAGCTTTATCACCAAATGATTGAAGAGGAATTACTGAATTTCAAATACTGCATAAGCAACTTTAATCGTAACGCTGTATTCCGTCAGAACTTACCTGAAAATATATTCAGAGAATTTTTCACACAATTTAATAGACATTATCTAAACAAATTTCCGGTAAGACTCATGAAAGGTAACAATACACCAAGTGAACCTAAATCTAACAACGAAAACCTAACTAACATGAAAGAAATGTTTCATATATTAGATATAATTCAAAACATACAAAAGCAAAAGAATCATACACAATCGCTAAATCATACCAGACAAAATATAACTTACGTCTTGACAATGCAGAAAAGAGCTCCAATAAAAACTTCATGTAGAATTCTGATAATAAATCAAAAGCAGCGTGGAGAATAATAATCAAATATAAATCGCATTACTGAGAGGGAGAGCTTTTTGTCAGATTTAGGACCCAATGATTTTAATTTATTCTTCACGACTATTCCGGAAATAATCGCCTCTGAGATATCACATAGAAATCATAATGCTACACATTTTCTACAGAGATCTGGCAGGCATCTGAATAGATCTTCCTATGTACATTCAACATGCGATATGCAAGTCTATACAGTTATTATGGACATAAAAACTTCAAAGCGGGAAATATTTATGGAATGTCAGCAATTGTTATAAAGCATGTAGCTTTCTGTATTTATATCAGAACCCCTAGCAAGACTATTTAATAGGTGGTTAAATAATAATATTTTTCCGAAAGAGTTAAAGATGGATAATGTGGTGCCGCTTTTTAAATCTGTAAATAATAACGATCCAGGAAGTTATACAAATTAATAAATATTACTAGTAATAATAATAATAATAATTTACGCCTTAGCATCTCCCAACAGCTTCACACCAATTACAGGGGACATTGGCGGATCATGAGTTATTATTATCAGAGAGCGGACTCGAGCGATTGTTGATTCATAGCCCATAGCCGTCTGCTTTGTATTCGCAATAGGTTTGTTTCTGTAAGCGATCCGTGAGTTTCGAACAAATTGATACGTGTGGAAAACTGGATAAGTGGCACATACCTACACACTGGGAGAAATATGGGTATTTTTACATAATAACTGCCGGATAATTTACAGAAGATATTACGTATTTCTTGAATTACATAATTCATTGTGGAATAAGTCCTTACCCTTTAAAAGTTCAGATCATTTAACTGTAATCGGGTATTACATTGTAAACCGAAAATATTACATCTGAATAATACATAACCTTTAACGTGAAACAAATTCATTTACATAATTGGTTATGTAATGCGCGCGCACCGAGTTGGCTCACGTGAATAACTTTCGCCATTTTAACCTAACTTTATCTTTGGTCAGTGTGTTGTGATTTGTGACATCTTTATCTTGGTAAGTAGTTTTTTTTAGATATTTAGCATGCGATGAGGTGTGTTATATGTAATTATTACTGCAGTACAATTAAAAACTATAATAATCACATCACCAATACGTTCACCGTCGTTGGAAAAATGTTCGATTTAAATATGTTATCGATAATTGTAGAATGGCATTAAAAACCCTACAATGGTTTTAAGACACACATGTACAAATATCATGCTAAAATAAGAATACCAAGTACCGTTGATCAACGAAATCGGGATATTTGTTGTACAATTACCGTTTGTAATTTTAAAGCTAATAATAAAAGAGACATGTTTCAACATGCATACATGCACGTAAAAAGCGGACAAACTCTGAAATGTCCATTGTTTTATGAATGTAAATATATTATATGAAATATATGAATGTGCATATTATATTATAAATATATGAATGTGTATAATTTTATTTACAGAAACCATGAAATCTTTGTATACCGTTTGGTCTCAGAAAAGGGACAAGAAGGCATTAGTCGTTATTGATGATAGTGTCGACAACCCTTATATAAATTTAATACTGCAAGGTAAAAATATACAAATTATATATAATTTTATTGATCTTATAACTTGTCTAAACTTTTAAAATTACTTAGATATATAATATGTTTTTTCGTAGCCGTGAAGTTCCTTTATTGTACTCAAACTTTTTAATAAATATTTTGATTACCTATGTTGAAAATTTGTTTGAGGTTTCGGTAATTTTACATTTTTACCTTCATCAGAATGCAATTATAAGTTCGTTAGTGATAAATTATTTATTGCGAAATACTTTCAAAATGAAAATATTTTTTATAGGCAGACATTTTAAAATTGCGAGTATATTTTAATTAATATTTTCAAACGGTATACATATATTATACGACGTCAAAAATTGAAATAAACAGTTTTTAATTCAGCTTTTGACGAGATTTACAGTATATTGCTCATAACAAAATAATTTTGAAAGTATTATAATATTCAGATAAAAATAATTTATCGCTACGGAAATTATAAATATATTCTGATGAAGGTAGAAAATGTAAAATTACCGAAAGCTCAAGAAATAAATGTTGAAATAAATCTAAATACATATTTACCATCCAGCCGTCAAGACGATTACATTTACTTAGTACATTAAAGTTTAAAATAACTTATAGATCATTTTTTGTTGTCTAGAAACATTCACCAGATTAAGTAGTGTTCTGCCAATCATAATACAAATGCTTCTACAAAGTGTTTATTTTTTGTTTTAGCTTCCGTTAAATTAGAAATCGACGGCAGTAACATCGTATTAGAAAAAAATGGTACAGCAATTGACGAAGATGTGTTGCCCTACGTTAAAACAGAAGTTTTAATACTATTAGAAAAGGATCAAGTTTGGAGGCCACCACATGGAGGAAGTGCATCGTCAACGATAACGGTTGCCTCAACAAGTTCTAATCTTACAAGTACAACTACAGACGAAATAAATTGCAATGAGGAATACCATTGGCATAATTTTGAAGTACCTTTCTCAAACTGAACAAAAAAGCAGCTAGATCAATTTGAGAATCATATAAAAGATAGAAATGCAGTTACACAACTAATACAGTTAACAGTAAATGCAATGCGTAATATTAAGACATTTATTCCAACAAAAGCATTTAAAATAGTCGCGAAGAAAATAATAGATATGTATCCTGATATAATTCAAGACGTAGATGATGACAATGTTGTTCTTGGAGATGGCACACATTCTGTTTATTGCAAATTACAAGATCGTAACAACTATTTAAATCGTCCACATAAAAGATCTATTCCACTAATTATGTCCCCAACTACATCGAAGAAAATGTTTCTCAGTCAAAGGGCTGGCTGTCCTAACTGGAGCCCGCCTGTGGAGGAAGTAAGTACCTCTATATTGGAGATGGCTAAAAAATTTCAACAAATCGATGACATTCATTTTTATGAAATATGTGAGAAATCGTATTCAGCAATACGAAATTACCTGAATGTTGAAGTTTTACCTACTATAAGCATAATCCAGGAGAAATGGCCAATATTGTTCTCAAAAAAAATCAATTTACTGGCATTTTGGAAAACTAACAAATTCAGACATTCATTTGCTAGATAATATTGCGACGAAATCCGGAAAGATATTGCAGTTCACTGCACTCAAAGGAGCATCCGTAGTAAATAAGGAAAACGAAAATCCAGAGGAACTTCCCCTCATTGTCACGCTGACTTTGGCTAAGTATTTCAAAGAAAATATTTAAATGCTTTTTATTCAGCGCGAGGTAAGACACGCTTGACTATTACCACATTGCTTGCTAAACTTAGTTGCATTTTCTTTTCAGGACGATTTGCAACTGGTCTTGGACGAATTGCCTCTAACACCTTGTATGGTCAAACTTTGTAAATAAACATGTATTTTATTGAATATGTAGATGCATCAGTAAATATCTATATATAAACATTGCACCTAATATTATATTTTTTTGATTAACGACAAATATTTGGTGAAATGTTCAAAGTTTAGCCTTTTCCTAAATTTTTTTATTCAATGCATTAAGCAATAAGAGTAATATTAACTGAACACCATATTTTCTTTTAACATAGATATTTAGAAGAAAAGCTTTCTAATTACTATAACATTTTCGTTTATGTGTGTTAAGCCTCCTAAATTCTGACTAAATTTCGTGAAGCTTGGTGTAGATATAAGTTAGCTATTGCCTAGAAAGAGTAACACATTGCATTGCATTTTCCTAATAAAACAATACTGTAATTTAAGGCTACCAAATATCATTCTAGTCAAAACTTCAGAAAAGAATTTTATTTCAGGCTGGTAGGTACTACTGCTACATAGAAAAGACAAACATAGATGAAGAGGGGTATTGTACATTTTTAGAAGGCCTAAAAGTGGCATTTTGCCTATATTTTATTTTCAATTTGAAATATCCGCCACAATTAGAGGTAACATTGGAATTCTTGCAAAGATTATTTTGTAAAATCCACCCAGATGCAGGATCAAAAACAAAAAGATGTCAGCGTCAAAGAGAAAATTTTTTAACTTTTTAAATAAGTTTAAAGACTTTAATGTACAATAATTTAATTGTATAACTATTATATTTATTTGAATTTAATGAGTTTCATGTTATATAAGTATACACTAGCGAACGAAAGTCCTTGGACAGTAGCGTTTACCCAGAAAAAGACAAAAACACGTTATCTTTCACTGTACTATCTTTCACGATGACATTCCGAAAGTACCAGATGCTACCGTGAAAGATACCATGTCTTCGCCACTTCATATGAAATGTAGTCAAAGCACTACTGTCCAAGGACTTTCGTTCACTAGTGTGCCTTTGCTGTATAGGATAACTATTTATTTACTAGTGTCACATAAGAATTTGTTTTTATTTCTTAAGATATAATGTTGAATATTTAAAATTTTCGCTTATTTGCGTATGTTTATGTATTACCATAGTTTTACAATTATATATATATATATATATATATTTTTTTTTTATTGTTAATAAATTCATTTATTTCTGTTACTAGCTGTTTAACTTTTGCTTTGATTGGCATGCACCCCTGACAACTGCAGTTACAACATGAATGGTAAGCATGGATACAGATTCTATAGTATAACTCTATAGGGTCGTGATACTACTTTACAAAGGTTTAAACTTTGCATGGAATAATATCAATATTGATTTTCTAAGAAGCCTGGTAAAATGAAGTATAACAAGTATTAGCAACGACAGTACTGCGAGAAATTACGCTGTAAAATTACATAATTTAACGTTGGCAATTTGTTGCCATACCAAATTATGTAATAATACAGTTTCCGTAATGTTACAAAGCCTAATATATTGTGTACCATTCCAGATTTTATTATGTAATAAAGGCGAGTTTAATTATGTAATATTACAGTTATATATTAGGTGTTTTTCCTGTGTATTTTTAAATAAAGTTTTCTGTACATTTACCATTGTAAATTTACAGAAAATTTTATTTAAAAATACACAGGAAAAACACCTAATATATAACTGTAATATTACATAATTAAACTCGCCCTTTATTACATAATAAAATATGGAAAGATACACAATATATTATGCTCTGTAACGTTACCAATTTACTGTGGAAACTGTATTATTACATAATTTATTATGGCAACAAATTTCCAACGTTAAATTATGTAATTTTACAGCGTAATTTCTCGCAGTGCATATGCAGTTAATATGTGTCAGTCGATGCACAACAGAGCGAATGTAATAAACGGTTTGGTAACCGGCAGCAACTACTGCTGAAGCAAAAGTAATGCTGACAAGCGAATTGCGTATCGAATTTGAATAAAAATAACTTACAAAGAAGAAAACTCAAAACTATGTATTTTCTGTGAAACATTGAAAGTGTAATAAAACATTACTATGATCAACTAAAATTTGTTCAAGGTGTTCCTGTGTTAAATTAGTTTTTTTAGATGTTAAAACGTATTTAAAAATAGAAAATGTCCGTTCCACATCACAACTGCTGATGGGTGCGTGATTAAAATGCTGCAAAAGTGCACCATACTTCGAATGTATAGATTTTTCAATCGGCTATGTGCAGAATTGATATAATATATTCAAATCTGGATTTCTGCTAAATATGGAATCAACGTTTTGTCTCAGCTTGTTTCCAAATTCAGCAGGCATACTTTTTATTCGATCGATAACGGTTTCTAAGTTAATTATCGCCTCTTTTAGGTTAATATCTTGATTTTGCATGTAAGTAATCGTATCTGTAAGACACTGGAAATTAGCTTTCATAAAGTTTAGCTGGTTTTGTAAATTTTCAATTTGTATCAGGTGTTTACAATTAGAAATGCTTTGCGCATCATCATCTTGAAGACGAAAAACAAAGTTTTTTAATTCATCCAAGTGTTGCGAATAGAAAAATGCTACTTCTAGTTAATGAAAATAAAGAGAAATACTAAGAACAGAAAGAAATGGATTAAAAAGAAGAAACGAAAACTACTCCAAAAATATGGTAGTAAATTAAACTTACCATTTATAAAAAATTATAGGATAAATATACAATATAACAATATAAAACGTATTTTTTAAAATACTAAAAGTTGTAACCAAATAACACTTAAAGAAACGAAATCAGGAACAATCCCTTATACAAGAGAATAGAAAATATACTATCTCAAGAACAATAAATATATATATATATATGTATATGCACGTATATTAGCATGTAAACACGAGAATACACTTAGGAAATTAGCGGATATAACTTTTTAAGCGATTATTAGAAAGAAGTCTAACAAAATAATATATAAATGTATATTCCGTCTTACACGCCACTGTAAAATAGAATTTGTGAATAAATAGACACAATAACAACGGAAATAACACCTGCTCGAAGAATGCAATCGAGCAAGTAAATAGTGGGGTTGTTATAACATGCATACTATACTGAGGCCGCCACAACGTTTTATCGGGGCAATTGGTCATTCAATTATGCCCGTGCGTTATATCTGAAGTTTATAGAGAAATACTAAAAAATATATTGATTGAGTATTTTGATAAAATGTCGGTTTTTCTATGATCGGCAATATGGGTATCTAAAATTATTACTTTCGTTTGTATTTTACGTAGTTGCACGCATAAGTTGAACGTTTAATATGTATATGTTTGTTAGAGTATAAATGATTGTTAACGTTAGTTTTTTAACGTTTAAAATCACACGAACAGACACTACATTGACTTGTCCTTGAACAAACCTTAAATATCTGTAGATGTACACACATACATACGGGTGTTCATTTGAAAAGTCAATCTAGTAGCAGGTTATTTACTGAGAACATTTTGAAGTATGTCGTAAATTGAAATTTACTACTTAACCTACGAAGTCGTATATTTTGACAGTTTCATACATACAAATAAATAACAAATGTGATTGACATTATCAAATGTCATCTGGATTTACGTTTACGGAACAACAAACACATACTAATTTATATGCGTCTTATTCTATCAAAATTTCAAAGTAACCTAGATTGACTTTTCAAATGAACACACGTTATGTACAAACGCACATACATACATATTTCAAAGGTAAAATAGCAAATTAAATGAAAAAATGTTTTTAGATATGTAGACAAGCGTTTCTTTCATTTAGTGCCCCTGAATTACTACTAGGATTTTTATGACTTTTATTTACGTTATAGTTTTCAATGCGTTTTTGAAAACTAAAGTAAAATATTTTTTAGTAAGAAAAAAGCAAGAAGTTGTTACGCTTAGAAGTAAACAATGACAAAATACGTAGAAAGAGACAAGTGGACCTAAAATGCCGGGCTCTACTAATGAGTTAGTAGTTAGCTAAGCTATTTGTATGATCACATCACTCGAAATAATTCGTTTTAAAAATTGCACATTTACGTTACATTTTTTGAACTATTAATTATAAAATTGAATTTTATAAAGAGAGACCGGACACTCGGGCTGAAATGACGTCATTACGACGGTCGATATAAATAATCTACAACATCTGTAAGTACATCACGCAGTTACTGAATAGCACTATTCATTCGGTTAACCGCACACAAAAAATAGATGTGCAGTTAACCGAATGAATAGTGCTATTCAACAACTGCGTGATGTACTTACAGATGTTGTAGACTATTTATATCGTCCGTCGTAATGACGTCCATTTCAGCCCGATGTGTCCCGTCTCTACAATAATAATATAACTTTTCTAGTAGATTCGTTTCGAGATGTTTTGCTTTTACTATTACTACTGCACGATGAATTTGCCAAACTGATTTTTTTGCATATTGATGATGTGTTTCCATCGTTATTTTCCGTGCTGTAAAGCTCGTTGCTGTTCTTTGCCTTTCTGAATGTTGTCTAGGGATATTTCAAACAGTTTTATTGGTTTCTGCGCTTAAATGCAAAGACTTAATTAAATTACAGTCCAGCTACACTTTTGTATTTTAAGTAACACTCGTTAAAACTTAATCTCGATTGCATCTATTACTTCCAATCAGTTAATCTTGCTGGAGACAAACATTAAGTATGTATCAATTGCCAAAAATGTATTTATAATTGTTTGAGATTGCTTATATGTGCTTTATGTTGATCCTCTGTAGCATTTAGTCTGACAATTTGAATATTTTCTTCATATTCTCTAGGTTTAAATAGAAACACGACTATAATATACATTAGCATCTTACTTATTTATTTATTATCCGTTTATCATTTCTTATTTATGCAATAATATTTTAATTTGAGCTAGTGCGACTGTGAATAAATAATAATAAATAAATAATAATAATAATAAATAAAGTGGATATAAGTACAACGTTCACATAGAAGGTAACTTAAACAACATTTTTAGCCCAACAGACGGACAAGATATAACCACTTTGATATCAAAATTTATTAGCTTGTATCCGAACACGGAACAGCTAAAAACATTGGAAGGGTCAGAAAAGTGGTTCGGAAAGGTCCATTATGCACCGCCCCTGTCCGGCAATCAGTTCTCCCTACAAATTTACGAACGAAGTTTGCGATCAATTCTACCCATAGCCATAGACCCACATTACAGTCCATTTAAAATTCAGATTGGCCGTGCCCGAATGCAATAATGTCGTTAATGGATGCATCGCCAGGGAAGCGGTAATGAAAATACAACTGAATCAAAATTTCAAATGCTTGATAAAATTTGCGTATATGTAAAGCAGTTTTGTTAGTGTTGCAGAAATTTAGCGCTTAAATTCATTAATCCTTTTGCAAAAATTACACATACATTAATTTTTTGAGTGCTGTTGAGTATATGCCCTAAATTTTTTTTTTCTTATTTAGTTCACCACATGATTATTTTTGAAGTAGAAATAACTGACTCCACGATGTTAGTTTATAAAACTTCTATTTTATATAAAAATCAAAAACATTTAATTTGTTATTACAAACTACGAAATCGATTTTGATAAAATTTTGTGTGTGTTCCTTATGTTGTGTTGAAGGTTGTCATAGTGTATTTTTTTCCAAATTTTGTCGGCAAATGTGAAATTACATGAATCTATATAAATACAAATTAAATGCTGTTCGTTGGCAAGCGCATCACTTGAGAACGGCTGGATCAATTTGGTTAATTTTTTTTTAATGTTTGTAATAATCCGAATTAGGTTTTTAGGGAAAGAAAAATTGGAAAAGTTGCCCGGAAAATTGGAAAATTCGGGAAAAACTGAAAAGCGCTTTTGTCTATGGGATTTTTATATGAACTCAAGATCATAACTCACGATTCGAACAATAGATTTGGTAATTCTTTTTTTGCTCTTTTCGCAGTTTTCAGAAAAAAAGAAAATCGAGACAATTACAAGGGAAAGTCGGTAAATACGGACAAACTGCAAAAATTATAATTTTTGTATGCACTCTCGATCATAACTGCCGATTTTTTTTTGGATTTATTTTTTCCTGTATTAAACATCGATGCTCTAAGTACTTAAAAGTGCAGAGAAAAAATCTTATCTTCCTAGGTCAACGTCTTGAGGTGGCGCACAAGCCTTAAATTTGTGGAACTTTACCATATATAAAAAAAGTAAACAGTGTGGTTTAAATTTGGTTTTATTCAATAAATTCAAACAGTTACAGTCTTTTATTTACTCAATTAAAGCATATTTAATACAAAAACAAAAATCATTCGTAAGCAAATTGTAAAGGATCTCGTTGTTGAAAAAATTGAGATTTCGACTCAAACAGTGGTATGTCTTGCCTTGCTTTAATTCTAGAGCGAATGAAACCGTCTCTTGCTTCTGATCCACAAACAGATATTGAAGCTTCAGTGACGAGCTTGACACACCTCTCTACTGCTTGGGTATGACAAGGAAACATCCCAAATTGACTGAAATTATTTCCCGAACGAATCAGGTTTGAAATTTCTGTATTAGAATATTTCATAGTCATTGGTGGTTCAGTTATTCTCAAATTCGACCAATTTATTAACTCATAGTAATTCGTCGCATTTACTTGAAGTTGTGGAAGGCGGAACTCGCGAACTTTCTTGCTTTTAATACACACATTTTCTTTTCTTCCTTCTAATACTCTTCGGAGGGCCAATTCTCTAATTTTTGAAGTATCATCTTGAAGCATGACCAACGGCATATTTTCTGGGTGTGCGAAGAATGAATTTCTGTTTATAGTTTTTAAAACAATACTCTTAAGGTCATCTCTTAAATATAAACTTCTCTTGACCATGTTGAAAACATGAACTGGACCATGGTTACAAGATGGCTTTGACTTTATGTCAAACCATGTTGGCGCGTATACTTTCCTAATAAAAAGTGCTAGTTGCTTAAGGTTTTCTGGTGGTGTAGCCATTCCAATGTATAAGCGAAGAATCCTATTGGCGCAAGTTAGCCAGCGAGAGTGTGCTAATTTCCCAGGGTCTCTTTCAGCTAAACTTGGTGAAACTAAACCAGACGAAATGGAAGAACAAATCTCGTAAAGATATTTTTGATCAGTGCTTAGCAACTTTATATCAATATCCGGCAATTCTGCAGGAATCGCTTCAAAAGCTTGTAACTTAAAATCAAGGCACTTGAGGAGGTTTTTACCTATAGCTCCAGAAAAGCTATTAGGACCTGCTGTGTTTCCATCAAGACTTAAAAACAAATGGCGCAGTGGCAATTCATTTGCGTGTCATAAGCACACAAACCATTGCAATGGTCTTTTTAAATGTGTTTCCAATAAGGAATGACTCCATTTTTATACCCTGTGTTGACAGCCGTTCCATCACATCCGATTGCCACCAAAGATGAATTACATTTATACTTTTTATCTAATAAGGCGACAATATTCCTCATAATATTAGCTGCTTTTCCTGAATCTATTGTGAAATGTCCAATATATTCAGAATTTGGCTCAGATACCATTGAAATATGTTCTTCGGTAATAGTCTTGTGACTTATTTTCTTTTGAAGTTATAATTAAAGTTTTGTCTTTACGACCATCAAAATAAATAGAAGTCAGAGGTTTTTCATTGCTAATAGAGCTCAACTGCTTTCGAACTTTTTTCCTTTCTCGACGTATTTTACTACGATCTATTACGCTTGATGAGTTTTCCGCATCTATAATGTTTAAATCAACCTTTACTGCGTTTACAACAAATGCTGCAGATCGATCTGAAACTCCAGTCCTGTCACAAGCTTTAGCAAGGGTTTGCAACGTTTGTCTCATCTGCTTATTTCCCTTTTGATTTTCTCTTTTGTGAACTTTTCTTTTTCCTTCATTAAAGCAAAAATCATCTTGCTCTGATTCTGATGTTTCACTTGAAGTGCTACTGCATGACCGATGTAATTCTGACATAGACGAAGAAGTACTTGAAGTCATGTTTTTTTGAACGAATTGATCATATTTTCTCTTTCGAACTTCATTGCGTCGTATAGATTTTGTTGTCAACCTATCCACACAGCAAATATACATTTAACGCTCATTTCGTTGGTCCTTTAAAAACTTTTCCTCTGCTGGAGGTATTTTTGTCACACATTTACATATGTTTCTGGACGCGCACTTACAGGTTGCGATGTCAAATAATTGTTTTTGAGATTCTTTAAGAAATTTTGTTTTTTTACTTCACTGCGCAGTTTCTTCATATTTTTGTATTTGTTGTAATAGGAAATCAATCTTGCTAAGATTTGTTGATGACTTATTATAGGAATTGATGCCTTTTTCCATATTTGTTCAATATCAGTAGCAATTATTTCACATATGCACTTAATTGAAGGATCTTTTCGGTTTTTCAATTCAAGCATATCATTTTTTAGCCACAGGTAATATTTAATAATATCACAATGCGTAGGCAACACATTAGCACTTAATGTAATTGGTTTTCCAAATACAGAGCAACACAAATCTTTCCTAGTTTTAGGCATTTTAAATCTTTCCTCAGCAATCACGTTTTAACTTTTGGTAACGAAAATTTTACTTTTGATTAAGTTTTATAAACTTTTTTAACACGTTGCACTTCTAAATACTATGAAGAAACTGAAAGAAACTGTTTAAAATGATACTTTATCTTATGCATGGGAATCCCCTAACTTTGTTTTTGAGCAATAAACTTAAGTGTTGCCAACAGTTTTATTTAATGGTAGATAAAAAAGATTTTTAAATTGTACTTTTCTGCCTTTATGTAAATTAGGTTATTTTTCAAACTTCACCCTTCAATGCGCCACCTCTAAATAAAGTCGCAGAGTCTTGTTATTTTGCATAAATAGTGCTTTCTAATAGGGCCATCAATTAACAATACAGGAGTTTTCAAAATTAAAAAAAAAATTTTTTTGTTCATTTTCACTCCACCCTAATGTCCATTGCCAGTGATTTCGAAGCTTATTGCAAAGACTGTAAAATATCGTTAAAAAATTTCAAGAAATCGCACGTAAAACCTCACTTAGCATCGCAAACACATACGCAGAAATTAGAGCCGTTGGAATATAAATAAAGCTAACAACCCCACCTTCAAAACATTTCTTCAAAAGATACTGGAAGAAATACTCCTGATGAATCCACCTTATGCAAATATTATGTTTATAAGTGCTACACGCAGTAGAACGCATTAGAAGCGATCTTTCAAATCAGTACCTATGGATAAGTGTAGACGAAACTGTCGGTATATTAGGACGCTGTGTTGGACAATAAAATTTATTGTCCGTGTACGTCACTTTTATTATATTTTGTAACTCTACATTTTTATCTCCGGAAGAAGCAACAAAGTTTTTGCGAAATATAGAGATAATTAATAAATGAGTTTTTAATTGACAGACTGCTTGCCCGCTTTTAATTTATTTTATCCCATATATATATATATATATATATATATATCATGTCTACTTACTTAATAAGCTACTTACTTATTTAATGTTATAATAATTGAGTTATGATAAATAAACGTCATAGTAAGGTGCTATCAAAGGAATAAATAATATACGAAATACATCTAGTTTAAAAAAGCGAGTCATATAAAAATATATAGAAACTGAACACATAATGCATTAAAACCGGTGAGAATTTATGTTCGTTCTTCTTTCAAACTTATTTTTAGCACCAACTATTTCCGTTTTTTAATAACGAGCACGTCTACTTATATTGTTTCGTCATTTCTACGTAACATTTTCCATTTAAAGTTTTTCCATTTCTATTAAAAAACGTAAATTGAAACGCGAATAATCGTAATAAAGTTTTTCAGTTTTTCGGGCCATGGAGGCGGCGGCCGCCAATCTAAAACTTGTTATCTCCCTCTCTTTATCCACTTCAATCCTTTCGGACTGACAAGTTCCCATCAAAACTGTCGGAAAACTGACTTCCGGCAATTAAGACCGATGTTTTCCGAGAAGCACCTCGACGTGAGTGTACCTTTCTTTTTCATCTTCCTGTCTCAGTTTTTATACGTTTTTATTATATATTTTTGTTTATTTCATAAAATTCTACTATTTTGTAAAAAAAAATATTTGTTTGGCACTTTTATTTATTTTTATTTGTAGTATATTTTATACACACACTCTTGTCAGTAAATTTCGCTCCTTTGGAAATTCATAAATCGGTATGCATTCATAGCTTAACCTTTACATACAATATCTTGCGTAGTTATATACAAAGGGTGCAGTTATTTTAAATTATTATTATGATAATCATTTTGACGAGCATAAATTTTATAATAAATATTGGGTGAGAGACCATTTATCAATATAGATACTCTTTTCAGACATCTTTACTATTGAGAAGTATTGATCAATATTCTTTAGTCTCCTTATAGGGTTAATAAAGTGAAGTGAGACATTATATAGTATGCATTGTTACGCTCCGCATATAAAGATATTTTTAATGTATCTTTAAATTATAATTCTTCTTTAAATATCTCGATATTAACTTAAGACATTTTTCTGTATATTCGTTTACAAAGAGAAAGCATTTCTTTTGTTATATCCTGACCGAGACCCTTCGTTTTCTACCTGACCGTCAGCACCCTAACGTTACTGTGGAATTTCTTTCTATATACATTTCATTTCAGATTGTTTTAATTCAATATACATCTTCCTTTATATGTTGTGTTTCATATCATTAGGAAGCTTAAGTCACAAGGGTTATTTTAATAATATTTATGCCATCGATAGAACATCTCTTCAGGTCGCGCTTCTTATTATTATTACTCAAGATATCGACTCTCTCTTCGACTTAGATCATAAAACAGACCGTTTTCAAAACCAGTGTTCTTTCGATACAAAACTATCAGTCCGATCTTCTCTTTAGAACCTTCGTGAGTAAAGCAACTCCTCGTGCTGTTCAAGTACACAATGCAACGCACCACGCCGTCCGGCCTCTTTCGCTTCTAAGGTATATGACGCACCACGTGGCCGCCCATCGCCGCAAATCAAAGGTAACTCTGTATTGTTCGATACAGAGATTATTTTATATTAATCGTATCGTATCGTAATCGTCATTAACCCTTAATTTACTGCTCAATTTAACGTTCGTTTTCAGATATTTTGTGTTAATTTTTAATTACTTATTTACCTCTCCTCGTGTATATATTACTTTTGTTTAATTACTTTTAAATATACGAATTTCAATTTCTTCTTATGTAAATATAAATACAAACTTTAAGGACAACGCTTATGTGTTTTATTTAGTAACTAAGTTGTTGTATATTTATTAAAATTAACCAATACCACGCACGTCCTGGACCTTTGAAGGAACTTCACCAGCACCACTAATTATTTTATTATCAAATAATTTCATTATTATTAGCACGCCGTTTGTAATAGTATGTAATGCTTGTAATGTCCATACATTATTATACTTTATAATCTTTAAACTTTAACACTTAAATCTTATACAGCCTGATTCATTTTCGACCTTCACCATGGAGATCTCGCTTATTATTCGAGATAGAGGGTAGGTTTAAATTTCGCGAAGTTGACAAATTTCGTGTTGTTATGAACCCGAGGAGAAAATGGACTTGTGTCAAATGACGTTCGAGATTTATTTAAAAAACAAAAAAAAGCTCATTTTCTTCTTTTACCTCTAGCACGTTTATTTAGGGTTGCGTAGGAAAACTAAAACACATTCTCGAGGTCACTTTTGATTTACTAGCTAATGATAAACTCAAAATTTCCATATTCCGTTTCGGTTCTATCTGTCCATCATCAACTTTCTTGTTTCTTATCGGCACTATGTCGGATTTTGACACAGTTAGAAAGAGTTTTTTTCTTATTTCAACCATGTATGACATGTTGACTCAAGTTTTCGATATTATTCTTTAATTCACGAATACTTTTTAAGATCAAGTAAGATGGCCATGAAATTTCAAACTGTCAAACATTTCAATTATCGTACATTACTAATAGAAAAATGTCGTACATCAACGAAGAGAAACGAGATATGTTTAGTATTTTTTATTCATCGAATCGAAATACAACAATAGAGAGTACAAGATATTTACGATTGTATCCAAAACAACAATAGCCACATCGTACCATTTTTCTGGATCTTAATACAAAATAGGTCGAGATTGGATCGTTTATCAAACTGCGTGATGTTTATGTTAACAGGAATTTGAATAAAAATCAACGGGATATTTTACAAATGGTAAATTAAATGTGTGTTTTTGCAAAGTCTATGTAAATCTTGTATTTTCTAGATAACTAATAATACATCAACATCTACACGCGAAGTGGCGTCAGAATTAAATTTGCCCCAAACTCTAGTATGTCCAACTTTACATCGAAATAAGATTAAACCATACAAGATTCACGTTAGCTACAGTTTAATACCTGGTGATAATTTACGATAATAATTACAATATTGAAATCCTCCAACGGTTTAGGAATAAGGTATTGCGTCAAATGGCAGGTGCTCCGTGGTATATTCTTAACGCATTGATGTAAAATGACTTCAATATGCCAAAAATGAAAGAAGAAATCCAGCAGAAGTTTAGTGAGGAATACAGTTATAAAATCAAAGTGCATCCTAACTTTCTAACTAACGTTTGAAAAAGTTTTTATTATTTTTAATAAATAGAAAAGTTTGTATAATAAGAGAAGCTAAAAATGCATATTTCTACCCTTATCTAAATAATCAAGTATATAAAATATATCTGTTATGAGGCTTACTATACATTATATTTTGACATAATTTATAACATAATTATCTCGATCCTTCAAGCTGCATCAACAACAATAACTCTAAATAATTACCCCGAAACTTGGGTAATAATTATAACAAATGTTCACCATGTCATTTTCTAAAACCACTCTGCATCTACCCTATGCCAGTACACGATTTGTTCGTAATATAAATGTGCGAAACGGGCGGAAGTTTATTACAGAATTCTTGACTGTGCAATATGAAACAAAGTTCTGGAAAGGAGTTAATATCTCCACATAGATGATGAATTTGGCAACGTACTTGGTTCAGGAGCGACGTTTATGGCAATTTCCTCTCATTTCCCGTATTGGCGGGGTATCCCAGGACTTGAACATAACACACTCAGAAAGATAGAACGAGAAGGTAGTACATGATAAAATCGTATTGCCATTTCCGAATGGAGAGAATCGCTCCGGCTAATTTGTTACAACATCCAATATATACCTCGCTAATATTCGATGTTCGAGTTCTCTATATTGGTAGTAATTAAGTTCTCTAGAGTGCCGATCGAAAGAGACAGAGATTTTCTTCTTCTTTTATTGACAATATTGAGGAAATGGTAACTTTGATAATATGTACTACGCAGGAAAAGCAATCTTAATATCGATAACGCCTGTTAGATCTAATAAGATTTTTATGTAGGGAGTTTTACAATCATGATACATATATATATATATATATATATATATATATATATATATATATATGTGGTATATAAAAAAGGGTTTTAGGGTTGAATATTATTCATAATTAATAATATACAAATATAATAAAACGGATAATTACTTTAGTCCCTCTTTTGTATCACGTTGATCTATCTAATGTTAATTCTCAGGGTGATAGATTATATGATAATTTTATTCTGATTTCGTTAAAGTGCGGGTTCAGAAAAAACATTAATAACTGTTATTGAATAAAAATGATAATTTTAATAACGCTGAACTATAATTAACTAAACTAAGACAATATGCAAATAAAAATATTAGTAGCTTTGTTAGTACTTAGGTTTTGAAAGTATTAGCACTTTCGGTGTTTATGAAAATATTAGGTGTAAGTGACAATCGTAACTCTAGATGGCATAAATCAGATAACTTGCAAGTATTACAACTGGAGAGTATTACACAAAATTAATACAACGAAAAGGCACGGAAAATTGACGCAAGGTGAACGATAATGCACCAGTCCACAAATCAAGATTTGCAAAAGCTGCCGTTGCTGAATGTGGCTTCACAGAAATAGACCATCCACCTTATAGTCCAGATCTCGCTCTGTGCGACTATTTTTTGTTTCCTGATCTCAAAAGAACTCTAAGAGAAACAAAATTTATGGACGATGACGAACTTATAGCGGCCGTTGAAATGTATTTTCCAGACAAACCAAAGGATTTTTTTATAATGAATTAGAGATGTTATTAAAACTATGTAATACTTGTATACAAAAGCAAGGGGGCTACATCGAAAAATAAATTTTTATTGCTGCTCGAAACTTTTTTTTCATGCCTAGTCCTAGAATATAAAAACGACTCATCGTATGTAGAAATAAAAAATCAAACGGTTCGACAATGGTTATGGATGGGAGACTAGCTTCTTCAACAATCAAAATATGGAGTAGATCTTTGGTTAACAGAATATCAAAAGCAGGAACAGGTGTTGTTGGATATACTGAGATTTATAACCTCAATTCAGGATATATGCACTTGGAATATATTTCAAAACTTGTTGGAAATTGGTATTATCTAGCGGATAAACTTTCAAGGTATTTATTATAACTATTAACGGTGTTTTTACAGTATTTTTTCGGAGTTATATAAATATGCGGCTTGCTTCTATAAAATTATCAGAATAAACGCCTTCACCAACTGTTATTTTCCACAGCCAAAGTAAATCTAATATGAATGTCGGTACTTAATGATTAATTTATTCGTTTGTAATTAATAAGTTAATATTCATTTTATATCAATATATCGCATTAGTTCTAAATTTATTTTTCATAAATTGCTGATCTTAATCATAACATTGATTAATGAGATCTGTGCATCTATAATTGTAACACTTCGTGCCTTGAAATATTTGAAAAGGAGAGTTCTATTCATAATTATATAACAACTTATTTTAGTGTTTTAAATCTTTAATAAATTAATTATAAGATAATAATTGCTGAAGTTTAATTAATAAAACAAAATAACCGATTTTTATTAATTTTTAAAATAAATTTAGAACTTTCAACAAGATAGAATAAAGTTTTCGAAATTTACTGAGAATTGTACTAGACATCTGTCAATCTTGATCTTATCATTATTATTATTTACGACATATACAACTTATTTTGATTCTGTTTCCTGTTTTTGATACTTTAAATTACTTTAAATATTTCTGATTTTCCACAAGGTTAACAATTTTTAATTTTCATAGATAACACTGGCCTACAACCATTTTGGTGCTGGAGATTTTAGACCCGATTTTAAGTATGTCTTACATGGCGATATCAAAAATGTTACCCGTTTTCTTCTGTCAGCTCTAGTTCCCGAGAAAAAAAAACACAATTCACGAAAAAATATATATTTTATTGACATTAAACATCAAGAAATTGTCTTTAAAGTGATTTTCTAGAATGAAACTGACTCGGGCAATCTCGCATGATTCTCCAGCAATAGTCAGCCATCATATGACTGTCCCACCTTCCTTGGTATCTATTCTCCATTGTTTCTAGGTCTTGGTGGAAACGTTCCCCTTGTTCTTCGCTTAGATCTCCTAAATTGTGTTGGAAATGATGTAGATGACTATTGAGATAGTGTAATTTTATACTCATATTACAGCCTAAATCTTTGAATCGTACCAGCATTTCCTCTACTAGTTCTACGTAATTGTCAGCCTTATGATTTCCGAGGAAATTTTGTGCAACTGCTACAAAAGATTGCCAGGCAAGCCTCTCCACATCATTCATACAAGTCTCAAACTTAGTTGTGTCTTTCATCAATTTACCTATTTGAGGTCCATCAAAGATACCTGCTTTTAGTTTTTCAGTACTTAAACCGGGAAATTTGTGAGAAATAAACTGGAGACATTGACCATTTCTATCGAGAGCCTTAACAAATTGCTTCATTAGCCCTAATTTTATATGCAATGGCGGAAGAATGATTTTTTCTCTTGAAACTAAGGGTTCATTTATAACATTTCTTTCCCCAACAACAAGAGCATCTCTCACAGGCCAATTTTTTGCAGTCCAATGACGTGATTTAGCTCGACTGTCCCAAAGACAAATAAAACATGGGTATTTAGTATAACCACTCTGTTGACCCAATAAAAAATTAACCATCTTCAAGTCGACGCAGATCACCCAGTTATGTTCAATATATTTTATTTTTTGTAAAAGATTTGAAATTACCTCATATTCTTCTTTTACACATGTTGAGTGAGCAATTGGAACGGGAGCATATTTATTTCCATTATGTAGAAGAACTGCTTTTAGACTTCGTTTGCTACTGTCAATAAAGAGACGCCATTCATTGGGCTGATAGATCGTTAAACCCATGAAAGCCAGCAAACCACTCACATTACAGCAATACACGAAATTTTCATGAGATGAAAAAAACTTCAATAACTTTCCCTCTCTCGTGCGATATGTAGACACTCGAACATCTGAGGAAAGACAATTTTTTTCTTTTAATCTTGACGCTAGTAACTCAGCACGTTCCTTCGAAAGATCTAAGTCTCTGATGAGGTCACTAAGCTCATTCTGCGAAAATGGCTTAGGATCTGACGTTTTTCCGCAGTATTGAAAGTCATCATCTACTTGGGAAGAAATAGGTATTTCAGCTTCATCCTCCTGAGATTGCTGCACTACCTGGTGAAAAGTTGGTATTGGAACATTTTCTGAATGAGGAACAGGTCTTTGTACTGAAGAAATATTGGGGTATTTCCATTTATGGCGATTGTTTTTGTTGATGCCCACTATATTAATCATACAAAAGTAACAGTCGTCATGATGATTTTTTTGTTCTCGCCATATCATAGGCACTCCAAACTTCAAAGACTTACGTTTCCCTCTCTCCCATTGTCGCAAATGTTCAACGCATATTTTACAAACACTATGAGGCACCCACACTTTATCTTGGTGTAGAATTTCAAGACCGAAGTAAGCAAAATACAAACGACGCACTGTGTTTGTAATCGATTTACGCTGACTTTTCAGTATGTATTCACCACAATCATAACAAAATATATCAGGATCGTTAACACAACGTCTGGACGTACTAGCCATAATGAAATAGTAACACAAACTTTATCGATGATATTGTAATAATGACTAGTTACGAACAAGACCATAACAAGACCGACAACAATTCACAATGAGGGTAGTAGGTAAACTAGAGCTTGTGAGTTAAAATGATGTATGTCAATATACTGTACATTACCTACTTTATCGACAATTCAGACAGATGCACCAAAAAAAAATTTTTTTTTTGTAGGCCTGTGTAATTTTTATACCATGTAATACCTACTTCTACCAGCAGCATTAAATTAAAAATAAAATAAATTTTTAAATTATGTACTGATTTTCACCCAATTATGTTGACATATAGCAAATGATTTAATTCTTACTCATAATTCTTTTCATCTTAGTACCAATATTTCATATTTTTTAATATAAAATAATACTTTATTCTTTGCTTTTTTACTAGCTCAGCAAAATGTATGTTGTTAGTAATTAGACGAAAACACCCACTCTTTTTTATTCATCTCGATTACACGTCTTTAGAAATCCAGTGAAATTAGGTAAATACCTATAATTCGTGAAATTTAAATAAATGAAAATAAGAAATGTCTATTTAAACTTGAAATTATATTTTAAATATATTCAGATCACATTAAAGAATTTGAATTACTTAGTTTTGATTCTCTTTTCAATGTTAGAGGCATACATTTTTTGAAATTTTAAAATATAAAGGATTTATTAAAATGTTAAACTTGTTATATGTATATACTTTAAAGTACATAATACTAGAAGCCATTTCAATAACATAAATAATAACAAGAATTATTCATTAGAATTAACGTGACAAAATCAATTGTGTTTTGAAAATAAAATACAGGTTTATGTAACTTGTAGAATAGATATTTACATTTTAAATATAGTGATACATATATGGCTACCTCATGGTATTTATGAAGAAGATCATGAGCTCATCTAGGCAATTTAACTAATTGTTTTTGTTTATTGTGTTATACCTTGTTATTTTCTTTTTGACCGTTTGGCTGTTCAATTACTAATCTAGTTTCGAGTTCATTCAAGCGTTTCGGTGTTAATAATTTCCTTTTTTGGAATTATTAATTAAAGCAGTAATAAAATAAAAAGCCGTTACATTTTACAGTTATGCTTTTAGTGGAAAATTTAACGGGTTTTCATTTTGCTATTGTTTAAATGAATATAATTTTAGGAAAACAAACCGAAACGCTTAAAGAAATTCAAAATTTCAATATTTTTTATTCCAACAAAGATAAGAAATAAACATCGTTTCTGAATGTTTCACAAGACTTTTTTCCCCCATGAGAATACCAGTTACAGCGTAAAAAAATTATGTAAAGAAATTAATAACTAAATAACAATAAACAAACCTTAAATTAATTGTGATATATTTTATTCTTCAATATAAATTAAAATAATTAATATTTTAAAGTCAATAATAATTATATTATTATAATACTAATTGTATACAATAATTTGATTTTAATTTAACTTTGAGTGTTCATTTTAATACGCAACTATTTAGCTGAAGGCAAGTATTATTTACATAGTGGTTGTCTTTTTACTCGCGACGTTTCGTTAATCAGACGGTCGACTTCTTCAAAAGGTTTCTAACGGTTTTCAGACTTTTGAATGTAAACATTAAAAGGTTCTTAAAGTATAATTAATTAGAAAAATAGATATCTTAAATGCATATAAATATATTATCGGTTAAAAATCAATTACTCTGAACTATTAAATAGATGAATGTAGGTTGTCACGGTCGTGGTCAATGATAGATAAGTCTCCTCGACGTTTCCGTTTTATTTACCTTTTTTTCTTTAGAAGGTTTCCAAAAACTAAACATCTTTAGAAATCTTCTGAAATGAGGGTATGTATTGCGAAAGCCTGAAAATAGCCGACAGCGTCTCTCTGCAAACTATATTTTTACTGACAGTCAGGCTGCATTAAGGGCATTGAGAAGTCCTGAGATCATGTCTAAGCTAATAGAGAATGTCCAAAGAAGTTCAGAAATTGCACGGTGTAGTAAAATTGTTATAGATGCTAGGTTATTGGGAAATCTCAGAAAATGAAAAGTTTGATAATAAATACTATCCGAGAATGAATAGGTAGATGACCCAAAGTACAAAATAGTGTGTATTAGAATAGATCACACAAGAACTAGACCTATACCAAAAATTTTGGGGAATTGCTTTTGTTGAAAACGAATCAGTTGAGAATAATAACAGTATACCTTACAAGTCATGTACATTAAGACGACTCTCGAATAAAATTAGTAGGTATAATGTAGAACTTATTTACAGACTATGCAATAAATGCCTTTTATATTTCGGGAATAGGCGATCCTGGTGCTACCATCTGACAACCGATGTCGTAAGGTTCGACATTTTTGCAGAATACTTACTTAGAACGTTTTGACGTGCTATTTGTGTTGTTTACAATGACTTAAAAAATTTATCTCGGCTTAAAAATGGAATTAACTCGTGAACATTTCCGTGCGATTATTTTTTTACAACTTTCGCCGTGGAATATCACAACAGTAGTGCATCGATGAACTTAATTAGACCTTTGGCGATGAATCACCATAAAACACCAGGGTATATCGATGATATACTGAATTCAATCGTGGCCGTGCTTCGCTCACTGACGAATTTCGTGAAGGTCGTCAAAAATCGGTTGTTGTTTCGAAAAATATTGCTGCTATGCGTGAACTGATATTGCGTGACTTATCGTAAGATAGAGGTATCCTTGGCCATTAGTAGGGCCAGCATACATTTAATTTTTCATGAAAATTTGGCAGACACAAAAAATTATTCGCGGTGAATTGTATAGGATCCATCGCCAACAAATTTGTTTGACAATCGCTCAAAAAAAGCCTCGTGTCGATTGGTCGAAAGAAATGCTATAAAATATGATCGAGGTGCTTTGAGACACGTCTATAAAATCGTAAAAGGTGACGAATCGTATGAGGCCGAAAGTAAACAGCAGTCAACTGTGTGGGTATTTCAAGATGAGTCAAATCCAACAAAAGTTGTTCGCGTACGAAGTACTTTGAAGCAAATGGTCGCTTGTTCCTTCAAAAAAACCGGACATGTTGCAACTGTACCATTAGTGTAACGTCAGACTGTTAATTTTGAATGGTACACAAGCATTTGCTTGCCAGAAGTATTCGCAAAAATAAGGGAAACCAACCGCCGAAGACGAATCATTCTCCACCAGAACAATGTGAACTCTCATATATCGGCTCAATCAAGAGAGTTTTTGACAAGTGAAAAAGTGGAGTTAATAGATCCTCCGCCATGCAGCCCTAACTTGGTATCCAATGACCTCTTTCTATTCTCGCAAATCAAAACTAAATTACGAGGTTAACGTTTTTCGACGCCTCAAGTAGCGGTTGATGCTTTCAAAATGCATGTTTTGGAGTTACCTCAATTGGAGTGGAAAAAGTGCCTCTAAAATTGGTTCAAGCGTATACAAAAGTGTATTGATCTATAAAGGGAATATTTTGAAAAATAAGAAGTCATGTACGATGATTAATTTTAGTTCCCGAAATATAAAAGGCAGCCCTCGTACTACATACAAACAGTTAACCGTATCTTGCAAAAGCATTGGATCACAAGAGTGTACTTTAACGTAATCACGATAAGATCCAGCTGTATAGATGTATAGATTAGTACAGGTGACCGGAGTATTAGATGCGACAGGAAATATTGGGAAAAGCACGATAAGCTAAATTGCTGTAGTGGCTGCTCTGGAGATCATGGCAAAAGAACAACCTATAAAAGAGGAGAAAGCCTCTCACACATTTTTACCGGCAGATTTACTCATTCTTCTACATGAAGCATTGATTTTATATCCTTAACCAAAAGATTTTTTGAGAAATTGTAATTGTTCGTTTTTAAACGAAATTATACATAAAGAAGTCTTTGCTTTTGGAAAATTTTAAACATTCGGTATATTTGATAACAAATGCAACTATTTGCTTTTACTTAATCGAAAAAAAGACTCATCAAATTTAATTGAGGCCTGATTAAATAATTGTCTACGTTATTTAATCATCAAAGAAATACTGTATGAGGGAAGAACAAAGCACAATATCCTTTCTAATATACATAAATCACTTGATTTAATAATTTCAGAGGCCAAACAATACATCAATCAGAATCAAAGCCCATTTCCCCGGTTGACAGTGAAGTCATCGCGAAGAACTACTACTACATCCCTAAGCACTTAGACCCTATTTACTCGGCAACAAAGTTACCCCAACGGGAGATTTCTGACTAACTCGCTAACTCCTCCCTACTGAGAAGTCAGAGAGAAACATGACATACATTCAATTAGACAATTTCATCTAATTAGCGACGCCTAAAAACGGTTCGTCGTTTGTGATACGTGTCGAGTGGTTCAAGGAATTTTTGCTGAGAAATCGGTTTTATGTTCAATAGTTCTATAATTTGGTGTACATACTATTGTTAAACTGACAGATACGTAACGATTTCATTTTGTAAGCCAAAATTTTAGATACAATATTATCTTTGTAGTGTACGAGGGGGTATTGATATATTCTTAGCTTACCATTGAAACAATTTAAAGTTGGGAATATTTTATTATTCAACATAGTCTCCCCTTAAATTAATACAGCGATCCTGCAATGCCTTCAACCCTTCTAAAAAAAAAGATTCTTCTTGGTTTGCAAACCAGCCCACCACAGCTTCTATTAAATCTTCGTTACATAAAAATTCACGTTCTTTTAAACTTCTTTCAATGGAGGAAACAGATATTAGTCTGCTTGGGCTAAGTCTGAGGAATAGGGCGGGTGTTCCAGTAATTCGAACTCTAGATCCCGAATTGTATTTATGTTAATGCGCGATTTGCTGTCCTGCAAAAACACACCTTTGGCTAACATGTCACGTCTTGTTAGTAATTTAGAATAAGAATCTCCAGTAATGATTTGACTCTTTTTTAGGTAATCGATCATGATTATTCCACGGATATACCAAAAAACTGAAGCAAGAACTTTTCCAGCGGATTTTTGAACTAAACTTCTTAGGTCTTGGAGAACCATGTCCCTGGAGTTCCAGTCCATCGATTACTGTTTTGTTTCTGGGTCATAAAAATGAACCAATATTGCATCCATAGTCACAACACGGTTCAAAAAATCCGAATTTCCTTCCAAACGGACATAGATTGACCGTGATGCTTTCACTCTTGTTTGTTTGTGTTCGGCGTTGAAGCATTTAGGAATCCATTTTACAGAATTTTTTCCTATTTAAATCGACGTGAACTATATGATGGACGCGTTCATATGAAATCTTTAGTACCATAGCTATATGTTTCAGCTCAATTCGACGGTCTGATAATATCATGTCATGAACAGCGTCAAAATTTTTGGGGGTGGCCACCAGTCTTCAATGGAAAGTTTTCCTCTTTTAAATGATGCAATCCAATTTTGGACAGTCGCATTTGATGGGCATTGATCGCCAAGTGTATTAAGCATATCTTCGAAAATTTTCTTACCATTTAACCTCTTTAAAGACAAGTATTTGATGATGCCTCAATACTTCAATTTATCGATTTTCACATTTGTATTCGACATGCTTTCTTTCAAAATTTACTGCACAGCAACACTCCAACATCTTGACGTAAGATTTTAGTGACACTTTTAAAATGTCATTATTTCTTGTCATTATAACAAAATTTTGGTTTGTTTGTTCGCATGCGAAAAATTACATTAATTTTAGATTAAGAAATGTTTAATGAAAAGTTAAATAGTTTCTTAAACCCTACACCATAACGGTAGAATATATACAGATTGACTTAAGTAACTGTGGAAATTGCAAAGCGTATTACACACACTAGCACACGCATATTTGCACGTGACTGTAATAACTGTAGGCGTGTTTAGTTACAATAGTGGGGATACATTCGTCAGTATTTAATATGTGTTTAGTGCGGCAGAATGAAAGTGTGGATGTACAGATTTGCTTTAAGGAATTGCAGCCGATATTATAATAATTGTTGTATGTATGTGTTAACATTAAACTGAAACAAAACTTTTTAAAAATTGTAACTAAAATAAAATTATTAATGAAAACTAAATAAAATTCTTATAAAAAAACGAAACAATATTCTAAATAAAATGTACAGACTTTATTGTAGTTTTTTTTCGAGAGTTTGCTCAGACGCACGCATCGAGATGCGAACAACGAATGTCATTCCCGCTCTCCACATACCCCACTACATGAGTCAAAGCCATCCCCCACAGTATTCTTGAAAATTGTTATACATATACGTATATGTGTATGTGTGTGAATTGGAAGCTAAATATCTACTTTTAACTACGCCAATCTATATATATATATATATATATATATATATATATATATATATTAATATATATGCGTTCACTTACAACAGTTCACTTACAATATCCGCACAAGCACGATCGTTCTTTAAGTAAATTGATCTCGGATGTCCAACACATGTGTCACATGAATGCGTACCCTTGTAAAAACAAAACGAACAACAAATATGCTTGAAAAAGACTGAATTGATAAAAGTCGAAACGTCGTAAACAAACATCAAAATTCAATAAAAGGTCGCTAAAACCAATAAAAATCTATTATTTTTAATATATATATATATAATATTTTCGTGACCTTGGTATGATATGGTAAATTAATCAGTCGGCGATTAAAGGTCTGGTTTACTTCAAAGTATATATATTTAAAACAACCCTACATGTTTCGGCAATGATGCCTTTATCAAGGATATAAAATATAAATGACAGAATACAAATGTCAAATAATTGAGTTGCTATGGTTTAAATTATTCAAAGATACATTCCAATTGCATAATAATAAATCATGCCTTAGTATTCCAAAAACAGATAGCAAGGTGTGAACATATGTGTTGTTCGCTGCTAGCAGCTTGTCTCTTTCTGGGTATGAACTTGTGTGTTGGTTGCTCCTGGCAGCTTGCGTCTCTCTCTGGGTGTGTGGTTTTGTGTTTGTGTGAGCGTGTAAGTGTAAGGGTTTTGTATGTTGGCGCACTCGTGCGTGTGTTTAGTGACCGGTCCGTAAATTTAGAGAGATCGGATAACCAGCCGTTGCGCAGGGCCGCCAACCCTTTCCCGGCAACTTCTTTACTTTTCCGTGCAGTACTTCGACGGCCCGACCCCCGACCCATCGAGGCAAGGCGCCGACTGATTAATTTACTATATATATATATATATATATAGTAAATTCAATCAGTCGGAGATTAAAGGTCTGGTTTACTTCAAAGTATATATATTTAAAACAACCCTACATGTTTCGGCAATGATGCCTTTATCAAGGATATAAAATATAAATGACAGAATACAGAATACATTTGTATTCTGTCATTTATATTTTATATCCTTGATAAAGGCATCATTGCCGAAACATGTAGGGTTGTTTTAAATATATATACTTTGAAGTAAACCAGACCTTTAATCGTCGACTGATTGAATTTACCATATCATACCAAGGTCACGAAAATATTATATTTATATATATATATATATATAATGAACTTCATGTGTATGAGAATTAATAATTATTAAATCTCATTTTACATGCGATTGTCGCTATAATTTGTTGCATTTAATTCTACAATTCGGCAAATCACTTTTGCCCTAGATTGTAGACGCAACAAGCCGCGACATCAACTGTACAAGTTGTCAGTACAAATGAAGAATTTTGTGAAAAACTTATCTGCGCGGAATGTGCATATATCGATATTTCACAGTTTTTTACAGATCATCAGTGCACCTTACCGAAGACAGACATGATATTCACTTCTATACTACGTGTATATATACGAACTGTAATGAACTTCATGTGTATGAGAATTAATAATTATTAAATCTCATTTTACATGCGATTGTCGCTATAATTTGTTGCATTTAATTCTACAATTCGGCAAATCACTTTTGCCCTAGATTGTAGACGCAACAAGCCGCGACATCAACTGTACAAGTTGTCAGTACAAATGAAAAATTTTGTGAAAAACTTATCTGCGCGGAATGTGCATATATCGATATTTCACAGTTTTTTACAGATCATCAGTGCACCTTACCGAAGACAGACATGATATTCACTTCTATACTACGTGTATATATACGAACTGTAATGAACTTCATGTGTATGAGAATTAATAATTATTAAATCTCATTTTACATGCGATTGTCGCTATAATTTGTTGCATTTGTTGCATCGGTAAGGTGCACTGATGATCTGTAAAAAACTGTGAAATATCGATATATGCACATTCCGCGCAGATAAGTTTTTCACAAAATTTTTCATTTGTACTGACAACTTGTACAGTTGATGTCGCGGCTTGTTGCGTCTACAATCTAGGGCAAAAGTGATTTGCCGAATTGTAGAATTAAATGCAACAAATTATAGCGACAATCGCATGTAAAATGAGATTTAATAATTATTAATTCTCATACACATGAAGTTCATTACAGTTCGTATATATACACGTAGTATAGAAGTGAATATCATGTCTGTCTTCGGTAAGGTGCACTGATGATCTGTAAAAAACTGTGAAATATCGATATATGCACATTCCGCGCAGATAAGTTTTTCACAAAATTTTTCATATATATATATATATATATATATATATATATATATATATATATATATATATATAAATAGTTTCTTCTATTTTAGAAATACACGTCAACAAGTCACGAGATGATTGCCATAACAACGTAGTCAAGGTACTTTGCCATTCCTTGTCAACAAGTAGTACAATGTATTTATTGCGTCTATCGCTTCTCTGTCGTGCAAGTTCTATCGGACCACGCTTGGAATGAGCCGTTTTCATATATCATCGGGTGACTGTAGGACGCTCGCTAGTACGGTATAATCTGTTTATTACGTTACGGCAAAAAAAAATAGATTAAAAATGTTTGTAATAACAACAAAAATTATATAAACATAAAGAAATAGATGAGTGCATAATACAAGTGACATTGTAAATTAGTACACGAAAAAACTTTCACTGCGTTATTAAATAATAATAATCATATTTAAGGAACGTATTACATAATCACTTGGAGAACTTGGCTATTGTATTTTCTATATTTATTGTAACCATAATCTCAACAAAATATAAAAATCGTGATGAAGAGGCATTCAACAAAAATTCAAAGCTTTTAGAACATGATGTTGCTGCTATCTTCTTTACTTATACAAAACACACCAAAAATGATATATTACACATTTTCTTTATTCGCGTTACTATACAGATGGCACTATAACGTAAAAGTTATATATGTATATATCACAACGAATTACATGCCTCTAAAATGTGCGCATTTGTGCGCTAGCACTTTCAACGAGCGAGAGAAGGCAAAAAACAGGTAGATCTAAAAAAAGGGAGTGATAGGTGGTCTAATAAATTGCGAAAACAAATTATGAAAACACCGCTAACGCGAAAACTGTGAAAAAAATAATAATTCAAGCCACATGTATATGTGAAGAGATATTTTTGTCTGAATGGGGCGCAATTTTTGCACGTATAAGCAACAAAATTCTCTTATTAGTTTTTATTAGTTTCAATATTAAATTTTTTTGACATTTTTTTAACAATTGCGAATTGTCAAAACTGAAATGTTATTTATACCGTGGTTAATAATAATAATAATAATAATAATAATAATAATAATTTATTGGACAGAAGTTTTAAATATAAAAAAGCCTAACTTACTAATAATAGTCCTCAAAAGGGTTATAATCAGTATCAGTTCTGCAATAACTCTCTGTTCTAGCAGACTCGTTCGGAAAATAGACAGTAATATTAGAAAATAATGTCCGAACTACCAAATAAATATGAGCTAAAATTAGTTTTTCTATTTTGCGTTCGAAATGAACTCATTATGAAACCAAAAACAGTATCGAAATGAGCTCTATTTCGATACACTTTTTTTCATTTTTCAATGTTGGCGTTGTTCGAATACAGAAATAAATATCATTGCTGTCATATGATTTTAAGAATTTATGTACATTTGACAGATATGATATATGTTCGTACTTAACACAAACAACGTATGTTGTATACAATTGACAACACCATATATATGTTTCTATGTCACTCATGTTTATATTTTTAAATGAAATATCAAGTAATGTTAACGAAAATTAATAAATAATATGTAATATAATATACTTCGCGGACAGCAAGATTTAAATTTGAAAAAATGTCAAGTATCAATGTGACGAACTGCATGCTTTATATAAAAATTAAACTCTGAACTTTCAAATTAAATAATTCCAATTTAAGCAATTTATTAATGTAAAAAACGCAAAATAGAAAAAATAGTATAAAAAACTCGTTTCATAAGGCCTTTTGCCGCACTCGCTCTTTAGAAAACTCGCCGCAAGCGGTTCGTTTTCTAAACTGATCTCGTGCGGCAAAATGGTGCCTTATGAAACTCGTTTTTTAATATACTATTTTCTATTTTGCGTTCGAAATTAACTTATTATGACACTCAAAACAGTATCGAAATGAGCTTCATTTCGATACGCTTTTTTTCATTTCTCAATGTTGGCGTTGTTCGAACACAGAAATAAATATCATTGCTGTCATTTGATTTTAAGAATTTAAGTACATTTGACAGATATGATATATGTTCGTACTCTACACAAACAAGGTATATTGTATACAATTGACAACAAGATATATTAGTTTCTATGTCACCCATGTTTATATTTTTAAATAAAATATCAAGTAATGTTAACGAAAATTAATAAATAATATGTAATATAATATACTTCGCGGATAGCAAGATTTAAATTTGACAATGTCAAGTATCAATGTGACCAACTGCATGCTTTATATAAAAATTAAACTCTGAACTTCCAAATTAAATAATTCTAATTTATTAATGTAAAAAATGCAAAATAGAAAAAATAGTAGGTATAAAAAACTCGTTTCATAAGGCCTTTTGCCGCACTCGCTCTTTAGAAAACTCGCCGCTGTCGCGGCTCGTTTTCTAAACTGATCTCGTGCGGCAAAATGGTGCCTTATGAAACGTTTTTTAATATATTATTTTGCAATTAACGCTGCCAAGAAACCTATTAAAGCAGTCGAAATGACTGCTTATTTTACAATTTTAGTGCATTTTTGCTTCACGAAGTGAGAAAGGTTGAATAATAATTTTCTATTAAGTTAAACATGTTAAGTTACATTCATTTACTCTATAGTATGTGTCGCCAATTGTGGATTTTAATCTAGTGCGAACGTGTTCTTTCGTAAAATGATATAACGCATATAAACTCTAGGGGCAATTGTAGAAAAACGTGTTTAATTACTTACTATAGTTAAAATATCTATAAAAAAAATCGTAACTTTATTTAAGAGGAAACAAATTATATTTGCGTATTGAATAAGTGCTTCGGTTAATGTATGGCTCTAGCATTATATGACAGCAAATACTTATATAAATCATTAAAGCATGAAACATTTAGCGGATTCAGTTTTAAGTTGGTCACACCACGTCTATAGGTCAGTAGTCGTAGTGATAATTTAAGGTTACGATTAAACTGACAATTAATAAACATTTGATTATATGGTAATTATATTTGCAATACAATAACAAATACTTTATTATGAAGAGAAACTAACGTTATTTAATTTTTGTTAATTTAAGTCAACCATAGGCAACCAAATTCAAAAATTTACTCGGACGATATCAACTGCCATAAAATTTCCCTAAATTATCAAATTTTTTCTCACTTTCTCCTTAAAAAAATACATTAACAAAGCTAATTGTAAAAAATAGCATAAAAACACGTTTCATAAGATATTAACGCACTCATTCAATAAAAAATTTCATTCATTTAAAAAACTCGGCAAAAAAGGCAATCCATTATTCGACTTTGCACAAGTATACCTAAAAGATTTATTGAATTGATGCGTGGAATGTGTCGGTATAACAATTAAGTTTTTCCCGCTAATATTAACGGAATCTATATTAGTCCTAAACTTTATTTTATGCGTAAGATATGGAGACGACTTATTGTAGAAAAGTTTCAGTTAATTTGTGAGAAAGTCTTTGTTTTATACAAAGAACGCGATAATACTAATACATATACCAAATACTACAGACAACACCGTTATCATACAATATTTTCTTTAACGGGACATTCAAGGACTAACGATTGGGATAAATCTTTGTTGCAGTAACCCTGCCTGATATTCATACTGGAGTTTTCTGCGAATTTCAAAGACTCGTCAATATAAACATACAGGTTCCTCATACAAGACCTACGAGAAAACGGCACGTCTGTGAAAAGAAAATTGAACTGACCCTCTAAAAGTAAAACTTTCCTATTACTACCAAAAACAATGAAGCATGATTTAATCTCATTAATAACCAATGTACGAGAGTGGATCCCTTTGCTCCACCTCTAACTCACTCATAATAAAAAATTGGCAAATATCTTACTTTTATTTTTCAACATAGTCTCCATTAGGGTTAACGCATTTTTCTCATCGATGTTCATTTCAATGCTTCTCGAAAAAAAGATTGCTCAACCTCTGCAAACCACTGATTTATCGCACATATCACATCATTATCTGATGGATATTGTTTACCACGCAAGTGTTCTTTAAGTTTTGAAAACAGTCGGTAATCGCTGGGGGCCAAATCTTGCGAATATGGCGGGTACTCAACTAATTCGAAGCCTGCTTGAGCTATTGCAATTGTTGCAATTGCGGACCTGTGACTAAGTGCGTTATTCTGATGCAAGAGAACATCTTCGCGCAACTTCCCTCAACGTTTTTCTTTTATCAAGTAATTTGGGAATTAAATTGGCATAATAAGCACGTATAATTGTGGCCCCCTTCCGCAAGAAATCTAAAATTACGCCTTCAGCATTCCAAAATACGGATAGCCGTTACCTTTTCTTCTGAAGGTTGCATCTTGAATGTCTCTACTTCAAAATATATTCGACATGCTTTCCTTCAAAATTTACTGCTCAGCAATACTTCAACTTTTTAACGTAAGATTTTACAGTGACACTTTTAAAATGTCATTCTTTCTTGCTATTATAATGAGATTTTGTTTTGTTCGAGGAAAATGGCCTAGGTTAACTAGATATCAATAGTCCCTCGTATAATTACATTTTTCCATTTTTCATACGCTGTCTTTTTATTTCAAGGACCCGCTGTATACTATTGGACAAATAATAGTATATTAAAAAACAAGTTTCATAAGGCACCATTTTGCCGCACGAGATCAGTTTAGAAAACGAGCCGCGATAGCGGCGAGTTTTCTAAAGGGCGAGTGCGGCAAAAGGCCTTATGAAACGAGTTTTTTATACTATTTTTTCTATTTTGCGTTTTATACATTAATAAATTGCTTAAATTGGAATTATTTAATTTGAAAGTTCAGAGTTTAGTTTTTATATAAAGCATGCAGTTGGTCACATTGATACTTGACATTTTCAAATTTAAATCTTGCTATCCGCGAAGTATATTATATTACATATTATTTATAAATTTTCGTTAACATTACTTGATATTTCATTTAAAAATATAAACATGAGTGACATAGAATAGTATATTAAAAAACAAGTTTCATAAGGCACTATTTTGCCGCACGAGATCAGTTTAGAAAACGAGCCGCGATAGCGGCGAGTTTTCTAAAGAGCGAGTGCGGCAAAAGGCCTTATGAAACGAGTTTTTTATACTATTTTTTCTATTTTGCGTTTTTTACATTAATAAATTGCTTAAATTGGAATTATTTAATTTGAAATTCAGAGTTTAATTTTTATATAAGGCATGCAGTTGGTCACATTAATACTTGACATTTTCAAATTTAAATCTTGCTATCCGCGAAGTATATTATATTACATATTATTTACTAATTTTCTTTAACATTACTTGATACTTCATTTAAAAATATAAACATGAGTGACATAGAAACATATATATGTTGTTGTCAATTGTATACAACATACCTTGTTTGTGTAAAATACGGATATATATCATATCTGTCAAATGTACATAAATTCTTAAAATCAAATGACAGCAATGATATCTATTTCTGTATTCGAACAACGCCAACATTGAAAAATTAAAAAAAGCGTATCGAAATGAAGCTCATTTCGATACTGTTTTGGGTTTCATAATGAGTTCATTTCGAACGCAAAATAGAAAAACATATATATGTTGTTGTCAATTGTATACAACATACGTTGTTTGTGTAAAATACGGACATATATCATATCTGTCAAATGTACATAAATTCTTAAAATCAAATGACAGCAATGATATTTATTTCTATATTCGAACAACGCCAACATTGAAAAATGAAAAAAAGTGTATCGAAATGAAGCTCATTTCGATACTGTTTTGGGTTTCATTTCGAACGCAAAATAGAAAAACAATATTATTACACAAATTTAAGAACAATACGTTTGTGTGAGAATGTCGATTCTTACCGTTTGGCTGTCTAAATTTATAACAGTTCAATTATTAAATATGGTATAATAGCAATGTCTTATATAGATGATGTAACGTATTACATTTCCATAAATCATTATTACAAACGCAACTCTTTAATCAATGTTTATGCCTTACCTTTTGTTGGAAATACTACATATGTATACATGTAAATTATGGACTGGTACATACCTGAAACAGAAAGGATAGATATATGTAATATTAATAAAACCTAATGTAAGTCAGAATTAATAGTCATATTTATGTATAATAAATTACGTCAACGTTACAAACTTCCAGCGCATACATAAATTATAACTAGTTTGAGTGAAAGTATGTTCTTAATGCAAAAGGGAATAAAAACTGCTTTTCTATTGTAAGACCCTTACGTAAGCTAAAGAAAGATTTTTTACTTGACATGTTTAGTGTTTATTATATCTGTATTGGCCATTTATGTATAATTTTATGCATTGAGAAATTATACGGTGTGGTGATAAAGTTTGGAGCAAAATTCATATAAGCATTTTATAATGTTTTTAAGAAAATCGCTTGGATAGGTTAATTTTTGTTTTCAAAATGCCGTCTTTTGGGGATTTTTTTTGAATGACAACATTGGTTTCTGCTTAATGACATCATCAATTTTTTTGAATGACAACCTTGACTTTTTTTAAATTTTGTTAGAGCTTCTTACTGTTTAATCCGTGTTGTAAAAGAATTAGTACTTCACATAACAATTTTTAAAAAATAATTTAACAAAAATCTTACTTAAAATTAACTCAACTGGAAAAAGTTTGACAGTTATCTAAATTGTAAGAACGCGATCTAAATTTCAGAACAAAAAATGGCACATTTAACTGAACGGGAAAGAATAGAGATTTTAATAATGGTTGGATACGGCGATAGGCTAAGAACTCATGTGGAAGCTTGTGAGTTATTTAATCAAGCACATCCTGATAGGCCTCCAATTGCAAAATATACAGTAAGTATATTGGTATAAGCATTTTATAATGTTTTTAAGAAAATCGCTTGGTCAGGTTAATTTTTGTTTTCAAAATGCCGTCTTTTGGGGATTTTTTTTGAATGACAACATTGGTTTCTGCTTAATGACATCATCAATTTTTTTGAATGACAACCTTGACTTTTTTTAAATTTTGTTAGAGCTTCTTACTGTTTAATCCGTGTTGTAAAAGAATTAGTACTTCACATAACAATTTTTAAAAAATAATTTAACAAAAATCTTACTTAAAATTAACTCAACTGGAAAAAGTTTGACAGTTATCTAAATTGTAAGAACGCGATCTAAATTTCAGAACAAAAAATGGCACATTTAACTGAACGGGAAAGAATAGAGATTTTAATAATGGTTGGATACGGCGATAGGCTAAGAACTCATGTGGAAGCTTGTGAGTTATTTAATCAAGCACATCCTGACAGGCCTCCAATTGCAAAATATACAGTAAGTATATTGGTCGCCAAATTTACTGAAACTGGAAGTGTAAGAAATTTATCTCGAGAAGCTCGACCACGAATAAGTGATGAAACAAAATTAAAATAGTGTTAAATATAGTCAAAGAGTGATATATCTCAACGAGCTAGCAAACAAGTTAACAAGTAGGGTTAATGAACCTGGATAATTAAAACATTTCAAACCTTTAGGTTTTCCAATGTGCTAGTGTAAATCACAATATTAATTTATATATCATAAGTTAGGACATGCGCGAATTTTAAGAAAATATATACAGGGTCAAGCAAATGTGTGAGAACACCAGATTTCTGGCAAAATTATGTACTGTTTTAAAAAATAACCTTAATAAAAGCTTTTGTAGTATTTCTATTCTACTCTATCACATACTTTGTTTTTCAACAACTTTCACTTGTTTCGAGATATGCCGCCATCGGTATTTCTTTAAATGAATCAACCTGTATATTTTAACATTTTCAAGAATTACAATGATATACGGTTTATATCTTATAACACATTGGAAAAGGTTAGCAACAAGAAAATACTGAAAACAAGACAATTCATAATAAATGTTCAAACTGATGATCTTCTGCAGTTTGACAGTATCCTAGTCTATCAACGAAGGACCCTAATGACTTCTGAATCACGTCTTGTGCTATCCTTTGAAAGGCCATCGTAATTCGATCTTCCAACTCTTCGAGCGACTAAGGTTTAATTTTATATATATTAGGTTTCTAATGCCCTGAAAGCAAAAAGTCTAAAGGACTTAAATCGGGCGATCGCGTATGCCCATTCAATATATCCTCTTCGACCTATCCAAAGCTGTAGAAATACTTCATTTAGGTATGCACGCACGTCAACTCCATAATGCGGTGGGGCTCCATCTTGCTGATACCAGATGGCATCTGAGAATAGTGTAGGATTTATGGGGTTTGGAAATAAATGAATTAATGCTGGAACAATTTCCTCGCGCAATAATTGTAAGTAGCGAATAACGTTCAAATTTTCCGTAAAAATGAAAGGTCCGATTAGGTATCCTCCGATTAAATCTGCCCATAAATTTAATTTTTGAGAATAATTTTTGTGTATAATTTTCTTCCAATGAGGACTCCGATCACTCCAGTAGCGACAGTTATGTCGATTTACATATCCATGTAGGAAAAATGTCACTTCGTTGGAGAATAAAATGTTGCTAAAGTTACAATCAGTCATATTCATCATTTCGTCACAAAACTGCATCCTTCTATCGGGATTATCTTCATTTAATTCTTTTACTAAATATACTTTATAAAGTTGAAACTTATTTTTCGACAATAACTTCTTTGCCGATCTCTCGCTAATATTGTGATATAAGGACAGTTTCGATAGTGATGTTTTTGGTTCTAATTTGAAGATTAATAAGAACATCCAATGAATTATCATCATTTGTAGCAGTTCTACGTCGACCGGTTTTCCGCAAATTTTTAACACTTTAACACATTTTAACACTTGACACTGTTGACTTTGAAATATTTCTTTCAGGGGAATGTGGCATTAAAAATATTGCATGCATCTTGTAGAGATCTTTGCCAATCTCCAAAACCAACCATCATTAACAAAGTAATTCTTTCCCGTTCTGTTAGTTCGCCCATAAGGAACGTGTCTTTTTGTTGAATGGAAACTATCTGTCACTATTGAGTATGACTGTCAATAATACTAAGTAATTCCCATACCTTTATTTTTTCTTAAAAGGTTTGAATGGCAAAATAAAAATACGAATATTTTTTATTAAATGTATCTGACAAAAAGATGTTTATAGCCAACGTTTTTTTTTAAATATTTCAAGTCACACACCAACCAAACCGTATATTATTGTAATTCTTGTAAATGTGTCTATCCAAAAATGTTAAAATATACAGGGTGATCCATTTAAATGACGCCATATCTCGAAACAAGTGAAAGTTGTAGAAAATCAAAGTATGTGATAGAGTAGAATAAAAATACTGCAAAAACATTTTTTATTAAGGTTATTTTTTAATAGAACACATAACTTTGCCAGAAATCTGGTGCTCCCACACATTTGCTTGACCGTGTATATATATATATATATATATATATATATATATATATATCAAAAATTAATTAAAATTCGGGTAAGCGGTCAATTAAAAAACTCCTTTATTCAATTACCCTATATTTCGCAACACTTTGTCGCTTCTTCTGGGGTAAAAAATGTAGAGTTAAAAAATAATAAAATTGACGTACAAAATATAAAAATGATTGATTCAATAATTTTTTTGCTAGCAGCGAACAACACATATTTTCACACCTTGTTATCTATTTTTTGGAATACTAAGGCATGATTTATTATTATTACTAGAATGTATCTTTGAATAATTTAAACCATAGCAACTTAATTACTTGACATTTATATCCTGTCATTCATATTTTGTATTCTCTTGAAAAAGGCGTATGCAGCCGAAACATGTAGAGTTTTTTAAATACATATATTTTGAAGTAATATACAGACCTTTAATCGCCTACTGATTAGGTTTACCATATCATACCAAGGTCACGAAGTTATTATATATATATATATATATATATATATATATATATATATATATATATGCTGGGATCTTTCTTTATATCAGGTTTGTTTGTTTGTTTGTTACGAAATGTTTATTGTTTGAATTATTAAGGACAAGTTGTATGAATAACGGGGAAATAAATAAATCAAGTTCCACTGAAATCAATCGTAAATTTCGCATTAAGCTACCTACTTTATTTTTTTATGAGAAGATATTCCATAGGATTATTTGATAATTTTGTTCATTGTTTTGAGACGTGTAGGGTGTTTGTAATATAAATTTGTTAAAATTGATATAACTTGACCAATGAATTAAAAATATTTCTTGTTCCAGTTGTCATGATACTTTTAATATATTTCTAAGTATCTGTTAATAAAATTAAACAGGTCACGTCACATTAGGAGATCGTCCAACTGACAGAAATAAATTGCGGCTCTCTACAGACTTCTACACATTTTATATATTTTCACATACGCGAATATTCCAAGTTTAATAATGCTAATTCACACTAAAACTATAGAAAGAGAATATGTTAGTCATCGACAAAATGTTTTAGAGTTAATGATTAGGAATACCAAATAGATTTTTGCTAATGTATTTTAGGTCGTTATGTTCTTTATACCCCCATGAGAGTAGAAACAGACCTTAGTTAATATGTAAATGGCGGAAAATTTCATTAGTAGTTTCGAATTAAATAGCTTTATTTGCTAAATTAAGTGGTATTGTTGGTAAGTAACTTACGCAATTACTATTTTTTAAATAAAATAATGTCAACCAGCGAAGTAGAAATCCATGTAATAACTAAACCCCATTTTTGTTAAAATTCTATTATCCGATGATATAACCATCAGAGATCAATTGGCATAAATAAAATATACTCCCGTGTCAAAAAATACATTGTTTGTGTGCGTTTTGTTAATGTTAGTTTTAATTAGCTTTCCTAAGTGTTCGCTTTATATCGAAAATTTTGCAGTTAATTTCAGGAAAAGACAACTTTTGATTAATTTGAATAAAGTCACTGATTAACCTAAATAAACTAGAAGTGAATGGAATTAAAATTGAATTATATATTCGAAAATGTCTTGGCAAATACCGGCCGATAGACTCGTGGTAAGGCACTGGCTTATTATGCAGAGAATTGCGGGATCCAATCCCTAGCTCGCCTGTCCGAGGTTTTCGTGGTTTTCCTTCTTGCTTACCTTAAACGAATGTCGACAGCTAAACATTGTAAGTCGCTCCACGAATGCGGTGTAATAATAATTCATGGCCTGCTCTATTTGCGTTGTTGGGGGATGCTTAGGCTTAAATTATTATTATTGTGTATACGTGTGTAAATAATAACAAACGCTTTTGTTATGTATTCTGATGAAGCGTACTTCTACTCTATAGGGTAGGTACAATTCTGGGCTAAAGAACATAGTTTGTTACCCAGTGTTATTGCATTGGTTTGGCAAGAAAAGAATTTCGGTTTTCACAAACAGATGACGTTATGTTACTGTTTGAATGACTTCTGTGATATGATTTTTTTCCTTTTGACATTTAATAACTGTTACATTTAGCTTACTTAGAAGTAAATTGCTAGTAATTTTGTTAATAGTTAGTTTGAAGTTGGGATATAAATTGTAAAAAATGTATATTTTCGAGTAAGTAAATAAATTATTATTATTCCTGTTATAATTATTAATTCAGTATCAATTTTAGCATGGAGTGCAAAGAAGAATATATTCAACATATTTTGCTTTTTTATTTCCGTAAAGGCAAGAAAGTTGCTAAGACTCAGAAAGAGATTTGTGTAGGTTATGGTATCGATTGCTTAACAGAATATGGGTGTGAGAAGCAGTTTAAAAATATATCGTTTGGGAGATTTTTCACTCAAAGATAACCAACATTCCAGTCAACCTATTGAAGTTTATGACCAAAATTGAATCAGATCGTCATATAACTGCACGAGGAATTGCAGGGATCATACGATCAATTCAGATGTTTACGCTCAGCAACTAATGAAACTGGAGGAAACAATTAGGGAAAAACGTATCCCGAATAGTAGGCCAGCACGACGATTTGTGGCATCTGGTTACTATTTATTTCGAGGTCTACAAAACTCTTTAAATAGCAAAATTGTCGCTAATAACCATGATCAAAGTTGTACCTGGATCTGTTTGTTTCTAATAAGGACCAGAAGGTCTATGAGAAAATTACGAGGAAGTTGTCAGAAAGATCGCAAAAGGTTATCGAAAAAATTTGAAATTATAATTAAATAAATATTCACATCACTTCGGGAAAATGCAATTGATTTGCCTAAATAAATAATTCTTTGTATAAAAGAATTTGAAGTGTATTAAATTCTTGCCAGCCCGATATGGTCTAATCCATTGTCTGTCACCACGTAGCCATCGGTGTGCGAGAAGATTTTGATAAATTGTAATTTCATTTTACTACTGCTTAGGTGACATAATGTGTGTAATTTTATTCTAAAGATTCAGCTACAGATCTGAGTTAGAACTAAAATTTTGATCCTAAGTATTAGGTAATTGGTAATCGCTTGATTAATTAAATTGTCATATTTTTTATGCATTCTGGAGTTTAATTCAATTTATTTTTATTTTATTATTGGAACGATTTGCTGATTCAATACAATGTTATGTACATTTTTGTATTATGTTGATATTTTAATGTATCATATACCGAGTGTTCATTTTCTTTTTTTAATTGTCATACTATTTTAACTTAAATTTGGAGATTTCTAGATCAACTTCAAAATGTATATATTTAAAACAATCTTGCTCTCTTACAATCTCTTACATGCTTCGGCATATAATGCCTTTTTCAAAGAATTTGAAATATAAATAATTAATAATTTATATTTTAAATTCTTTGACAAAGGCATTACATGTAAGATTGTTTTAAATACATATATAAATTTTGAAGTAAAACCAGACCTTAAATCGCCAACTAATTGAATCTACGATAACATACACGAAATAATTATCTTTATATATATAATTTCTATTTTTAGTTCTTTGAGAAAGGCATCATATGCCGAAACATGTAAGATTGTTTTAAATATATACATTTTTAAGTAAAACCAGACCTTAAATCGCCAACTTATTGAATCTACCATATATATATATATAATATTTTCGTGACCTTGGTATGATATGGTAAATTCAATCAGTTGGCGATTAAAGGTCTGGTTTACTTCAAAGTATATATATTTAAAACAACCCTACATGTTTCGGCAATGATGCCTTTATCAAGGATATAAAATATATATACTTTGAAGTAAACCAGACCTTTAATAGCCAACTGATTGAATGTACTATATATATATATATATATATATATATATATATATATATATATATGTGTGTGTATATAATGAACTTCATGTGCATGAGAATTAATAATTATTGAATCTCATTTTACATGCGATTGTCGCTAAAATTTGTTGCATTAATTTAATGCAACAAATTATATCAAAATGTAAAATGAGATCTAATAATAATTAATTCTTATACACATAAAGTTCATTATTGTTCGTATATATATATATATACACGTAGTATAGAAGTGAAAGTCATGTCTGTCTCCAGATAATGTGCACTGATGATCTGTAAAAACAGTGAAATATCGATATTTGCACATTCCGGGGATATGACTTTCTTAAATTTTTAATTTTTTACATATATACATATATATGTAAAAAATTAAAAATTTAAGAAAGACATATCCCACAGAAAGACATTTGAAATATTTACAAATATCAAATTAATTTGATATTTGTAAATATTGCATATAAAAGCCGAAAAACTCCAATAATTTATCAATTGTTATATTTAATAAACGGCTAAGAAATTATCTAAACACTTAACCAACCTCTACAAGATTCATTATACTCCGATTTTTATAGCTGAAATATTCGAATTGCGTTCGATGACCGGACCCAAAACAATATGCTATAGGCATAGACACTAAAATGAATCATAACAAAGTGAACCTATTTTGCAGCATGATCAGACCCTGTTCACTTTATTCTACGAATGACAAATATTGCCAAACATTATGACGAGTTTGTCTATTTGAGATTCCCATCATACGCCTTTATTTAGAAAAATTTCAAGAAATATCGCACTAGATATATTCGACTGTTCACTTCGAAAAGTTAAGGTTTGCTTTTTAAATATTTAGTTTTAGTAGTAGCTTCCTCCATAAATATATATATATAACAAATGTTCATTTGAAAAGTCAATCTAGTAGCATGTGATTTACTGAGAACATTTTGAAGTATGTCGTAAATTAAAATTTACTACTTAACCTACGAAGTCGTATATTTTGACAGTTTCACACATACAAATAAATAACAAATAATAGGTATTTATTGAAAACTATAACAAATGTTGAAAATGTTGTCCTTCAAGATCAATGCACTTTAAAATCCTCCGTTCAAAATTTCTGATGATATTCTGCAACATTACTGGATTGTTATTAATTTCCAGTTTACCCGAACGCTTGGCAAGAAGGCGTACGAGAATCAAACCCACTTGATGTTATTGAAGGACGGTTAAAGACGACGCTTTTCTCCTATGTAGTGATCGTTCGTTCCAACAGCTTCATCCTTCGGGTGAAGCTGTTGAAAAACAACGAAAGGTATGAGACCCCCTTGCTACATAAAAGTGGCTAGGGGACTGAAAAATTATAGAAATTTTAACTAAAAACTAAACTAATTCAACGTCTCTATAAGTCATAGCTGGGGATTGTTTTGCAAACGTTTTCTTAAAAACGTTTAATAGTTAGAAGCGTTAAAAATTTGGGCGGATGTAAACTGGGCACCAAGTGTATGGATTTACCTGCCCTGCAAAGAGGATTGCTTAATCCTACAGGTAATCTAGGCACCAGTACCGTTCGGGTAATGATCGCTTTAAATCTTAAAGTAAGAAATTAGACGTTAATAAATTAAGGAATTTCCTAATGACCAAATATATTATTTCAAATGTATTTTTATTTGTACATCTATTGTGGGCGGGCCTCTGCGGCGGGCGGGTCATTTTATTCAACACATCCATCTATTTATATTTTTATCGAAAAGCTTAAGGAATTTCAAATAGACACTTATGTTAAAATTCAAAGTGTACACACACCAGCAAGAGTTAAAGACACACGCGCAAAACAAAAATTAAGAACTCTAAATGAACTGTGTGAACAACTAAATAATGGAACAATATCACGATTACACTTTGTGAAGTGTATATCATTTTATTCATCAGTATGACTTAAAATACACCTATTTTTTTATTATAGTTTTTATATAATTAAGTATTTGCTTTTATTATTGTTTTCATACGAGTACATATTTTCTTTTTTCTATCTTTTTGCTGTACTTCAAGTTGAAAAACACTATTTCTATATTATTGTTTTTGTTTGCTTTATACGGTGCCCAGTTTACATAGACCCTCTGCGAGTACATTTTTAGCTAGTGCCCGAATTACCAACGAGATTAAAATTTCAGGTAGGTTAGTGCCCAATTTACATCCAGCCAAAAATTTCTTGCATTCACACTTAAAATTTAATTTTTTTGATCAAATTGTAGAAATTCGTTTGTAATTTTAACTTTTGTTATTTCCATAGAGCACCCCAAGGTCTAATATCGAAATCAAGTTATTTCTTCCTTATATTTTAAATTCACAAATACAATAGAAGTTACTTTTTAGAATTACGGTGATTATTTCATTATACACCCCCACAAAATTTTATTAGGCCATTGGCATAATTTGAATTTTGGCACACTCTCTAGGTGGTTCCCAGCGATGTACTGTGACATGATTATCTTTGGCGAAATGAAGCAACATAATTAGATTTAAGACACACTGGGGAACCACCCTACCAGAGAGACACTTTGCAAGAATCCATTCCTTTTCATTATGTCAAAATAAGTTCTGAAAGTGGAAATTGAATTACTACACGGGAAAATGAGAACTGGGAATAAAAGAAACATTCAAAATCACATCTGTCTGTATTAGCTTTATCTTTTTTTCTTCTATATTTTAAGGCACTTTATTTATTAGATCTACATGGGTTTTAGATTATAAATTGTAGCTTTTTCTGAATTTTGGTTATTACTCGGCATGTTCACGTTTTAATTTGTGCTTCCAGTAATGCCTCACGCGAAATTATAATAATTTAATATTTTCTAAGAGATAGCATATACATACATGTACACTATGTACAGATACGGTCCCGTGTTAAATTATAATCATATCTTCTGAAAGATTTATCTAAAGAAAAAAGTTCACAAATTTAATTGCACTTTAAATTGGGTTTCCTTTAAATTACAATTTTTAAATAAAATAAATATAGTTGGAATCAAAATTATTGATTGACGAAGCACCTATCTATTGAACCTTTATTATAATGATAGCAAATAAATGATAATGTTATCGTACCAAATACTTATTGTAAACCACTAAAATATTGTTTAGCTATACAATTATAAAAACTATAGTATAACGTGCCTTTAAAAACTTTCCTCATTATAGTAGACTGTTTTTTAAGTAATTAAGCAAACAAAGATTGGTGCAAATGCGAAGGTTTACAGAACTTCAAATTCTGACAGTTCTCATACATCAATTCAAATTATAAACGCTTATATATTTTTTAAATTATTTTATTATAATGTTAGAATTACAACATAAAACAGTTATTATTCAAAATTTCTATAGAACTGGCCAAAAATTAGAAAATAAAGATTGGGTTAATTATAGGATTTCCAGCAACAATATCCTAATTTGCTAGTTAATTACGCACAAATGCAAAAACATATTCAAGCTTGTGCTACTAAATTTGGTGAAACAGGGGCAATAACTCGTAGACCTGGCGTGGAGCACCTAGAAAACGAACAGCAAATTGCATATAGGATATTTGACGTCGAATAGACAACTCTCCCTAAAAATCAATCGCAAAACTATCACAACAAGTTCATTTTATCAGTGAGAACACGTCATACTATTTTAAAAGAAGACTTAAAGTTGTTTCCATTAAAAATTCAAGCAGTTTCGGAACTCAAACAGGTAGATTTTGTCACGAGAACACAGTATTGTCTATGGTTTGTGAATAACGTGAATAATAATGACATTCTCGACAAATGCTTCTTTTCGGATGAGACTTGGTTCCATCGTTCAGGATATTTAAATAAGCAAAATATGAGAATTTGATCTGCAAGAAAACCCTCATAAATTTGTGGAAACTACGCTACATCCACAAAAAATTGGCGTCTGGCTAGCAGTTTCAAGAAGACGAATTATTGGGCTTATATTTTTTTAATAAAACCATAACTGCTGAAAGATATCGAAGCCGTTTATTAATGAACTTCATGATGATGAACTTATGATAGGATATTTCCAGCAAGATAATGCATCAGCGCACAAATTTCGAGAAACAATAGCATTTTGCAAGAATTTTTCGAAACAAGAATTATTAATTTTACTCCAAGAACACCAGATTTGACAATTTTGGACTATTTTATTTTTCCGTATTTAAAGAATACAATTTTCAAGACCAGACAACCGGAAATGAAAATAAAAATGCCAGTCCTGCGATAAACCATCGTAGACAGGACTCAGTAATAATAACCCTATTGCTAGTTAAGGAGGATCGCTCAGTTTGCTTTTAATTGTTTCTAATATACTGTTATACACATAGTTCGTATAATTCGATTTTAGAAGCCTGTGTTTGTTTTTGAATTAGATTTATTTTTGATAATTAGTCTGTTTATTTACTACAGTCACAGGCTGTAATTTGAACATTTAATATATTATTTTGAAATAATTTCGGTTTAATTTGAGAATTTTCGCTATTTATTTTGAAATATGGAATATATCTCAGATTTAGAAAGTTCATTTATTTTCAGAAATACATCTATTAATGTTTTTGTATTTTGATGGTAAGATACCAGTTTATTTTTCTAATTAAACTGATTGCAAACATTTTTTATTTATGAACACTATGGTATATTCCAAAAAGAGAGAGACAAAATCCTGAATAGACCACCCACAGAAAAATCCACAGTTAAGACAGCAGAATGGTAAATGTAGTAATTACAGCAAAGGAAAATAAGTAAATTTGTCTAATAAAAAACTCATCATCCCGTTATTTCATTTATTTGCTGAAAAAAAAAGGTGAAATCGTACATGCCCTTACTGATAAACATTGTATGTAATACATAATATGCAATACAATAGGAAATAGCTTAAATTCTACAACTGTAACAGTGTATGACAATTAATTCCAATTAAAACAGATTAGCAAGTTAATAACAAATATATCTTATTTTATAAAATATTTGAAAATTGTAGAATTCAGTCTGACGTTGGTGAAGAAATGGAATCATCACTATCGCTGTCGTGTCCAAGATAAATTATGAATCGTTTTATAACTTCATCGATAATTCCATCAATATCTTTCATCCGAGCTTCTTCTTTGATAATATGGTTTACATTATTGATAGCATTATGTAAAAGCGGCTTAAATTCAATTATTTAAAAGTTCTATTTTTTGCAGCTACATTTTTTATTTGTGCCCACACAAGTTCAATCGGATTCAGCTAGCAGTGGTATGGAGGTAAACGAAGAACGGTATTGTTTTCTGACTTCGCAATTTCATCGATTACATATGAATTGTATCTACTTTTGACCATATTTACTAAGTTCAATAATTCTGCTCTAACCATATCCTCCTCATACTCGATCTCCTTATCTCATAACCAATTTTGTATGTCTGCTTTTCTCCACAATGTTGTTGGTGTTTTTTCAGCCTTGCGGCTATGATACGGTGCATTATCCATCACTACGACAGCATTCTCTAGTAGATAAGGTATTATATTAGTGAACCAATCCTCAAACACGGTGGCATTCATTTCCTCATGATAATCAGAGGCTTTCTTCCCCTCAAACAGTAATAAACCATTTTCGATGAAACCATTCGAACTGCCAATATGTAATATTATCAGGCGACGTCCCTTACCAGACGGATTTTTTAATTCTGTTGTAAGTCCTTCCACAAAGGCCTGTCTATGGCTTAAAACACTTGTGTCCATCCATACCTTCTGCACTGTATGGCTCTCATTCAACCAGGTTTCATCTAAATAGAAAATTGGTCTATTCTGGGATCTGTATAATGAAATATCTTTCAGATATTGTCCTCTCAATCTTACGATATCATCCCTCTCAGTAAGAACACTGTTTTTGCCACGTTTAAGGTATATATAATATTAGCACAGTTATATTTAGGTATATAAATATACCTACTATAAATATTCTCACTTCAAATTTAGTTGCTTCATTTAGCGGTACAATGTTGAGCGACTCATATTTGGCCGTTCGGTACTATTATTTATTTGAGTCAGCACTTTATCTAACGTGGGCAGTCCATTTTGTCGAAACATCAAAAGATTCCAGTACAGAATGTCTACCAGTTATCTTTTTTGGCTCTGACGTTTTCCCTGTTTTCTTATATTCGTTGATAACTCGATATACTGTCGGTCTTGTATGTTATATATGTTGTACTGTATGAAGTTACCTAGTACTTGAGAAATCTGCTTAATCATGTCACCTTTTCTCATGTCGGGTGTATACGTCACAAGTTGTTTATAAGTTTGCTTTTCAGCACTACTCATATGACTTGCTTTCTCTCATTTGCTTTGAGGAGAACACACATCTGTGCTTTTAGCAGCACTGCTGTTGGGTTCTACATCCATATTTTAATCAAATCCAATCAAATGAACAGCTACAAAATTATAATTTTAGAAGAACTGAAATTCTCTTATTACATATTACTTACATAATCTATTAATTTTCAAATTGAAGCTATAAAAAGAAGAAGAAAATAGTTAAAGTAATATAATAATGCTAATAATTTAATAATATGATAACAAAACTCTAGAAACGCCAACGTGATATAATAATGTCAAAATATTTGACAATTGATGGCAAAAAGCGAATTTTCTATGGTGTTTTATTTTGCCTTGCTCTGGACCAATAAGAAACAACTGTCACTTGGGTTCGTCCAGAAATTTGTCTCTCTCTTTTTGGAATATACCATGATATTACGTAAGGAATTCCTCTATTATTTTCAAATAATGATTGTTAGGGTCTGACAGTAGGATAAAAATTTTGATGCGGCAGGTACCTATAACATATAACCTTACTGGTGTCCCGCGGACAACTACTTATTATCTAGACAAACGAAGCGAAGAGCCCATAGGAAGAATACGCCTATTGCAGGTTCGCATAGATAGCACATTACATATGCTTATTAGAAGCGGCAGCTATGTTCGTTCTATGTTTAGAATGAACGATCGATCGTCCATAAATTCTTAGTAAGCCGGTACATAGAAATGCATTTAAAGATATTTAAGATTACCGTGTATGTACTCATTACTAAATCGAAAGATTGAGAAAATGGACTTAGATCAAACTATACTGAGACTATCCGAATAGGTGAAGAGTGTGCCTTTAAATTTGAAACAGAAATAAGAAAAATCCCTAACTACAATATACATTAATAAAACCTATATACGTAATAAGTGCCATCCCACTGGCGATTTGGTGGAGAGCATATCTTCAAAGGTTGTACCTTCGTCAAAGCTACTACGTTCAACACGATTTTTCATATTGTTCTACTGAAGAACGCAACTTAGTTGTTGAAATACGTATTTGGAGTTTAGTAATTTATATTGTGGTTAAAGATTTTTCTCGTTTCTGTCTGATACTGAGACTAAATAAATCAGTTTTAACAATTAAAAACGAAGAATATGTACAAGAAATAATATCATGCCATACTGATATTATTTATAAATATTTCGTATATATAAATCGACCCTAACAAAAGTTTTCATGCTATGAACTAATTTATTAAACGTATGATGGACATATGTGAGCCTTTTATATGACTAATAGGTATGTAAATATAACATTTCTGAGAAAAAAATGCGCCCGAGCAACTAATTACTCACTTATCTTGCTCATTTAGTCTAAATGGGCTTTTCTATCTCACCCCATTGTACTATATTTGTTATTTCAACGTGTAGCTTGGATTAACGAACAATGAAGATTTACGAGAACCATTAGAAAAATTATACGTTCTCGTGTAGTAATGGTTCTCGTGTAGTTCCTTCATATATCCTCCCCTTGTTCTGGGGAAATAAGGGTGACTAATTCCGGAACTTCGACCTGACACATGAGCGTCTTCGATGCGTCATCCTTTTTTTTCATAGTAGGGTGAAAGAATTATAGGAGAAGGGCACGAAGAATTCGCGACAAATTGCTTGAAAACAATACGCGAATAGACCGTTGTTGATTGTTAAGAGTGTTAAATTGCTGTCGTTAAAGCACAGATTACTATGGATCCCTTTGGCTTCGTCGTCGCTCTTGTATATTTTTTTCGGCTTGTACGCACAATTTTCGGCAATTTTTCACAATTCACAAAACACTCTATCACTTTAAAGTAAGGATTTAAGAGAGTAGGGCTAGGAATAAAAAAAGCATCGGAGCAGAATGTGGAGGAAGTACTTTAAACTAAAAATTTTAGAGACCAATAAAATGAAAGAATTACGCCAACGCTTTCCACTTACGAGGGAAGACTCATAGTTTAAGAATATTAGGCTTTAAAGTAAATAAAGCCTTGATTAATTTTGTTTATTTGTTATTTATTTCGAAGACTAATAAATAAAAAAATATGGGCAAATTTATCATTAAATTCTGTCAGTAAATTATGTTTAACTGATATAGAATTTAATGATGAAGGTATTTAAAAGTAAATGGATAAATGAGTACTTATTGGTAAAATATTGCTCATACGTTTATAATTTGCTGTTAATCTCAGGTTTAAATAGCCGGTCCATGAACTAATATTACTAATCAAAGTAATGTCGTATTAATAATTAGTTAAATTAAAAAAATCGAGTTTTAAGCATGTCAACAATTGTCTTTCTAACTTTCAAATATATATGGATATAAAGATAATTGTTTCTTGACCTTAATATATTATAGTAGATTTAGATAGTCGGCGATTTAAGGTCTGCTTTACTTTAATATGTACGAGGGTAAGCTGAAAAATTCGTTAACTAAAGTATAACAAAAAACAATATTTCAGTGAAATGTGTTTTAATTTTCGACTTAATCTCCCACAAGATCAATACATTTATTTAGTCGATGGTCAAGTTTCTTTATGCCTTCACAGTACTAATTTTCCTCGAGCTCATCAAAATAGTGGTCAACGGCAGCTATCAGCTCCTCATACGAAACCGCTCGAAAATGGCTGTAAGAACATTCCACGCGATTGAGTTTCTGCTGTGTAGCACGCCGCTTAGACATGTCTAATTCAACATTTAAAATGTACGACACCCATCCTCTTGAGTAGCCTCAGCAATATCTTGCAATGTGTATCGGCGATCAGCTTTCACAAATTTCAAAATCTGTTGCACACTTTCTGCAGAAGTGGCTGTTTTAGGACGTCCAGAACGGGGATCGCCATTTATGCTCTGGTGTGAAGAACACAAATACAGGTTCACTATTAATATTTTTTGTGAACGTGTCCGAACATATCCCTCCCCATAGACGCAATACGTACTTCGCCTTTCTACAGGATCATCGGTACGCCCCTGCTGGAGAAAGAATATCTTCAGACACATTCACAAAGAAGAACCACATCGTCACATCACAGAAATTATCCAGACCGAGCGTAGAAGTAAATTCAGCGCTGCCTGTTGTCAGACAGCCGAAGTACCTCGCCCCGTCCACATAACCAATGCGAACCAACGACGCCCTTCTAAAGATGACGCAGCCGTGTCTCTAGAAACTGCATTTTGTCTGTGTCTTCACTCATACTACGGACTAACCGCATGTGTAATGTATCAGAATAGTTGAAACATACATGAGTAGGTAAACCCCACCAGTTTTGTATAATACAAAGATATTTTTAATAATATATAATATTATTAAAAATCTGATTTTTACCAGATTTTTAATAATATTTTATATTATTAAAAATATCTTTGTATTATACAAAACTGGTGGGGTTTACCTACTCATGCATGTTTCAATTATTCTAACACTTTTATCATATCAACATGAATTTCTCTAGGCGAAGGATACTTTTTCCACAAGTATTTAACTGCGAAAATTTCGATATTGTCCATTACACAGGCCTGCATTTTTCAACTCTTTGAATGTTGATTTAAAAATTTTAACTGTTTTCTAGTAATTGGGTAGCGCTGATTTCAAATCTGCTTTTATTTTTTTTTTTGTATCACGTAAGGTTATTTTTCAAACCAGTAAAATCAAAAAATATAGAACAAACACGATTTATTTCATTTATAAGCTAGTTTTATATTATATTAAAAAAAATACAAAAATATACACATAGAAACTATTAGAAATAGTTATTTATTCGTTATGCTTCTTAAAAAAACGTTTTCGTTTTTCAGAAAAGCTTTGTTTGGTTGTTTTTCTGTCATATTCAGCTAAAGGAAGATCTCTTCTCAATGTCCAACAGTAATCGGCCATCATTTTTGTGTCCCAGCGCCCTTGGTATCTTTTTTCCATCTCTTTAATATCCTGGTGAAATCTTTCTCCTTGCTCTTCACTCACGTCCCCAAGGTTTTCTGGGAAATAGTCCAAATGGGAATGTAAAAAGTGAATTTTTATACTCATATTGCAACCAAAAATCCTGAATTTTTCCAGCATATTTTCAACGATCTCAACATAGTTTGTGTCTTTATAATTCCCTAGAAATTTATGTACAACTTCGTTAAAAGCATGCCATGCATGTTTTTCCTTATCTTCCATCACATTTTCAAATTCTTGATCTTTCACCAAGCTCCTAATCTGCGGGCCTACAAAGATTCCCTCCTTTAATTTTGCCTCTGACAGAGTCGGAAATGTTTTACACAAATATTTAAAACAATTTCCTTTTTGTTTAATGCCTTAACAAATTATTTCATAAGTCCAAGTTTTATGTGAAGCGGTGGAAGTAACACTTTTTGAGGGTCAATAAGACTTTCGCGAATTACATTTTTGGTTCCAGGTGTTAAAGTCACCCTTTGTGGCCAGTCTCTTTTTATCCAATGCTGTTCTCGATTTCTGCTATCCCACTCGCACAGGAAACATGGAAATTTAGTATATCCGGACTGCTGACCCAAGAGAAGGCCTAAAATTTTTAAATCTCCACACACTTCCCAGTTGTGATTTTTATATTGTATTCTTAAAAGTAATTCCTGTAAATTTTCATAGTTTTCCTTTAAATGAACAGAATGGCCGACCGGAACAGAAGCAAAAACATTGCCATTATGTAAAAGAACAGCTTTAAGACTCCTTTTTGAAGAGTCGATGGAAAGTTTCCAGTCAGAAGGTGTGTACTCAGGAGCTCCGAGGAAAGTAAGTAGATCAGCAATTGCTTGGCAGTACACGAGTGGTCCGTTTTGTGCAAAATATTTTACAAGTCCAGCCTCACGATTTCTATATCAAGAGAAGATAGTTTCTGGGGCAAGTAAATTTTTTTGTTTCAACCTAGACCACAGTACTTCAGAAAGATCTTTTGAAAGTCCCAAATCTTTTACTAAATCATTCAGTTCGGCTTGTGAAAATAGCTCAGGTTAGTTTTGACCTGAGGTTGATGGTTCAAAATCACTATCCACCTGTACGGAGCCGGAAGTTGAAGAGGTTTCAATATCTTCTTGTAGTAGTTTGGGGGGTATAGGTACATGATCACTGTGAGGAACTGGTCTGATAGCTGATTTAATATTGTTTGGGTACAAAATATGTTTCAAAGTTTTTCTATTATGCCCCTTAATATCACAAAGACAAAAGTAGCAATCTTCATGATGATTTTGCGGTTCTCTCCAAACCATCGGTATTCCAAAAGGAGGGCTTTTTCTATTCCCTTTGGTCCAATGTCTTAAACCTTCTTCACATACCTTACAAACAACGTGCGGTGCCCAATCTTTATCTTGATCTCCTAATTTGATTTTGAAATAAGCATAATATGCATTTTTCACAAATTCACCAATTGGTCTCTTAAACTTTTTCAAGACGAAATATCCACAAATATAACAGAAATCATCTGGTTTGTTTTTGCAACACCGGCTAGACATATTTTTAAGCAATGTTTATTTATCAAATACCACGCACAACACTAAAGACAAATTAATTTTACTTGTTTACTGATCGACACTCAGAGCTATAATGAAGTAAATGACATTAAAATATACATTTTGTTTGGAGTGATAAACTTGAAATCCTTCTTCGCAGTACTAATAAAGTGAAAGCATAATAAATAGGATTTAGAAGGTAAAAATTCCCAGATATCTTGTCCAAAATTAATACATGTAATAAAAGATTTACATCAGGTAATGAGAGCCTATTTAACAAATTTCTTTAAAACCACAACAGAAAATAATTTTTGGGTTAATACCTAGAATTTGAAGTAGTACATTCATTTTAAAATGTATTAAAACGCCTATTATAAGATTTTTTTTATATTTTTTTTCTTTTTCTTTAGTGCAAAAAAAATCTGTGGGCGGTAAAGACCAACTGTATTTGAATTAGTTATTGCTATATAAAAACTGAGCTTAACAAACAAAAATCACGTCATCACAAATTTTATGCAGGCCTGTGTTATTAAGAAGCGACAAAAGTACTCTTCCTTGAACGAGTGTACACAACAAACTACTTGACATATCGACATCAAGTTTAACGCGTATATCATTGAAACATCAAGCTATACAATAGCGTCAAAGATTGCTTTTACATAGCACCATCTCATAGTTAGTTACCGAATTTTTCAGCTTACCCTCGTATATATTTAAAATAATCTCTTACATGTTTCGGAAATTGATACCAAGGAATTTTAAATTATAAATGACAGTATATTAATATAATATTTTATATGTGAAGTTTCACATATCGCGTTCGATTTCAAACGACTTCAATTTCCAATACGCCTTGCGTTCGCTATGACTATCAATAAAGCGAAAGGGCAATCTTTGCAAGTGTGCAGTTTGAATTTAGAAAACGATTGCTTCTCTCATGGACAATTATACGTCGCATGCTCGAGTCGGTAAATCGTCTGATCTTTGTTTTTGCAGAAAAAGGACAAACAAAAAATGTAATCAATCCACTAGCTTTACAATAAAAAATAATGTTTGGTGAAAAATATATTTTTTCTTCCTTTCTTTTCATTCCACAGTGTATTGAATTGAATGATGTGTTTTCTCGGTGAATCCTTCGGTGCGCTACAATAATTTTATTTACATTCCCATTCATTTCATATCAGACTGAGTGATAGCGAAGCATGGCCGGGTTTAGCTAGCATAATATAATAATAGTGGATACTTTAAAATGTAATAATAATGCACCACGTTGCGGCGTCAAATAATGTAATAAGATTTGAAATATATTAATTTTAAATATCGCGTCATAAATTTACAATAAGATAAATCAATGCTAGCGATTCTAACCTTATTTAATGTATTAGAATTGTGTTTAATGGATGCCACAGCTTAGATCCTCGAAAAGCAAAAATATATTATGCTTAACTTCAGGGTGAGGTTCTAAATCTATCAGTAAGTATCTTTCTATTTATATAAAAGATATTCTTTTATAGGAAATCAATGAATAAATCTTCAATTAGTAATTTAATTTCAAGTATTCTTTATTTTTTTAAATACTCAATCTTGAAATATACTTATATGTTTAGTTTATATTTTCTAATATAATTACTTTTTTTAAATTCTAGCATACAAACTTTTTAAAATATACAAAATATATTCGGCATTATTTATAATTATAGAAGGTATCACTTGGATATTTACGGAAATTACTATTTCGGTATCAAAATACGAATTTTAATGATAACTAATTGATGATATTTATTTGGTAAATACAGGTTTATTTATAATATTTTATGACTTTTAAAGCATTTGTATTTAGTTAGTTAGGTTTACTCTGGAGGTAGGAAGTCATCAATACCAGTAAAGATTTATTGAATCCAAATCATTTCATTTTTGCCACCAGAGTAGCATGATCTATCGTATCAAAAGCACAGAAGAAATCGGAATAGGTGACATCCACTTATTTACTATCATCTAGTGCTTCACATAAATCCTGAGAGATGTAGCAAGGAGAGATCCCGAATCCGGAAATTCAAAAAATTATGAAACTTTGGGAACATGTACATCACATATACATATTGCTATGAATAGTGAATTCGTGCTTGAATGAATCACTATTCACAACAACTTTGTCCAGCTTAAATACTCAGTCGGTTACTTGCTTTAAATGGGACTGCTTTCCTCTCCGGGTTTCCAATGGAAAACGTGGAAAACACAATAATGTTAGTTAAATATTCTTATATTGGACGCCACTCAAAACTTGTTTGAGAAAATATTTAATAAAGTCTTAGAGTTATTTAGAAGCACAATAGAAAAAAGGTATAATTCAAATACACAATGAAATTAAATGAAATTTTATTACAATGATAAAAAAAAATGTCTTTATAAAATATAAAGACCAATATTGCATGAATAAACAATATTTATTGTTAAGGCAAAAATATTATATGAGTATTCACTAGGCCATATAATCAAAAAACGTTAATGACTCCGATCAAAATTACAACTAATAAATTACAAAGAAGTGTTCTAAATTTCTCCCACAATATAAAATGTAAACAACAAAATGTGACAGACCGATCTAACCTCTACGCATGTGTGATCCACATAAAAAACTATATGCCCTTGACACCAACGTGCAAAATTTTATCGTTAAAGAAACTTTTTTACTTAGAAATTTTTAAAATACATTCTTTGTCATCTAATACAACTATTAAGATTAAATATAGAAGTTCATACAAACAATAATACAATAAATGCATACAATAAAGAGATATTAATATAATAAAAATACAACTTACGAAAAAATATATTTTTTCTCAATACATGAGACACACACCTCGAGTAAAATTTAATTAAATCAAAATCACGAAGTATACAACCTCGTATAAATTCGATAATGAGTAAAGCAATCACAACCACATTGAATTCAAAAACAAAAACCGTAATTAATTGAAATAATAGATAAAAAGTTTATCTACAAATATGCAAACACCTTACTCGGGTATCTAGACGTGTCTAAGGATATATAATGGCCACACGGCGAACTACATCCCAGTCAAAACTAAATCAAAATCACATTAATATTCATACAATATACAGAGTTATCATAAAATATAATTTAATATTAAAATAATATTTTTCACTAAATGTTGCGGGGAAAAATCCACTGCAATATGTACTATGCAATTTTTGTTTCTGCGGAAAAACACTGTGACTGAGTGAAATGGATTTTTATAAATTGGAAATTTTCCATTCTGCCTCAGCGCATAACTCGTTAGCGGTAAGGGGTAGAGAAAAAGTTTTAACACAAAAAAATATTTGCTTGAATGAGCTTTATTAAGATGACAGGAAAAACATTTACTGTATTTTTTCATTATATTAGATTGTTTCTTATCTAAAAGATGTAGCTTATCGAAAGAGGCTACATTACACCAGTAAATAGTACACATGTTTTTGTAAAGAAAATAGGCTGACACTGAATGAGATAAGCAAAGATGGCACAGCCTTCTCTCTAGAAACTGTTAACTATTATTAAAAATCTGATGTGAAGAACACAAATACAGGTTCACTATTAATATATACAGATGCGGTTAGTCCGTAGTATGAGTGAAGACACAAACAAAATACAGTTTCTAGAGAGAAGGTTGTGCCATCTTCGGAAGGGCGTCGTTGGTTCGCATTGGTTATGTGGACAGGGCGAGGTACTTCGGCTGTCTGACAATAGACAGCGCTGAATTTACTCCTACGCTCTGGCTAATTTCTGTGATATGCCGATGTGGTTCTTTTTTGTGAATGTGTCTGAAGATATCCTTTCTCCAGCAGGGGCGTACCGATGAGCCTGTAGAAAGGCGAAGTACGTATTGCGTCTCTGGGGAAGCATATGTTCGGACACTTTCACAAAAAATATTAATAGTGAACCTGTATTTGTGTTCTTCACACTAGATATTTAATAATATTTTATATAATTAAAATAGTATATTAAAAAACAAGTTTCATAAGGCACCATTTTGCTGCACGAGATCAGTTTAGAAAACGAGCCGCGATAGCGACGAGTGCGGCAAAAGGCCTTATGAAACGAGTTTTTATACTATTTTTTCTATTTTGCGTTTTTTACATTAATAAATTGCTTAAATTGGAATTATTTAATTTGAAAGTTCAGAGTTTAATTTTTATATAAAGCATGCAGTTGGTCACATTGATACTTGACATTTTCAAATTTAAATCTTGCTATCCGCGAAGTATATTATATTACATATTATTTATTAATTTTCGTTAACATTACTTGATATTTCATTTAAAAATATAAACATGAGTGACATAGAAGCATATATATGTTGTTGTCAATTGTATACAACATACGTTGTTTGTGTAAAATACGGACATATATCATATCTGTCAAATGAACATAAATTCTTAAAATCAAATGACAGCAATGATATTTATTTCTGTATTCGAACAACGCCAAAATTGAAAAATGAAAAAAAGTGTATCGAAATGAAGCTCATTTCGATACTGTTTTGGGTTTCATAATGATTTCATTTCGAACGCAAAATAGAAAAATACCTTTGTGTTATATAGTAGACTTGTAATGTTAAAAATGGTCGCCAATAGTATTATAAATGTAATTCGTTTACTGATGGTAACGTTCGAAGTTGGCAATAATAATAATAGCCTCACCAGTGAATGCCAGCAAAATCGAATTACACGACTTAATAAAAAATATCCTTCTCGATGCTCAAAGGGAAACATCGTTTTCACTAAAAATTGATACAACTTTAGAATTTTTTAACCGCACAGACCACATTCCCTAGAATTTGTGGATGAGGTACATGCGCCCACAAGGGAAGAAGCGGTAGAAGCAATAGAAGCTGAAGAAGAAGAGTGTTTACCAGAAGAAGGAGGTATTGCAACTTTAGAATATAAAACCAACGCAGTTACGTATTGGAAAAGTGGGAAGAAAAGACGATTTGCGTTGAATACCGTCCAGCAAAAGTTTCGCAAAGTTTCATCTATGCAGCAATTGTACGGGTAAATGGTGAAGTAATATTATAACATAGCAACGATTTGTTCCTACTTGTATGTTAAAACTTTTTTTCTACCTCTTACCGTTAACGAGTTATGCGCAAAGGCAGAATGGAATTTCCAATTTTTAAAAATCCATTTCACCCAGTCAGAGTGTTTTTCCACAGAAAAAAAAATTGCGTAATACATATGTGATGTACATGTCCCCAAGTTTCATAATTTTTTGAATTTTTGGGCTCGGGATTCTCCCTTATAAGTTAGAGATCTTCGGTTGTCTGTACATAAGTCAATGTTGGTTGGAAGATAAAAATGGCGCAATGCAGTTACAGTTATACGTTCATAGCTTCAATCGCTTTCGTAAAATTAAATCAAATCGCTATTAGTACGTAGGTCTTCACAAGAACATTGTCGCTCACTTTATGTATCGGACAAATTCTAGCAATTTTCCGAATATTAGGAACAGTAAATGTTGGCAGGAATAGATGAAATATTTTGAACAGAGGGATCGTAAAAATCGATGCACACTCCCTAAGAAGAAAACTAAGAATATGATCGTATCCAGATGTAAAACAATTCAATTTTTTCAGTTAAAAAAATTTCATTGTTGTCAGTTTTAAGAAAAGACAACGAAGGAAAATGATGTAAATGTAATGCGAAAATATTGTTTATAGAAAAATTAATTCAGTAATAGATTATTCTACTTCCTTTTGGTAATAATTGAGGTGTCAAAAGATATCTATTGCCTAGTGAAGAAATAGCTACAGTGCATCTGATGGAAGTAGAATTCGATTTTAGCCTTTATATTAAATTCTCTTTTCTTCTTCTGTATAAATAAATAAGTCTTAGCTTAGATCGAATTTCGCCTTTGTCGAGCTTTTAGATCAGAGTAATGGCATGTTTACATAAGGCAATTTCGAAAAAAATGAACGAAAATATTTCTTCAATCGTAACGAACATTATTTATTACGTTTGCCCGTCGTTCAGATAAAGCGGATAAAATCCGGTTGTTAGGGCGTTCAGTTTCGCCCAAATTTTTCTTTTTCTTGCTTTACTCTCAAGGCAGCTAAAAAAAAAAATCTGTATTATAAATTTCATTTCTTTAAGGGTTTAAAAACCGATGACCTGCAACAAATTACGAGGGTGGAATTGCTACGTAAAGTCGTCTATACCCTTCTACCTTATACACTTCCTCTTCCTTCTGTTGAGCTCTAACAGGATATATACGCAATAAACGACAATTTAAAACCTTCACGTTTAAGCGATTGTCGTCGAAAAATATTTCTACTTTTTATTTTCACGTTTTCGCGTTCGAACCTCCCTTCGTTCCCTCATCCTGTTCACGGCTAGGAAAAGGATCGATGCGGTTCCCGGATTGTTTTTGTCTTTCTAAAGACGTCAGAAGCAGTTGATCGGTGAATGCGGAAAAACAACAAAAGATATTTACGGGTACACTTGCGGTTCACTGAAACATAAAAATATAACGTACATGGCCAGTAACAAAAAAGAAAGAGACGACTAGACATACGGCTTTTGTTTTTTTGCGATAGAAAACAGCGTTTCCGAGTTGTGTATGAGAATATAAAAATATTGGATATAACACTTAAAAGATACGCCACACCATCTGGTGAAAATATACTGGACTTTAAAAGTTCATTTTCATGGAGGATGTACGATGTGCACTTGAAATATAAATATTGCTTGGTTATGTAAGAGACATTATCAAATTAAAATAATGCTATTTTTATAAAATTCATTCAATATTTACATCTATACAGAGCAAGCAAAAATATCAATTTTTTTATAACATTAGGCCTAGTAATAATGAATGTCGCTTTGGTCATATCCTTTTTGTGCGATTGAACCATATTTGATCATTTAATGTGCTGCTTTCCAATACGGTAAGTATTGTTTACCGGTTGCTATAGATTAAACTCGACGGTAAGTAATTTTTTCTACGACCCCTAGTGTAAATAGCTAAAAACGCACCAAATTAATATTCGGATATTAAAGAATGGGTGTCATAAGACACGTTTATTGCACGAGCCCAAGTATAGGCCACGACGAGCGCAGGGAGAAGTGTCCGAATGGGCGATTGCAATAAATGTCTTATGGCAAGAATTCTTTATGTTATTTTTTCTAATTTGCCTCTTTTTATCAATTTTTGTGTAAAAATAATAAGAATTTCAAAATGTAGTAATTTTTGCGGTGGTTGGCAATATGCTATGACATTTGAAGTATATTAAAAATTTGAATTTATCATGATTTGTATATTCAATATTTGAAACTTCTTAAATAATATAAAATGAGTGCATGTATTTCATGGACACCATCTGAAATTAGAGAAATTGCTGAAAATGTCGTGAATAATTTATTTCCCACTAAATCTTGTAGCGAATATGAGAAGCGGTATATGAAATTTGAAGAATGGTGTAAAGAAAAGAAACTTCATGTTATAGCAGAAAATGCTTTAATTGTATATTTTCAATTACAACATACTAAATATAAACCATCTACTTATGGACAATTTATTCTATGCTGAGGTCTTGTTCAACTATATATAAGAATGTAGATATATCGCAGTATAAGAAATAAGAGGCTTTCCTGAAGCGTTTATCTCAAGCTTACCTACTTACCAAAAAAATCTAAAATCTTAGAAGAAATAGAGATTTATACAAGAAGCAGATAATAAAATATATCTGGCAAGGAAAGTACAAGTACAAGTCTGACACCAACATTATTTCTGTACCTAAAACAAAAAATAATATTCCAAGAATCTTCGCAATTACAGATACAATATGGATTGATTTAATTAAGAAATATTATAACTTACGGCCTATTAATATTAGTCATAAGTGATTTGTCTTGGCTTATCACAATGGCCAGTGTATTAATAGTTCAATAGGTATTAATATTATAATACAAAGGTATTTTTAATAATATAAAATATTATTAAAAATCTGGTGTGAAGAACACAAATACAGGTTCACTATTAATATTTTTTGTGAACGTGTCCGTACATATCCCTCCCCAGAGACGTAGATACGTATTTCGCCTTTCTACAGGCTCGTCGGTACGCCCCTGCTGGAGAAAGGATATTCTCAGGCACATTCACAAAAAAGAACCACATCACCACATCACCGAAATTATCCAGACCGGGCGTAGAAGTAAATTCAGTGCTGCCTTTTGTCAGACAGCCGAAATACCTCGTCCCGTCCACATAACCAATGTGAAGTAACGACGCCCTTCCATTTCAGCTATTCCTTCTATTTCGGCTGTCTGACAAAAGGCAGCGCTGAATTTACTTCTACGCCCGGTCTGGATAATTTCGGTGATGTGGTTCTTTTTTGTGAATGTGTCTGAGAATATCCTTTCTCCAGCAGGGGCGTACCGACGAGCCTGTAGAAAGGCGAAATACGTATCTACGTCTCTGGGGAGGGATATGTTCGGACACCTTCACAAAAAATATTAATAGTGAACCTGTATTTGTGTTCTTCACACCAGATTTTTAATAATATTTTATATTATTAAAAATATCTTTGTATTATACAAAACTGGTGGGGTTTACCTACTCATTTATGTTTCAATTATTCTGATATATTAATATTATAGGCAAAATTCCGAAGGAGATTGCAAGTCTTTTTGAAATTTCCAAATCTAGAACTGTTTCCAGGGCACTGTTCTAGCAGATCTCATGTAACACATTTGGTAAATCACGGTGGTGATTTATTGACCTTAAAAAATCATGGGCGTTGGAAGTCTTCAGCTGTGGCTGAAGGTTAAATTGAATCCTCCTTATTAAAATATCTCATATGCTTTGATCTCAAACTAATGCAAACATTCCGGGATGTTCAAACGAAGCAACTACAATTGATGGAAATAACAGTTTTCATCTATATATTCTATCAACAAGTACGAGTAGTTTGCCAGGTGTTACTATAAATGCTTCTCTAACATATCTATCAATGTATACAGTAACTGTATAATTCAGTATTAATTCATTATCAGAATAATTGAAACATACATGAGTAGGTAAACCCCACCAGTTTTGTATAATAAAACGGTATTTTTAATAAAATAAAATATTATTAAAAATCTGATGTGAAGAACACAAATACAGGTTCACTATTAATATTTTTTGTGAACGTGTCCGAACATATCCCCAGAGACGTAGATACGTATTTCGCCTTTCTACAGGCTCGTCAGTACGCCCCTGCTGGAGAAAGGATATTCTCAGACACATTCACAAAAAAGAACCACATCACCACATCACCGAAATTATCCAGACCGGACGTAGAAGTGGCAGCGCTGAATTTACTTCTACGCCCTGTCTGGATAATTTCGGTGATGTGGTGATGTGGTTCTTTTTTGTGAATGTGTCTGAGAATATCCTTTCTCCAGCAGGGGCGTACCGACGAGAGGGAGGGAGAGGGAGAGGGAGGGATATGTTCGGACACGTTCACTAAAAATATTAATAGTGAACCTGTATTTGTGTTCTTCATATCAGATTTTTAATAATATTTTATATTATTAAAAATACCTTTGTATTATTAATTCATTACATGGCAGTAAAATTTAGCTGATTGCGTTTATTTTTTACATACAAGTGACGGGTGGGTGCGTTGTAATTAAGTTGGAAAGATAATAATAAGATAATAGACCAGCAACTTCACAAGAAAGTTTAATTTCTGCATAGTAACGCTCGCCTTCATGTATTTCGAACGGTGCGAGATTTGCATGCGCGTATGCGTTAAGAAATCGGACACCTTACAGACCCGATTTGTTTCCGTGCGATTTTCATGTGCTTGAATCACTAAAATAATCGCTATAGGGAGGCAGTGCAATTCGGACTTGAAAGTAGAGTTATAATAACAATTCATGTCCTAGCATCTCTCAGTTGAAGGCCAATTACAAAGGGCATTGGCAGGGCATTTTATTACACCAGTGCACTTAGAAAATGGCTCAAGAAACAGTTATTTTAGTATTAAAGAGCAAAATACCTAAATATTCATCGGGATTTTTTTTAATTCATTAAATAAAAATTGTTTTACGCCTTCTAAACGTGTTTTAATTGAACAATCCTCGTATATTATTGCATAGTTTATAACTGAGAAAGAATTTTTTGTAAGAATTCTAAAAGCATGAGGACAGCAAGCGAAGCGGAAACATCAATCGTCCCCTCTTTTTAAGAAATTCAAACATCGTCTTGCAAGAACCTGATGTAAATGCTCTTTTGGGAAATGAAAACGCTTAAGCTGAAGAAATTTGAATCTAAATAACTTGATTTTTATTTATTTTTTCTTTTCCGTAATTTTAGAATTACTTAGTGACTTACTAGATATTTTTTCTTTTCAAATTTTTGTCGTTTAATTGCAAATATTCTGTTGGACAATAGACATGTATTTGTATTTTTCTATCTTGACCCATCGTTCAAGGGGTGTATCTTCCGTATAAGCTTTTCTTATGTTGTTTGATGGCAACTACATTGAAACTTAGATGTGGTTTTTGAGTATCTTATTATATACCTTTTTAAATTATCTTATTTATTTAACAAAAATATTTAACCTATTTAAATCTCATAACTCTCATAAGTATTATTACTTAATGTTAAAATGAGACTGATTCTCCTCGAGTTCAAAATACTGTAAGTAAGCAAAATTTACCACTACCCCAACAAACTAATGCATATTTTAATAAGAGTGGGCCGTAGTAGCTGTACGGCTAGATGACTAATAATAGGAATAATTTAAAAAATTTCGAAAGTTACTGATTCCTGGTAAATTGTGCCTGCTGCAATAATAAACGTAGCAAATGTTTAAAAACCTATATTAATAGTATACTAGTTGTAAAACTAAGTATAAAGTTTATAAGAGTTGCATTGTTCATAATGGAATTTATGGTGGAATATCTAGTGAACGTGGATTTAAGAAAAGATATGAAGCTTACACGCGGTGTATTAAACACGTTGACTAATAAAACAGGGTAGAGTACAATATGTCTAAGAAGTGACATAAGAAGTAAGAATATAAATAGAAGAAAGAATTCACTGCCCCAGATTTACACATCGCACATTTATCCGCGAACATCTGTTCTCGGATAAATTGAATGTAGCTTCATGGCTGAATATCAACTTGGCGGCAAAATGGTTATCCTCTAATGCTTCTTGCATTTTGACGCAAAATCTTCCACACAGTTTGCTGTGGCATTCCAAGTTCACGGCTTCCTCGGGCCGTCGATTTCTGTGGACAACGTACGTATCTATTCCTCACTCTCTCCGCTGTTTTTTGGTCGACCAGTGCTTCTACGTTTACACAAACAACCACTGTGCTTCAAATCCCGATACCACCGCAAAATGCTTTGTTTACAAGGCGGTTCTTTTCTGTGCTCTCTTCTAACTTCCTTCTAGCTTCTTTTCTGTACTCTCTTCCTGTTCATTCTCTTTATCAATGACTTATTGACGTCTTTATCGTGTCTCGTACTCGCCTAAGCGGATGACCTGAAAATCTATGTCTCTATCAAGACTTGGGATGATGTAAGTCACTTACAATATAATATTGTTATAATTACGCAATGATGTTCTAAATACAAGTTGGGATTGAACAATAAGTCGTGCTGTTTTGTTTCTTATATGAAAAACGTACATCCTATTGACGCAGTATATTATATTAATGATTTCAAGCTCGAGAGGTTTGATAGTGTAAAGCATCTCGGGGTTTTATTTGATGCTCGCCTAAGCTTTGCTGCACATATTAACAACATATTGCTGTGAAACTAGCTTTGGGTGAAAATTAAAAATAGAATTAATAATGTATAAATTAATTAAACATAATTCGATAAGCAAAAGCAAATCAAACAAAAATCAACCGAGGTTGTGTATTTTAATTGCACCTCGTATATCATATATTAATGTAGTATTAGAATTTTAGATGAATATTTTCAAGCATTTATATGTAAACAAAGAAAGTTATATCAATAAATTTTCGGTTAATTAGATTACTAAATGTTTAGAATGTAAGTAAGTCAATAAATCAAACAGCATTAAATGTAAATAAAAGTAATTAATGCAGTAATGTTACGATATAAACAAAACAACCAAAACATATTAGAGACGCATGCTTAATGATGACAATGTGGATATCTGACAGGCGTCCGAATGAAAACAAAGCACAGGACGATACCATATAAACAAACAAGGGAAGAGCGATAAAGAAAATACTACAAGCAGAAAAGCTTCTACGCAACTTGGATTTGAGAAAAATTACTGGACATGAACGAAACGCTGTTTTTGAAAGACGAGACAAAAAAGAGCTCATTTTTCCACAAATATCAAAATTACAACAAAAAGAAAAAAAACAAAAAAAGAGACAACACCTAGAGATGGAAATTTTAAAACTACCCACGATGGATAAAAATACGCAGGGATGAAAATATTAAATAACTATGTAAATTAGATGCAACGGAAATAAATAAGATAAAGTGGGGACGCTCAAGAAGAAAAAATCGCAAAGGAGATAAATAGGACCAGCACCCAGAGATTCGTGGATTCACTGATATATTTTCGACTTCATAAATTTTACTTGGACGTATATTGATAGATACTGATTTTGAAAAGCTAAATTAGAATATAATATAATTTAAACATTTTAAAGCCTGTCGGTGGAAAAATTTGAGTAAGGGCGAACTGGAGTTTAATTTAGGATTTTTCTTGATTATTTTTATTTTGCTATTATCATTATTATCGTCATTATTGCATTAGACTAATGATGTACAATGCCATTTGAAATTTTAAAAAAATTCGAAACGTTCAGCGATAGACGCGAAAATAAGAAAATACTTACACAGTGTGTTTATCCGTGTATGACTCACTAAGAAATATTTGTATTATAAAGTTGTATTAATAGGTTAAGATCTAGGTTAAGAGCGATACATTTTAAGTTCCCACAAAATGAAATGTGAAAATAGAGATTAGCAATAAAATATTTTTTTAAACGATTACCTCTTGTTGTTTTATTTCTTTGCATTTACTTTGTGTAGAACCAAAAAGATAGCCCTGAGGTACGCCAATCACATACTGAGTCTTAATAAAAATTATGCTTGTGTGACTGTCCACACAAATCACTCATTTAAATAAATTAAATTATTTTCAAAGCAAGACGCATCCAAAACTGTGGGTTTTGTATTGCGATCCTACAAATTCTTTCAAAGCGTGTCTTTGCTAAAGACGTTATACTTTGGCTTTGTTGTCAGCAAACTGGAATATGCTTCACCCGTATGGTCACCGCATTATATTTACTTACAATTGTTTGTGGAAAAAGTGTAGCGACGTTTTCTGAAGTATTTGTGTTATAAAGTTGATCATGCTGCTAAAAAGACATGACGTTCAGTTCTTCAATATCGTCCCGAAATTCAGGGAGCAAGATTTCTGTGGAGACTCATTCATGGAGCTACTGATTTCGCACTGTTACTTTCCTCTATTCATTTTTTAGTTCCTCGATTATCCCCTCTCGGTCCTGTCCTACCTTTGCCTTACAATTTCCAGAACCAATTTCCTGCTCCATCGTTCTCCTATGACAACAATGTGCCGCAATGCTGATGCACTTTATAGTGAAATTTTCGTTGATTCTATTAATCAATTGCAGTGAGTTTCCTTTTCGTGGATTTTTTTTTAAATTTAATAATTAATTTTTGTTATAGTAATAATTAGAGAACGGATGCAAGTTCCATAAAACGCAATCGGCAATTGGAATTGTGTATAACGTCGCTCAGTACATACCGGCGTAATTCAATGAAGTATTTGTTTGACTTACTCGGACACTTGGTCTCGCCGCGATAACAATGGACAAGCCAGCTATTTTATTCCGAGAATATAGTGCTTTCTAAAGTGTTTTCATGAGTGTAGATAGAAGCGGGGTTTTTATAATGTATTTTATTTATTAGTTTATATTTCGTAAGATAAATAAAGTGCTGTGAGTAAGTTTCTTGTTTTCATAGTTTTAACTGTTAATTACATCGTAATTTTTGTGATAGATCCTGTTTAATATCGTTTGATTGAATCTATTTCTACCAATTATTTCGACGTAAGAGTGTGCATTGAATTTCGTTCAGTTTCAATAACTTACGCACATATTTTTAGTTTTCATTTATTTAGATCTAGAGCATTGTTTAAGTTACTTTTTCAGACAAGATATGGAAGAACGTCGAGAACGGCATTGTAAAACAATGGCGAGTTGGATTGACGGTCATACTGATTGTATGTCCATTGTCAGTGATTCCGAAATTTATTACAAAATCCGTAAAATATCGTCAAAAATTCGTCACTTAGGATCGCAAACACATCTGAACTCTGTAAAACTTTTATGGCGGCTAATATTCCATGAAATAAACTTAGCAATCCCACTTTAAAAATATTTCTGAAACAATATACTGATCGAAATGTTCCTGATGAATCAACTTTACGCAAATATTATGTTTCTAGGTGCTATACGAGAACAGTAGAACGCACTAGAAGCCATCTTTTAAATCAATACATATGGATAAGCGCCGACGAAACGGTGGATATGTTAAGACGCTGTGTGGTAAATGTTGTAGCTGGTGTACTACATCCAACTATTCAATATAACTCATATGTAATAGCAACAAGTGCTATAAATAGAGTTGATGCGGAAACAGTTGCTGAAACCATTAAGGAGAATATGCAAAAAATGCTTCATTCGGACGCCACGTACAAAGAAAAAATACTTTTATTTGTCATTGATAGTGCTGCGTATATGTTAAAAACAGGCAGACTATTGAAGAAAACATATCCTAATATGCTGCATATTACTTGTGTAGCACATGCTCTCCACAGAATCTGTGAATATATCAGAGACACTTTTCCGGAAGTTGATAGACTTGTATCAGCTTTTAAAAAAGTTTTCAGAAAAGCACCATTGAGAGTAGCTCTTTTCAGGGAAAAATTTCCATCTCTGTCACTGCCTCCCACTCCAGTTAATAACTAGATGGGGAACATGGCTGGAAGCTACTAGTTATTATGCTGAAAATTTCGATAGTCTAAAACATTTCGTAACACTGCTAAAGGAGGATGCTAGAAGTATTGGTGAGTGCAAGGAGCTCACACAAATCCCAAATTTAAAAAATCAGTTGTACTTTCTTCACAAACACTTTGGAAAATTGCCAAAACTAATCACTTATTTTGAAAGTTGAAATCTGAAATTAAATGACGGATTAACCACATTACATGTGGCTGTTAATAATTTGAAAAGTATTCCAAGTGACTTCGGATGTGGCCTTCGGCAAAAGTTTGAAGCAATTCTTAATAGAAATCCAGATTTAATTACATTGCAGCAATTATGTATGGAGACAATTCCACAAAATCTAACGGCTAAATATGAAGAAATAAAAGAATATTTCCAGTATGCACCTATAACCAGTTGCGATGTAGAAAGGACGTTTTCTATTTATAAGGATGTACTTAATTCAAAGACAACAAAATTGACAGAAGAAAACCTTGAGAAACTATTGCTAGTCAATATTAATACTCCTTTACTCAACTTGAACGACAAAATGAACAAATAAAAATGTTCCAATTATATAAATAAAATTAAAAACTTTAAAAATACAACTTTTCAACAAATACATATGTATTTCGTAATTTTATAGATCACCACCCGTTTGTTTTCCAATTATATAAATAAAATTAAAAACTTTATAAATACAACTTTTCAACAAATAAATATGTATTTCGTAATTTTATAGATCGCCACCCGTTCGTTTTCCAATTATAAAAATAAAATTAAATATTTTAGAAATACAGCCTTTCGCCAGTACTGCACTGGGTGGTAAGCGTGTCCGTTCTCTAGTAATAATATTTGCTATATTTTTTGCATTTTGCAATTTTATGTATGTATATTTCTTCAATTTTTCCTACAATTGTTAACCGTTGAACGATAAAGACTATTATTATTATTGTTATTAAAAGCGCATTGCACTTCTATAACAGACGAACAACCGGCATATTTTAACATACGAAAACTATTTTCTTGCTTTGCCTCTATTTTGAAACTCTGACAGATACTGAACTCGTGCTGCCACCTCGTGCACACAATACGAACTTGGCGAGCTTGCGGTTATTCCCATATATTACTTATATTTGTACTTGAAATACTTTTGAATATATAGTGTTTTGAAAATGAATGAATCTTTGATAGCAGCCCTGTATAATCTACAGACAAAAAAGTCAAATTTGTTCCACATTTGTTAGTGGTTAATGAATATTTTACAAATAAAGAATTTTTTTATGAAGAAACCACACGGAATGTTTTCGGTATATTTTTAAAGAGGTTTGCCTATTGTTAAGGGCTCAGTCTTTTTAACACTTATTTAAATTACTTTATTTGTGTTAAATTGCTACTCCAGTTTCCAGTTTGTTTGCGCGTTTCGGTTTTGAGGAACTAAAAACTAGAATAGCAATTTAACAGTCGAACAAAAACAAAATAAGTGAAGTATAGCCCGGGCGAGGAATGGCGTGAATAAAGAATTTCTATGAAAAATTGATGAATAAATCTTAAAATTATATACAAAATAAAGTAATAATAGAGTTTAATCCAGATTATACCATGGTCCTTTTAAAAGGATCAATCTATAAGTCATTGGGCTCCTTAAATAAAGACGTCCCTGCGTAGGTCGCTTTTTAATATATGCATTTACATATCTTGAGTATGAAATGTTGTTTATGAACTGAGCTTATAAAGTAAAGAGCCAATTAGTTTCGAATAGCATTAGTTTTAAATGGCTATCAGAGACAATGGGAGATAAGTTTATTTCCACTATATTTCAAGCTAGTGTTTATATCTTGCATGAAACTATAGATACTAGTAACAACTGTAATCTCAAAATTCAGTTTAGCCAGTATTATATTTTATATTCTTTAATATTGTTGTCAATTTTATCATTCTAAAGGACCATGGTATTATATGCTACGAATATATTTATATATTCGTTTTTATTTGTTTCAGTTATTGTAAACGTCCCTTGCGAATTTATAAGATTTTGGAAGAGCTGGAAATTTTGGAAAAGCTGGAAATTTTAGAAGAAGACTCCGACATACTTGGTGGTATAATAATCTTTTCTCCCGAAAATGCCGTCACTATTTACAATCTCCCCGGCAGTCATCTTAGAGCCGAAGCTGAAATCACAAGACTAAATGACGGAGACTCAGAGTTCGATGAGGAAGATAGTCTTCCCTTGTCGTGCGACCTTGGTGGGACCTACACGAATTGCCTCTAAATTAGCTAAGCAAACGAAAATCTAGTCTTGGACAAAAAGCAAAAATTAAGATAATTTTTCCGATTTTGAAAAACCTATTGGTGTGTGTCGAAAAAGATTGATCGAAGATTGAAAAAGAAAGATTGAAGATCGAAGAACGGTTAATGCAGATTGCTACACAACCATTTGTTTGACAGAAATAATCGCCGTGCTCCGAGAAATCAACCTACAACGGCGAATCAGTCTGCGTCACGACAATGCTAGTTTGCACACAGTTCGCAAAAAAATGGAGTTTTTGGGGCAGCCAAAATATCGAATTATTACATCATTCTCCGTATAATCCCGATCTAAGTCGGAACGATTTTTTTATGTTTGTTGGCACAGTCAAAATTGCGCTTTTGAAGGCATTGACTGCCCCTTCTGACAACTGGAAACTTTGACCACGCAGTTCGTCCTTGATTTTCGGAAAGGCAAAGAAATCATTGGGACTTAGGTCGGGACACTACGGAAGATGGTTTAACAATTCTACTTTTGTTGCGTTAAAAATTCGATTGTCTTGCGAGCTGTATGTGAACTTGCATTTTCTTGGTGGATGATGATTCGTCGTGGTGGGTTGGTTTCTCGGAGCTCAGCGATGAGTTTCGGCAACAGTAACAGTTCTTTGATCTTGTATAGAAATTGTTGCTACATGACCTGCTTTCGAGACAAAGTCGCGACTATCTTTTTGGAGACACTTCGAAAACGGATGACTTTTGTCGGCTAGATATCACATGTCGATCTTCGTTGATGAGCTTGCGCACAGTATCGACGTTTTCCTGCGTGAATGCCGTTTTTGGTGCATCTGCTCATGGATCGTCGCTAAGACTAATCCGTCCGTTTGAATTCTCCATACCAACAAGAAATTGTTGAAATGATGTGGTGCTTCATTACCGAAAACAGAAACCAACTTGCCGAAATAGTCTTGTTGAGATAATTGTCTTAGAAGATTATAAAAAATTATTAAACGAAAATATTCATGGTTTAATACCATTTTGCGACTAACTTAAGTTAAGTTAAGTTTGACAGCTCGGTGCAGCTACATTACACGTATCGCACTGAAACTTTGTATTTAGGTTAACTAAAGATGGAGGTTAAATTCTTAGTACTGACATTTGATTAGTGGCACTCTCTATGTCTCAATGCAACTCTATGCAAAACATAAAAGGCATCCCTCGTAGTATAAGATCCCAGAGTCCATTTTTGAACAGTAAATTAAACAAGGCGTAAATGGCGTTAATAAAGTTTGTTTCAAATGCCATTCTGATACTAAAAATATATTCATATTCAATTTTTGCTGAAAAATTGTTTTGGTATATGTGGATTGAACATAATTTTAAGCACTTGATAATGTAATCAAATAAACTGCGAAACGTTGTGGAAAGTAACAGAATTTAATTTAATTAGTTTTTTAATGAATAATAAAAATAATTATCAAGACCGGAATGCCCAAAGAAACTAAAAACTAGAATTGAAATTTAACAGTCAAACGGGCAAAAAAAAACAAGTTTATTTGCTTCGTAAATTTTATATTGCTTAATGGTCAATTGCTTAAGTGTTAAGAAATAAACGAATTATAAACAACGAAAATATTTTATAATTCAGCAATTTTATAATTTCAAATATTTAAAGTACTTAAATTTGCAATTTAAAATATAATGTGGGTATAAGTTTTTGTCATTGAGTGTATTTACATATTAGATCTATGGCTTCAAACTATCACTACATATTCTCCCCCTAATACATATTCTCAAAGCAATAATGGTTCCATTCAGAACAAACATTAATAATAACAAGTCCCTAGGTACGACACAATGCTGTAATAAGGCTATTAAACACACACATCTAAGTACTCTCGAACTTTCAATAACTACTTCCAGATGGCGTTAATGCTGTGCTCACTCAAACGCGAGTGGTATCTTAGTCTATTATGACCGCCTATAGAAAATAGAACATAGAGTCGGCATAGCAATAATTCTTGAACTTCTCCCTCAAATGGTTTTTGTAAACCGCCACTCTAAACGGTAAAATGGTCCTTTGGATCGAATCGTCGACCCCTGATATCCTAAATAGAATATCGCATAATGCTCTCGTACAATTTAATACGACAGTCTACACAGTTTGAAAGGCCAAGAAGATCACATCAGCGGCCATTATACATAATAGAAATTCAAGGGAGTGGCTCTTGTCAAGTTTCCGAGGTATATACGGAAAGGAACCGGGAACCTGGGTATGCAAGAATTGTTGTCACAGACGTACAAAACACAAACAAGCACACTGCGGTAGTCAGATTGTTGTAGAGTTAAGTTTATATGTTCGTCAGTTAAAGCCGACAGTTTTCAGATTTTATCTGGCTGAAGTACTGTTAAATGTTAATGTTGGAGCGGAGGTCTTGTCCCAGTTTGCCTTGTTTATTATTAATAAAACACGCCCGCGCTTTTACACTACTACCATGTATACTTATATAGACGTCGTGTGCTTTTATAACTTCATATAACGCGTGTGGTAATTGCAATGTTAAAGGTTCAATGGCGCAAATGTGCACAAATTAAAAGCCTTATTCGACAAGGGTGTTACAATGTTGAACTTTAAGGCATTCTATTTAAAATGCAAGAAACATGCAGTCACGAAACAACAGAGAATTTTAGTGCTAACTTTCAGTGTAAACATAATTGTATTCCTTTATTTCTATTATTTTATTATCAGGAATAGATATATACAGTAATGGACAAAAATGTAGCAATCATTTATAAAATCATATACAAGCTTTGTGAAATAAAAGAACAGTAGAAAGACAATATTATTTAAGAATAAAACCACAATAAACTGCGAACATAATTTATTTTTATAAAACAGTAATAAGTGTAAATTAAAAGTAAAATATGAAAATGTACCCTGACAAAAATTAAGCAACTGGTTTAAGTCTGTAAATTCCCTGTTTTCAGTTACTGTATGCATGTTTATTTACAATACGTTCATTGATCAATATCATCATAGACCAGGGGTATACGAATCGAACTGACTTATTTGAGCAACGTAAAAATCTAACAACCCCCTGACTATAGATGGCGCTGTATGGACTATAAATCTCACTAATCTTTTTGAAATGTATGTTCACAATAAGTGCTCTTCTTCATGAATAAATTGGAGACACTGTAATATAGAAACCAATATAAACAGTACTTTAATGATATTTGAAGTTGTTTTTATTTAGTTGGATTTTGAATATTTTTGTGTGTTTATCGCATTTTGTGAGTTTTATAATTGGATATAGTTACTACGCATTTCGTGAATCCTAGGAACTAAAGTATCATAAGAAATTTTAACTTGGTAATTTACTCATAGTATGTAACAAGTGAGCTATAATTTGTTTTCAGAGTAGACTGTAAACGAGAAAGACAAATATAAAGTAGTCATGTTTGAACTAAACTCATATATGTAAAGAAATTGAGAAAATGTTAACGGTATTTGTGTAAATTTGTCAATAAATAATGGCTTTTGGTATTTAATAAATAATAAAAACGGCATAGGGGTGACATTTATTTAAGAAATACCAGAAACTCAATAGTGAATATTGCTTGTAGTCGGGCCTTCGTTCTGTCATTTATGGTCCAAGATTCGCAGTTATATGTAAGAGATATGAAGATTTTTCTAGAGGAACTTACAGACGAAGCTCTCCGCAATTTTCAACACGTAAATTCTCCGTTTTGTGCAGTTATTTAGGGAAAAAGTGTGCATCGCAGAAAAGGCAATGGCAGACTAAATGCTAGAACTTAAGAAATTACTTAAGGCTTTGCAATTAAGTAACTGTTAAAGCGGTAAGACAAATAATTGAGGAACGTCAATTTCTCTAATGGTACTACTAGACGCATCCTTAAAAATGATTTTCAATTACATCCTCGTTCGAGTTAGATCCGCCATCTCCCATCTGTAATAATGCCGGATAGATTCTATCCTTGAATGGCTGGAACCATATAGCATCTAATTCTATTTAGTCTTAGGACCACTGTGACTTGTCTCTAATCTCGTCTGTTTGGTCTATTTTGGCATTTCCTCTAGATCGTCGGGGCCTCAAAGACCCTAAGTTGAGATACTACGGTATTTTGAGCGGAAGTGATCGCATTTCCAAGCCAAGCAATGTTAAAGGTACTTAATTCAGTGCAAGTTAAGAAACTTGAATGATATTATGTGTATGTGTGCCCTAAATGAGCTCAGTGGTCATAAGAACGTGATATTGGCTTGGGTCTCAGAGCACGAAGACCATAGGTCTAATGAGAAGGCGAACGGATTGGTTCGACAGGTCTCGTCTACAGCCGTCACAGGACCGGAGCCCTTTCTTGACATTGCTGAAATAATGATTAAAACAACCACGAAAAATTGGATCAAAAATAGATCAAGGAAAAGTTGGACCTCCCCAGGTCAAAGACAAGAAAAACAGTTCTTCAGGGAATATTCGCCTAAGTTTACAATGGACCTACTGACTAGAAAAAGAAAGATGACAGTAGCTCTATTACGGGGCTTGACAGAAGAAGTAGGAAGAAGAAGATTCATGTACTGTGCCAATGTGAAGGCTTAAAAAGAGCGCGGCTCCTACAAACGGGGGTTCAATATCCTAAAGCGGAACTGAAAAGAATCACTCTCGAAGCTGCTAAGAGCAAGTATTCTAACGAGATATGAGAACTGCAATAGAACTGGAAAGGTCGCAGTGGAAGAGGCTTTACGGCCACCTCAAGAAATCTAGCTATCTATTTAGGCTCTTTGAATCATATACACGTTACTTCACACAAAGATTTATGCGTACATAAAGTATTACACGCTATAAGAATGCACAAAGTGACCTCCATTCACTTCGAGACACAGATTTATTCGATTTTTCGTATCTTTAAAAACATTCCTTAACATATCTGCAGATATATTACTTTTATTTTCTTTAATCGCAGCTTCCAATTGATCTAAATGATAAAATTCATTTTGAATATATATATATATATATATATATATATATATATATATAAAGCGTTCAAAAGCCTCTCAGGCCCATTGCTTGGTAATATTATACCATTTCTTCCTATCCCTTGCCAACAATCTCCAGTTCCTGAGTCCCTTTCTACATCTTCTATAACCGCATCCTTCCATCTTCTGTTCGGTCTATCCCGCCTTCACTTTCCATCAGGTACCTTCCATCCTATATCTTTAATCAACCTCTCTTCCCCTAATCTTTGAAGATGGCAGAGTCACTGGAGTCGCCACATTTTTATGAAGTGTGATACGGGAGATTCGCCATACAAATTGTAAATTTCTTCGTTCGTTCGCCTTTCCCATCCTGCTTTCGTCCTCTTTCCTCCGAAAATCCTTCTCTCCCCGACCTCCGTTTATACATTCTTAGTCATTATCCACAATTACACACATTTTGAAATATAATGTACTTTAAATCTACAAATACGAAAAAAAATTAAATTGACAAGTTTGGTGTCTAGAAAATTAGTACTTGTAAGTCATCCCATGTTTATTCCTAAAACCAAACTGTTAATCAGAAATTAATTGATGTGATTCCAACGTAATGGATGTCGCTTAAGAAAGACCTTTTCGAACACCTTAAACAATTTAAAAAAAATAGTGTGAGTGTTTTGAGGTAGTCAGCCATCTTCAGATCAATTGATAATTTGTGGGAAATCATGAACAGGAACATCCGACAATGTTGTCGGACGTGATTCCCAATGCTGAAAAGTTGTGTCAAATATTGTCAATTGCTTAAAATTTGTAGCGAAGATGAGTAATTAATTCTTTATATATAAATATATTTTGAGTTTGTTTGGTAAATGTCCATTTTCAGTAATTCCAATACATTATTTTGTAATTACTCAGTTCTAATTCGGAGAGCTTGGCGGCTAATGAATCAAATCGTAACGGTCAATTCATTGACCATGAAAATGTGGTAAATTTAAATTATACTACAAGTGGTTTACGCGCCAATGAAGTAGAAAAAGACTATGGATCCATGCCACCTTTGATTATCCACATATATTCGAAATAAAGGGTCTTTGAAATTGAGCGCCTTTCTTTAAAAATTAGTAAAACCCATAATTTGCATTGATTTTCAAAAACTTTTATTGGTAATTTTAGTATCAGTCGTGACATTTATACCCGAAAAATAATATCTCATAAGTGACCACCTCTAGCTGCTTCATAGCTGTTCACTCTTTTGTTAAAATTTTCTATTACATTTCGAGATAATTCAGGCTCTATTGCACCAATGACACGAATAATTTCATCCTTTAGTTCAGGAATCCATTGTGGTTTGTTCTTAGACCTGGCTTTTTACGTAACCCTAAAGAAAATAGTCCAACGATGTTAGATCACATGATCTTGGTGGCAAATTAATCATTTCTTCAAATAATTCTTCTAGGAAATTTTTGTCTTGATAAACTAATTGTTTCATTAGCAAAATGAAGTGTTGCACAGTCCTCTTGAAACCATATATCCTCTAGTTCAATATCATTCAGTTCGAGGCACAAAAATTCAGTTAACATCTCACGATATCGAACACCATTCACTGTTACAGCATCACCAGCAGCATTTTGAAAGAAATATGGTCCAATTACACCACCTGACTATAAAGCATATCAACCAGTGACTCGTTGAGGATGTAAAAGTTTATCATGACTTACTCGTGGATTTTCCTCACCCCAAATTCGACAATTTTGTTTGTTAACAAAACCACCAATTTCAAATTTGCTCCATTGGAAAAGATGTTTTTTTGTGAAAAATCATCTGGTGGTTCTTTAATCCAACTGATGAATGCACGACGTTTTGTATGGTCCAATGGCTTTAGTTCGTGTGTTATTTTTATATGCCTTTAAAGCTAAATCCTTTCGTAAAATACGCCATGTTGTTGATTCACTGAGTCAAACTTATTGTGATCGTCGACTAATGGACATTTCAGGTGCTTCAGCAACACTTTCGCGGATCAAATCAGTATGCTCTTGTGAACGGCCACTACGACTGTATCCTTTCTCTTTTTTGATCTTCCACCGAACTGGTCTCTTGAAATTTTCTAATAATTTAACCAATAGTCCTTTCAGATAAACGATTATGTAAACCATAAAATTCATGTAATTTTCTAAAAACATTTTTCACAGAACGCTGATTTTCATAAAATTCTTCAACATCGTCGTGTAATCATCCCACTTCGTAAATGTCAAAATACGCAGACGAATTCAGTCTGGGTATTCTTATTTTATTTATTTTTAAAATAGGCGCTCAATTAAGACCCATTATATTGAAAATAATGGCTTTGTGCACATAGATTATTTTGCAACAACTCACATTATTTGAACGAGCCTGACCAAATTGGAAGTAATTTCTTTTAAATCACTTTAGAAATAGATAATACGGATTATATAGTAAACGAATGATCTAGTCGAAATATTATTAGATAATAATAAAAACTGACAGCAAAAATTGCTTATTTTTACTACTTTACGGTTCAATTTCAACATTAGATTTATTTCTAATATGCCATTACTGTATACATCTTCTACGTCTTTTTCCTCATCCATTTTAACATTAGTACCTCAATACCCTGACATCAATACTCTTCTCAACTAGTGGTGTTGAAACATTTATAAAACCCGTCGCTCCAGTAGAGAGTTTTCTTCTGCTTCTTCTATATTTGGTGTGTGCGCTTGAAACTCTCAACTCTCTTCAGACCCGGGGAAGCGGCGATCTCGAAACTTATCTATATTTCAAACGCACTTCGCGTCGAGCTCTTTCTCGAACTCCTCCAGATATATTCACTCAGACATTAGCTCGGGAATTTCATTTCAAGTGCTTAACGGCTTTCAGATCTAACCGTTTTAGAACTTGTAAAAGTGTGTGTGTTTTTTCCCTTCGCGATTTTCATTATATCTTTCGAGTCCGTGATAGGAGAAAATGTCACCCCTAACTAAACGAGCGCACGCCTAAGTTCTGATGGTTTAATTTCATTTTTTAGAATTATCTAAAAGTATTTATATCGCTTCTCATACAAAAAAAAATGAGTTTTTGCACCCTGGGGAATTTTACAAAATATTAATAATTTTCAATTTAAAATAAAAGGTTTTTAACATATAGGGATTGCATTACTATTATGAAAAGGATATTTTTTGGTAATTAAACAAAAGAATATTCAAAATTTGATAGCACTGGTTAACACAGTTTGGTTTTCTTATGTATTAATACGTGTGGTTTATGTCTTTTGGTCATGCTGATTGTGAATCTGATTTAAAATTTGCTCCATCACGTCAGTATTTTGAAATATTTTCTTAAATAGTTTTTTAAAAAAACGCATTAAATTTTTCAAAATTTCAAAGTTACTTTTATATAAGAAAGATAATGCTAAAAATATTGTTAAGCCGAACATTGAGTGGTCATGTCCGAACATGTACTTGCATGTTTCCTACGTCAGAGCATTTAAACCACGCCCATTTTTGCTCTGGAACCAATCAAATTAAGAATTGGTAGATATCTGGCTATGTGGGTATATACAGTGTTACACAGGGCTCCTTTGATTCAATGTAAATCGGTTTGTGATAGCTGAACATCTTATTTCATAATATCTCGTATGTATATGTGGTGAATTCACTACTCACCAGCATAAGCGGAATATAACACCTTTAATAGAAAAGTTATATTTTCACTATTTTGACTTTACCATTGAACATCAAGACAAACCACGGGCTTCTAGCATTTGCTGCGCACGCTGTGCTATTACTCTGAGGGGCTGGTCAAACGGTAACAAAAGCGCTATGCCATTTGTAAAACTATCTATGAAGCAAACACAGAAATGAAAAAGGAAGTAAAAAATTTGTCTGATAGACTAGAAAGAATGGATAAAAAAGAACGCAAGAATAATATTAACAGAAATAACGATCGAGGAAACGGAATGGGAAGCATTGAAAAATGATATGTTCTATTTTATGAAATAACACTTGCATTTGGAAGTAAAAATCAGAAGGGCAGAAAAAATCGGAGAGGATTTCCTTTACGATTTTTTCTGTTTACTAGAGACAAATTCATTTGTCAAAAATTAAAGATCTAGATACCTTGGAATCTAGATCTTTAATTCTTGACAAATTCATGTCTCGAATAAAATCAATTAATTCTAACTGATTTATGGGGTGTGATCCGTCCTCTTCAGATGGCAAATATTCATCATCTTTGGTTAATAACTTAAGACTTGCTCCAGGCACACTCGTCGGAAAGAACTATCACAGCATTTTTCAACTCACGAGGGTCTTTCATACTGCAATAATGTCGACGATTTGATGTTGGCATTAGGTCACCGACACCATCACGAAGAATGGAAGAATTCAAATTGAGTTTGAAAGCTATCCTTCTTCACATAGGAAACGTTTAACCATGCACAACCGTTGGCCACGTAATCCACTTAGAAAAACTTATGAAAATATGATGTTCTTTTAGACAGAATTAATTACAAAATGTACAATTGGTATATCAGCCCAGACCTCAAAGTTGTAGCAAGTCTACTCGGTTTACAACTAGAGTATACAAAGAATTGCTGTGTTCGTGTGAGTGGGAGAGTCGATCAAGAAATTCACACTACATTGTTAAAGGCTGGCCAGTCAGGGTTCGGTATATTTCTGGATAAAAAATATACTTCATAGGTCACTAGTTGAACCTGATCAAATACTTCTACCGTAATTACATATAAAATTAGGTTTGATGAAAAATTCCGTGAAAGCAATGGATAAAGATGACCGTGGACTTCGGTATCTTAAACAAAAATTTACCAAAATCTCAGATGTAAAACTTAAAGAAGGGATTTTTGTAGGTCCCAGAATTAAACTTTTACAAGACAAAAAAATTTAAGTAACCTTAAGTGATTTAGAGTGTGTTGCTTGGAATGCTTTTAAAAATGTGACCCACAATTTTCTAGGAAATAGAAAACCTGACTTATATAGCACTTATTAATGAACTTCTTATAAGTTACCATAAACTGGGCTGTAACATGAGCCTTAAAATACATTTTTTGCACTTGCATCTGGATTTCTTTCATCCGAACCTCGGCGACGTGAGTGAACGCGGCGAAAGGTTCATCAAGATATTTCTGTTATTGAAAAACGTTATCGGGTCAAGTAGAGCAGTGAAATATTTGCTGATTACTGTTGGACATTGAAAAAATTTAAAAAACGAAAATTTGTTGACCAGTGTAATCATTAGCATATAAGGTCACAACAGAAACGGAAAGAAAAGTTTATTATTCTTTCACCTAACAGAAATAAATCGATAATTCTACCGTATCAGCAATTTAATATGCACAGAACGATGATGATCGGCGAAGGCGAATATTTCGAACTAAAGCAGTACTTATAAAAGTTTTTAACGAGTGAATGTGAGCGAGCTATCCGATTCAAATAGATGATGTGAATGTACTTGGAAGATTAATTTCTATACAGCACCGGGTTAAAGTATTGACAATGTGCATCTGATCTGAAGAGATATAAAGAAGAGTATAAAAACAATTTATCTGTTTAGAACTTTTAATTTAATATTTTAGAAGGAAATACATTTAAAAATTAATATAATAAAACAATTTATTCAAATTAATGCATGCTAAAAAGTTTTAACACTGGTAAAAGCATTATTATCTAAAACAAAAACGCTTTCAATGATATAAAAATATTATTAAAGATCTGGTGTGGAGAACATAATAAAAGTTCATATTTATGTGAAAATTGCCATCCAGACATGCCAACACATGTTTCGTCATGCTATCGACTCGTCAGTGCATGATGCTGGGATAGACAGAATTCACAAAAAAATAATTCTTCCAAATATTTGTTGTGTGACCTACTTTCTTTTGTTCTATATTCAATGTACTGAGGTTCCGAATTGATTTAATTTTCGGAGCTTGTATTCTTCAGTTTTTGTTTCAATTTTTACTTTGAGCTTTGCTTTTAATGGATTTTGTTTTCTTTGTCGTAGACAGTGGGGTGGTGAAATGTAATTACATCCCCATCGTAACAATAATCTAAGGGAAATAAAGTTAATAAAGGAATTTTTCATGTCGAAATATTTATATTTTTATAATCGACCATAATTCATGTGAAAATCAAAGGTTGTGCTAGAAATAAATACAAATACACCAGTAGTGTAATTTATTGCATTTCGTGAGACTTTCTGATATGAGGTATTGCAACTTTTCTCTCCCACAAGAATACGGCCATGTCCCAGTCGAATATGAATTACAGCTGCCGCCTGACGTGGTCACGTGACGGGCATAAACTACCGACGCGTCACGGAACAAATGGCTCCATGAACGATCCAAGACAGAAACTTAACTGCAAGACGGCTGTTCTCATTGCTCCTGTTACATAATGACATAGTGCATAACTTTAACACAATGGTGGCAGACTTAACATGATATATACTGTCAATTATGCGTAGAATATACATGAACGAATGACGATATGCAGATAATAGTTGCACTAATAAATAAATAAGGACAACGACCTACACCAATACATTACATGGGATAACCGGTAATTTCATCTGAAAAATAATAAATTTATCTAGGAAGGAGATCGTTATGGAGCGGCTAGTGCCGTAAGTAGTACTCCTTAATATGCAGTTCCAGATTATCTATACAGCGAATTGCTGTTTTAATGCCCTGTGAATATCAATCAGTCGCTTATACAGACAGTTTTAGCTTGCGAATGTGATAATTTTTAGGTTTTGCAATATAATCGGTTGCAATAAAATTTAAAAAAAAATGCTGGTGTTCCTGTACAGGCAATGTATTTTCTGCCACTTTCAGCACACACTAAATTATCGGATCATTATTTGTTTAATTCTAATATATTCTAGTTTTTAGAGGATTTTGGACATGCATATTCTATTCCACATAGCCTAAACTGGATCTCGACTGCAAAGCTTAAATTACATATTTAAGATGTTTTAGGATATTGTTACTTACACCTTCCTCTGGTAAATTATTAATTAGGTTTCCTCAATAGTCAATTTCATCCAGCTTGTCGGATTTTAGGACTTTATTTAAAAGGTATAAAAAATAAATAGAATACTACTTACTTTACGTAGGCCTCACTCTTGCTTGTCTTTGATTAATTCGTTACTCAAGGGCGATTCAAGTTCTAATAAGATGTAATGAATATCAAAAACACCTCTTCTCAATACGAAAAATACAAACAACGTAATGACCACGTTCAAATTTAATCTGAAACGATCTGTTTAATAATGTATGACATACGCGACAAATAAAACAAAACGCTAAAATTAACAAATAAACAATTTAATCTACTAAATAACGAAATAAAATTACAAATTAATATAAATAAATGGAGACTACTATAAGTTAATTAGTATATATTTAAAGACTTAAAAATATGAATGACGAGCTCTTTTATTGTTTATTTATGTATATATACATATTGCGCAAAAACCCTTAAAAGCCAGCCTCTGCTCCGACCGTCATCTTGTAGCCGTCTGAACAATATTCACTGATATACACTTATCTATTCTTGAGAAAAGTATAGGCACTTCAGTGGTTGGTTCTTTTTTTTTAAGTTTAAGCATTTTTATTTGTGTGGCGGCTAATGTATTTAATTACACTTTCGCACAGGCGAAATTGTGTATAAATTTATATCCCTTTAGTTCAGACCGAATTTTATTATAGTCTATGCACGTTTTTGGAACTGTTATTTGAGCTGGTTCGCCGCTTTACTCGATCTTAAGACTGGTTCATTGCTTTATTTAGGCCGCTCTCTGGCTAGCCCGTCACTGTTTATTGGATCGCTTACTGGGTTGGGCCGACGCTTTATTTGGAGCCGTCATTTGGGCTGGCCCGCCGCTGTCTTTTACAACTTACTACGCTGATTTAGCGCCGGAAAATCATCTCTTCTTCCGTTAATTGCGGTTTCGCAACATAGTCACTACAGAAAATCTCATAAGACGATCTGAGCAATATTATCGCCGCATCTAAAAATGAAACAGCAGAAACAAGAAAAATCCCTACGCACAATATAAATCAATAAACTACAAATACGTATTTTGGCAACTAAGTTATCATCTTCAGTAGCATAATAATGAAAAGAAAAAAGATAGTGTTAAACGTAGCGTTTTTGGTCAAGGTACAACCTTCTAAGATATACTCTTCACCAAATCGCCAGTGGGATCCAGTGTTATTCCACTGGTGATTTGGTGAAGAGCATATATGGGATAATACTTATGTAACAGTAACTAGAAAAAGTCCATTGAAGATGAAACGAAGATAAAATGCAAAGGGAAAGAAGCTCGGTAATATTTCTAAATATTGTCCAAATTGGCATGGAGTGTTGCTATTATAATTGATAAAACTTATCTACACGATTGAAACCTTATTTAACACAGCGAATTTTCAAAGTCGGTCAAAAAATGAATATTTCTCTATAGAACTTTCGCTTCTTCCTTATCAATTCCATTATACCTAGTCAGGTACCGGCTTTTAGGTTTAGTTCTTGTTTTATACCCTTGTTTTTGGTTCTTTTCGGCCTCATTTTCTTCCTTATAGTTGGTCTACATGTTCTCTTCTTCTTATCACTCTCCAAATTAACTATTCAATCTCTCATGGTCCTTCCTCACCAGATGAACGAATAAGTTTCGTTTCCTATTTAATATTATGTCCAATAAAAGTTAATTAAAAAAAACCTTCCAATAATATAGCTTTAAATAATGGATACACATTTCGACAACTACGTTGTTGTCATTAGCATTAGGGTAAGTATTAAACTCTTGCATTGCTTGAATAAACTACCTATGAGGATTCTAGTTTAATAGTTTAATACTTTTCCTACTGCTCATGATGACAACTGAATTGTCAAAATACTTATCCAAGAAGTAAAGCTACATTGTAATAAAGGTTTTCTAAGATTAACTTTGACTGAACAAGCCATTCTCCGATTCATTCAGATTTTTTGCAATATTTCAGTCTTTCTCTAGTCTCTTAATTTCTTAGCGTATGATGCTTTGTGGCTTATAATATCTTTCTCTGGAATTTCATCTCTGTTCCATTTACATATGATTCATATTTTTGTTGTTGTGCTTCTTCTCTTACACTGATGAAAACTAGGATGAATTCGACACACGTGTCTGTAAGAAGCGACCAACGCGAAGAATATGCATTGTGTATATCCATGTATCCCTATACTGTTTTTAACGTTTTTGCATTACTGTAAATTTCCCTTGAAGTTTGGCGTACTTTAAAAAAACGTCCTTGGATCTGAAATATATTTATTTTACACGCACGCTATTTCAAATTCTCATACTACATTTGTCGACAATCTTGCATTTATACTAGTAGGAAGTATTACTTAAGATACAACAGAATATCTCCGAGAAACATTTAGTTGTCTAACATCAATAATTGAATATTATAAAGTTTTCTAATGAATAGTACTGAATAACTACACAATTTCACGCAAAAAACTGCCGGATATCTAGAACTGAACCAAACTATAAAACTAATACCGACGTAAAAGTGTACCATGTGAATAAGAAAACGGAGGAGATGAAACTAAAATAGAGAAACGTGATTTATACGCAAAAGACTTCAACTATCAACACAAAGTAAAGTGTTCGACGTATGGTGTCCAAGTGTGGAGCTGTGTGCTAAAAAGAGCAATTATGCTTGCTTACAAAATTTACAAAATAAGAAGTACTGGAGATGCCCCTTGATATTATAGGAAATTTGCCGAAAGCCATGACGAGACACTCCATTGACATTCAATCTTAGAAGCGCGGCAAATTCTCAATAACTAAAACTTGGTGCATAGATTCAGTAAAACGAAACTGATTGAACTAGTGTAAAGTACAGACAGAAGAGAAAAGCGAAGTATAGTAGGGCAGAGGCACTACTGATGGCCACTACCCCGTTTATGGCCATTCCACTATATTTGGTGGAATAATAACCATGGTGTCAATACACCAATGTGTCTGCAGCTGTTAAAATGTCATGTTATTCAAGGCTAAGTGAGAACAGTGACAGAAGCAGTTATAACCTTAGTTCCGGTATAGCAGTCAATGTGATAGTGTATTGCACATGGCGAGAAAACTAACGGATTTTGGAAGTAAGGAAGTAATCTTAGATCATCTCGCCGAATCTGATATTTTTTGCACGAAAGAATTGAGGTTGGTAGGTAACCTATCAACATACTATTTTCATTGTTGACTATAATTAACAGTATGATATTTGAAAAATGAAGGCGACCATCAAGTGGGCCAAAAATATACTAGTTATCCACTTATTGCCATGCTGCTGGCCAATCCTGCTGCTGGGTAATCCAAAACGGCTTTTGGCCAGTTTACGTCTTTTGTTTAAATCAAGAGTTCAACGTGTTTTACATAAATGCATTTGATTTATTTCAGTAAATATGCTGAAAATATCGAAGAAAGTCGATAAAGGCAAAGAGGAAAAGCTAAAAAAAAGCAAAATTTCAGTATTGGTCTTCAATAGTTTCTTTAGCTTTGAATGCGATATCTGAAGGAATGGTTGTTGCCAAATCGGGCAAGAGAGAAAAAACACATAAAAGAACACGAAAAGACTAAAAACAGAAGGCAGCAAAACCTAAAAAGCGGAGTCTGGAATCAAGCTCTTCTTTAGAAGAATTAGAAGACTGGGTACAAAGTGGAAACAGAGGAGACGATGTTAACTACATAGCATCTAGACAGGAAGACCTATCTTCTGAAGAGTACAAGACACTGTGTTTTGCATGTGCCAATGAAGAAAAGACTGTATTCTATCCCATACAACAGGATATTTCCAGCATAGATATATGTGACATTTTCGGAAAACTGCCCAACCCCACTGTAAAAAGACAGAAAGTGCAAGTCAATTTTTCGTAGACATTTCTGAAAAGATATAGTTTGTAGTACACTGGTTATAAACTTCCATATATTTTTTGTTTGTGTTACCAGAAAAGAATTTTGCTTTATTTATAATTTCGTATTTCAATAAATATGTACAATAAATATAGAGTTTTAATCAATTTTCGAATGGCCAAAAGTAGGGAAAATATGTGGCCAAATGTAGAAATAGGTGGCCATAAGTGGTGAATTTTGCAATTCAAAATGTAAAGCACTATAACATATTTAGATTGCATTATATATATAATATCAATTGATAAGTGACATTCAGCGAATGAGTTTCTTTCAAATCTCAAATTTTTCCCAATATAAAAACTAATAAAAAGTTCTTAATGTGGCCGTAAGTGCTGTCTCTACCCTACTCGTTTCATCACAACCGTAAGTTGTGGATGTGGTTTGTTGTTGATAAATGAAGATATTCGGTGTATATAGGCCTCTGTTTTAAACAGAGCTGTATATAATTTATGACCAAATTCTTAACAAAAAGATTTGTTTTATTTACACAAGCATTTATCTCAACTAAGTATAATTACAATACTTGTGAATGGATGAAATCATTCATTTCGGCAAAGACTTCCGACATTATAGCGAGCATTTTGATTAGCGAAAAGTCGATATTTGGAAGAAATGTCAGCGCCACTTTCTCCAATTTTCAGCGAGTTTATTTTACGAGATTTCTTGATGAGCGACTACACAGAAAGTTACTTACGCATTCCCCTATTATCGCCAACACTCCGAATACAACTGGTTGAGCGTTAATTTTTTTCCGAGCGACGATATGCGTATAAAGTTCCTTTTTTGGGCTTCTAAAGAAATCTGTGTTTTCATTTTTAATGCAAGGTGTGCGTTGTATCGTCCATTGTTAATAAAGCATGGACGCAAAATAAATTGCATGGTGAACAGAGTTTACAAGAAAAATCCATTAAATTGGACAAATGTCTCTAAATGTACATTATATGAATTAAAAATTATTTTTTTACGTTATACTGTTAACGCTAATAAATTAAATTACGTCTATTTTCTTCTCTTGTAATTTCTCTTTCAATTATTTGCTTTTGAATTGTTATAACAACTTTATGATATATCAAAGCCTGTTAAGCTAGATTGAATTTAAAGTTGCAAACGTTTCAACTACAGTTAAAGGAAAATCGATTTAAAAGTGAATGTAAATTTATGCATAATTAAGAATATATTATTTAATTGTCGTGGTACAATTCAGAGTTTGTCACGTGCTATTGAAAAGGATAAACTGGTACAACAAATATGATGCCAACAACACTAAGAGGCCAGAATAAACAGTATCCTTACAATGTTCTTTATCAAAAGTGAAGTCGAGTCTTTCTTTTGGAAATCTGTACAATTATATTCATCTAAACGAAAAGTGGTTCTATTTAATTAAACAGAAATATATCTACGAGGTATGTCTTTTATGTTTTCCATACTGGAATATAGAAAGCGCCACTAATCAAATGTTAGTACTAAAAATTAACCTCCATCATTAGGTTAGCCTAAATCCAAAGTTTCAATGCGAAACGTGTAATGTTGTAGCTACAACGAACTGTCAAACTTGACAACTTGGAATTAAACAGTGAAAATTTTTTACAATTTTCGAAGACAATTCTCTACAATAATGCCTCGTCGAGTTAGTTTCTGTTTTCTGTACTGAAGTACTACATCAGTCAACAATTTCTCGTTGGTATGGACAATTCAAGCGTGGACGGTTAGTCTTTGCGACGATCCAAGACCAGGTGCACCAAAAACAGCAGTCAGTCAGGAAAACGTCGATGCTGTGCGCAAGCTCATCAACGAAGATCGGCATGTGACATATCGCGAAATTGAGGTATTATTGGGCATTTAAAGGACCTCAATTCAAAAAATTTTGCATGAAGAATTGTGTGTAAAAAAATTAATTTCCCATTGGATACCCCGTCTGTTAAATGAAGAACAGAAAACAGGTAGGGTGAATTGGTGTTAGAGAACTCTATAGCGCTTCAACGCTGGAAATTCTAAAAACTTGTACAACATCGTGAGTGCTGATGAATCTTGAATTTACTCATACGAGCCAGAAAATAAACGCTAATCGTCTGTTTGGATGTTCAAAGGTGAAGAAAAACTGACAAAAGTAATCCGTTATCGAAGTGTCTCCAAAAAGATGGTCGCGACATTTGTCTCGAAAGCAGGTCATGTAGCAACAATTTCTCTACAAGGTCAAAGAATTAACGGTCCTCCGACTATAACATCTGCTAAACTCCTTCTGCTTTTTCAAAGCACACGCTGTTGACCAAATGTTCACAGGGCCAACTCTATTTATGACAGTAATAGCCTGACTTCATTATCATTATTCCAAAAACCAGTATTTCAATGAAAAAAATAGATCACTAGTCAGGTGCATCATCTGAGAGCACAATACACAAAATCTATTAATTCTGTAAAATGCAAAGAAATGATCTAACAAAATATTTTGCTATCTATTAAAAGAAAATTATCAATAGCACACAAAGGAAAGTCCCTCTTGATTAAGCAAAATAATGAGAAATTGTGTTCTTGCCCAGGTGATGAAATCTATAGGCAAAGAAATAAGGAGATGTCAACAAATTGTTTTAGTTTGAACGTTTTAGATCTTGTTTTTTTTAATTCAATTCAGCCGCTTCAACACCAAACATTTTTAAGCACCTTCGATAACATAATTAAATGTGTGCAAAACACAGCAAATTGATTAAATATTTTTGACTTTACAAAATTTTATGGTAGTAAATACGCAATTTTCACGGGATAAGGGAAAACGTCGACATGAAGCGCATTTCCAATGTCTATTAAGTACCATCGATATGGATTTGACGACGCCCGAAAGGGAATTAAAAGAAGTTTGGTGTAATAAATATACTTTTAACGGGGTTCAACATTAAATAAATCCAGTGTAAGGAACATGTATGTGCGAGGTGGTACCCAAAAGATCCTGGAATTGAATCACGCCTGTAAACGAACGCAGTTAATATCAATGGAGTTTTATACACCCTTTGCGAGTCAATATGGCTAGAGTCGTCATTGTAAGTGGAAACCTTTTTTGTTAGTGAACAGTTTTTCATTGTGATATCTGCTTGTGTTTGCAACTTTTCAATGGACGCCTTCAGGGGGCAATGTAGCTGTATCAAGCTTTGTCACAAACTAGGCATAAACACACAAAATGTTTAAACGTTTCAAATATTATCAAACGTAAGTTGATCGTGATGAACATTCTGGACGACCATAAGCCAGCAATACAACAGAACATGTAGTTGCTGTTCGGAATGCAGTTGTGAATTATAGTAGGTAGACCATCCAAGACATCTGTAACATTGTGGAATTATCTTATAGCACATATCAGCTGATTTTATCGGAAGAATTGAACATGAGAAAGATAGCGACGAACAGAAAGAACATAGCATGAATGTAGGGAATTGAACAACTTCGAACTCAACCAAATTTTCATTGTAAGGTCGTCATAGATGACGAAAGTTGGATTTTGGGTGTGATGTCAAACCAAACAACATTCGTCGCAATGGAAATATCCATATTTATTTCGGCCAAACAGAGCGTGTTAAGTCAAAGGTATGCTACCTACCGCTAACTAGCAAAAACAAATTTCACGAAACTAACTTTGAGTTCCAAAGAGCTATGTGAGAGGATTGATAGTAAAGCTACAATTCAACCAGACAGGCCGACTACGCTCAGTGAAGACGATGGAGTTTTTATCAAAATGTTGTTAAGTGTCTGACTATAATAAAATATGAAAAGGACGTCATCATGAATTACTGTTAAATTGTACTTGAGTTCATACGTCACACGGAGTACGAAGATAAGATAACGTACCCACAAGGCGTAATATCTATAAAAATGATCTAACTACATATACAAATCAATAAGCTCACAAAGAAATAATACTATAACAATATTAATTGAAAACGGTTTCCCCCAAAATATTAACAAATATCAAATATATAAAAAAAATGGGCGAACCTGTATATATGCAACAGGAGTCGCATACATACCTGAAGGGCGAATAAAGATTATCGGAGATCTCCGCTAACGTACATCCAAACTATACAAAAATATATGCGAAACATAAACTATTTAAATTGACGGAAAACTTCTATATAAAATATTGAATGCAAATATTAAAATATGTAAATGAACGGTTAAATATAAATATTAAAATATAAGAATAAACTATAAAATGCAAATATGAAATATAAAGCAGAAACTAAATTTATGTGTGCTTCAATGACTTAAAAAATACTATTACAAAACTTATATGCGAAGGTCTAGGCCTGGATCCAAACTACGTCGCTTCGATTAATTACCAGGTGGATCAGATTACGTGGGTGTTCACCTGCTTCGCATTATTACTAGGATTTGAATTTGCAATTATCCAAACCAGCTCTAGTTTTATTCTAGCTTCAAAATTAGCTTAGCTATCGATAGTTCAAAAACTAGCTTAACTCCCTGAATTTACAATATAAAACGACATTGAAGAAGATTGAATGTGAACAAGCGTATCAAGAAAAATATCGTTTTAGGTGTATTCGGGCAAGTATCGATGACTGCGTGAGGTTGAATCAACGGAAAGTTGTCGCCTAAAGAACTCAGCGGCAGGCTTAAGAGAAAAATCCCCCCTAAAGGGTGCCTTTATTCACAACTTCACAAACGCACGATATTACACAAAATATAAAGTGGCTTAAACCTTTTTACACACAGTCTTAGTGATATCTTAATCCGAAGTGTAGTCAAAAAGATGCTCTCTCATTGTTCGATTACCCACGTTCCCAATACGCGCGCCAACCAGGCGATGGGCGTGCGCAACGCTATTGGTGAAAAACACTCGCGCTAACCATGCTTAGTATAATCAAGGTATAAAACACACCATCAAGATATTTCGATAAATAAATGTAACAAGTAACATCAAGCCTTTATTGGCCTGTTTTTTGGATATCGACGGATTTATCCATTAAAGAGTTCGTAGTTTCAGTTCAGACGATTAATGCAAAGTTCTATCATGTCGTTCTAAGGTGGTTAAAAGAGCAGCGTACTCGACTAGATTAGCACCTTGTGAGTTCTTGCTCTTCCCAAACACGAAAATCAAGTTGAAGGGGCCAAGATTTGACACGATAGAGGAGATTGAAGTTGAATCGCAAACGGTGTTAAACATATTCACAAAACAAGACCTCCAGAAAGTATTCCTTTTGCGAGAGGCGCAGGGATTGATGTTCGCACTTTCAAGGAGCCTTCTTTGAAGGTAAAGGACGTGAATTTAGTCCAGGTATTTTGCAATTTTAATTATCAAGCTACATTTCGGGAGCTCTTGGAAACCGCTTTGTACAACTTGGCTTGGGACAAAAATAAAGGTGACGATCTACATCATAAGTTAAAATAAAGCGATTTAATTATTCAACGTTTGCTATTCATTCAAATAAGCATGAATATGTTGCAAAAATTTGTTTCAGTGTAGTAATGGGAGCAGCATTAGCCAAAGAAACCTCAAACATATTCCACACAAGTAACTACTAAATATCGGTAAAGGCAGAAATGCTTATTTTTTCAGAAACAAGATGCCATAGTGAATATTAAAGTTAGTTTTTATTTCTTTGACAATACTGTAAATATATACATTTTTCCCTCTAAAATAGAAGTAATGCTTTTGCAACACATTTTACTGCAATTTATATTATCAAACGTGATATATTAACATCGCAATAAAAACAATAACTCTAATGGTGATGTCAAGAAAGCTAATGTTGCGTTATATTGAACTGTAAATCTTATCCGCACAATATAACATGAAACATACAGGGACATAATTATCTTAACGACTAATATAAAAAGTATAAATCTTACACTGAAGTATATTTTGTATTCAAGTTGTCAAGATAATGAGAAATGAGTTTCCATGTTATTTGGCACGAATTTTTGCTAATAAACAAGTTGCATTGAGAAATTTTCATAGAATATGAAAATTTCTCAATGCAACTAGTTTATTTGCAAAAATTCTTTCCAAAATAACATGGAAACTCATGGTATTATAACGAGCCATCGAAAGAATTCATAATTGGAGTAGACTGTGAAATTGGGTTGGTACTTTAGCCACTTCCACATAATGACATTTATTATTTGACATTGAAACTATAAGTTTGTGTCAAATTTTTCAAAACTCTTATTAAGAAAATTAAATTTTTTTAGATGTAAATGGACAGCATTTTCAACAACTTCTGTAGCTATATGTAAATTTTGATTATGATTTCGATATTAAATAAATTATTTGTTTTCTTTTTTGTTGTAGTATCATTTCAATGCCATAACCTTTTTTTACAATGAAACCAAATGAAACTGTCAAGCATCAAGTAATGTGTCATTATGTGGAAGTGGCTAAAGTACCAATCCAATTTCAGTCTACTCCAATTATGAATTTTTTCGATGGCTCGTTATATTTGAAAGATTAACGTGTTACATGCACACTACAAAATGTTGTTAGTATAATTGAGTATGGTACATATACGAGGGCGATTCGTAAGATCCGTTTCCGCCTAGTGATCAGAGGAATGGATATATCGGCGCGATTGTAGCGCTGCGGTGTGGTCTGGTTCAGTGTGCGTCTAGCAATAATAGTGAGAGAATCTTGGTCGTTTAAAATGACTGCGGCAATTGAAAATTCCGCTGACTGTGAATTGTATGCTATTATCCGACTTCTGTGTGCAAAGAACATGAAGGCTGTTGAGACTTATCGTGAACCTTGTTCTGTTTATAGTGAAAATATCACTAGAGAGAGTATGGTTCCGAGAAGGACGAGCTAATGTCCATGATTAAGAACGGAGTGGAAGACTAACTGTTGTAACGAACGAACTTGTGAGTAATTTCGAAGAAAAATTTCGTGAAAAGAGGTGATTCAAAATTCACAGATCTAAGTGCTTTTTTCGCTCAAATTGCATGTAGTTTTATATGAGATTGTTACTGAACGTTTAGGTTACCACAAATTTTGTTTACGATGGATGCCAAAACTTCTTATCGAAGACCATAAAACAAAGAGAATGGGATCGCCACTAACTCTTCCGATATATTACGGTGTCAAAAGCGAAAATTTCCTTAGGCATATAGTAACAGGTGATGAGACTTGGATCGCTTATGTCAACGTTGAGACGAACAGACAGAGAAAGCAGTAGGGGTCGCTCTAACTCGCCTACGAGGAAACCTATAAAGTGCCGTCAAACTTTTTCTGCGAGAAAAGTTATTGTCATTGGCTTTTGAAACAAGAAAGGAGTTTTTCTTATAGACTTTTGGAACAAGGGACTACAAAAAAACACTGAACTCTACTGTGAAACAATGTTACATCATGACTTAATTCACAGGAGGCAAAGTTCTATGAAGAGTTCATTAAAACGCTGGTTCATCGCTCTGACAAATGTCTCAATCTTATTGGCAAGTATGAAGAAAAATAGCTGAAAGTAGTAGCTTTAAGTTGTATATAATAAAAATCTCTTTATGTATTGGGGGTTTTTAATACCAAATTTAGTTTACGAATCGCCCTCGTATATATATATATATATATATATATATATATATATATATATATATATATATATGTATATAAAACTATAAAAAGGTTTTTAGAATCTTGGAGTAGGAGCGTTGATTGCATCTCGTAGTGATTTAATGTACAAAATTGTAAATACCTTAGCAGTTAAGTCATCTATGCTTTTATTTAATATCGTTATATTCAATTTTTACAGTTGAAATGATGTTTATTATATTACCCTATAAAGTAATACGCCTGGTAGCATAGCGTTCAATCTGAAAACATTATTGGCTTCAACTTTGGCAAGAAAGCAGACCAACGTCTGATGCGTTTTCTGTATGAGTTTGAACTCTATAGTCAGTTCGTGGTCTGTAACAAATTCTGTTTGAGAACTTGACTTCTTAGTGCATTCTGAAGCTGTGAGTCCACAGTTTTGAGCAACGGTGTGCGATCAAGTTTTATTTCAGACTTACGTACAGCGCGACAGAAATTTTTGGAAAACTTTCAACAGGCCTACAGATACAGTGTTTTGCCAATAGCCCAGGTTTTCTCTAAGGCTGAAATTCAATTGGAAAATGAACCTCGCAGCGAACACCTTTAGCTGCAAGAAGTGATAATAATGTACATTGAATTCGCCGGCTGACAATCAGAATGCTCAAGGAATTTCAGATTATGACTAATTAAATGAGGATGAAGAAAATTTGAGCGAAAATAGTTCCACAAAACTTTTCGCATGATCCAAAGTATAGAAAAACATTTTCTAGAACATGCAAGCATCAGAGGCAGGAATGGCATACTGTAACCTCTTTCCGACAAAAAAAGAAAAACAGAATAGGCAAGATGAAATGGGTGCAGATTTGCCGTTTTGATAGCTAGGGGATCGCTCATAGGGAATTTTTGAAAGTGTAACCCAACATTTTAACCGAGAAGTTGTGTTTGATAATTCCATTTATAAGCATTGTAAATATATTTGACTCGACATTATAATCTATTTTCGCCAGTGTTTCTTGCTATACACTGCCCGCTTACAAATCTAATAATTTACTTCTTGTAGAAATAATGCCTGAAGATGTACTCCTGAGTATAAAACAACTGAAAAGCAGTTGGAAATTATGACATAATTTGTAAATCTTTTAAACAAAATATTTACTGTACTCTAACAAAAGTCCACTTAGAAAATTGCTAGTATATATTCTGTTTTGAAAAAGGAAGACAATATGGATGTAGTTAACTACAGGTCAATCGCTATTACTTTCACCTTTGCAAAATCACTCAAATCCGTTATCTATAAAGCACTATCTCTTAGATATAACTCTCTATCTCTTCTTTCCAATATGGATTTGTGCCTAGAAGATCTACAGTCACAAATTTGCAGATAGATTAGATTGCAGATATTTAGTTAGGTCAACTAGATGTCATCTATACTGACTTCATACTTATATACTGTTGACCATCCAACTGGTTGAAATTAGGTACGTATTTTTATTTCATCTATTTTTTTATGATGATTTCATGACATATCTACTGAAATAAATGGTCTTGTTAAAAGAATTAATAGCATGGTGGCAAAATTTAATTTCATTTCGCTTTCGTGCAGTGAGTTTACGAAATGAAATAAATAATATTACATTAACGCAAAACCTAAAACAGATATTAATAATAAATCAGGAGTGTACAAACTATACTATAACGATTGTAAAAGTGTATATATAGGTCCGACTGGTCGAAGTTTTATTATACGGGAAAAAGAACACAGGAGGTCATATAAACTAAAGAAGACAGATTCAACATTTACAAACCATCTTATTACAGAAGGACATACATTTGGTCACCGAAAAATATTGCATTTGGCCGAGAAAGGTCGTAAATTAAATATTTTAGAGGCCCTAGAGGTTTTCAAAAGCAGACACACAAGCACAATAGATATCGTTTTAAACGAACAGTTGGACCTTATATATACACCTCTTTTCCAATGTTGTAAATAATAGTTAAGTATATAGTAGTAATTTTAAATAACATCATAAACCACCCCCATATATTTTTGTGCCATTTATAAGTTCTATGTAGGCCTGTAACTTTTGCAGTTTGATAATGACATTGTATGTCGAAACCGCGGTCACGAGTATATGTGAATAAAGTGGTATATATAACAAAGTTATTGTTTTATTTTATTTAATTTTCAAAATGAATTACCACAAAGTTACGGCTACCAGTATTAATTTTCTTAATATTACATTACTTCTTTCAACGCGTTTGGTAAAAAGAGTTAAAAAAATAGAAGTGAAAACATAAAACATGGGTGCGAGATTGGCTTTCTTGAAAACTTCTTGGAGCAAGTAATGGTCTATTTTGTGAAATGGGTCTAGAAGATGTAGACGGTTACAAAAATAATTTGCGAATGCAACCTGAAAAATTCGATGAACTTTTACGTAAAGCAGAATCAAAAATACAGAAATCTTATCCTGATATTTATTACGTCTCAATCGCGGCAGAGACACAAAACTAGCAGTAGCAAGCTTGTCTTCGATAAACACGTTCACACTTGTTTATAAGCATGCTTTCCTTCACATCTAGTATGCGAAACACAAATACAAAGTCTACAGTTAAATATACAAGGAAAATGTTTTCATCAAATTAAGTCGACACACATAAAATACAGTGGTGTATTTTACTGTTAACAGATAATAAGCCAGTTTTGATGACGCCGTTTTTATTACTTGCAATCAGAATCTCTATGGAATCTATACGCTTTGTTGTGTTAATGTACTTAAATATAAATATTGTAGATAAAGCAGATACATCTGCAAATATGTTTCTTGCAAAAGTATAACGACCTCATTATTATTTTGTGGTACTTTTAATTTATTATTATGATTATACTTTGTTGTTTATACATGTAATTAGCTTCCTTTAAAAGAAACATTTGATTATAACTACACTCACCGGCAAAACAACCAGCCACCTAACTATATTTTATATTTCTCCTTGTATATTCATTGTAACGGTGTTTTGTTAAATTTGCCATTATACATAGTTTCTTTTGAAAAAAACGAAGTTTGCATGTGTCAGATAGTTGTATTGAGTCTATTTGACAGTTGTGAATTAATATTGTCTTTTCAACATGGTACTAACTACTGTGGACGTGGGTCGGGATCGTTTCATCGTGGTGAATACTTTAAGAAATCGGAGATCTACTGCTGTTTTTCTTCGACATAATTTAGAAATGGTACGTGGAGTCGTTGTAAGTGAAAGAACGATGAGAAGGAGGCTGCAGAACATGGACTTCATTCCCGAAGGCCGGCAACCGGACCACAGTTACTTTTGGCAAGTGCGACTTATAATTACACGAGAACACATTAACTGGACCTTACAGCAATGGAGTAATGTTCTTTCTACTGATGAATCGAAGTTTTGTTTACGGACACCCGATGGTCGCGAACGGGAGTATAGACAACAAAAAGAAAGGTTTCTAAACTGTACAATATCAGAAAGAGTCTCATTCAATGGAGGTTCCATTATGGTTTGGGTCGGTTTCTGCAATAAAGAATGCACCAATCTTGTGTTTGTTGAAAATTGAGCTCTAAACGCTCACAGAGAATATGAGCATATTAGGATATCTTTCCTTTAATAGTGTGCCTGTTTTAAACATATATGCAGCACTATCACTGACAAATAAAGGTATTTTTTCTTGGTACCTGTCGTCCGAATGAAGCATTTGGTGCATATTCTCGTAAATGGTTTTAGCTTCTATTTCCGCATCAACTGCATTTATAACTTTTATTTCTATTACATATGCGTTATATGGAATAGTTGGATGTAGTACACCAGCTACAACATTTACTACACAGCGTCCTAATATATGGACAGTTTCGTCGGAACTTATCCATAGGTACTGGTTTGAAACATGGCCTCTAATGGGTTCTACTGCTTTCGTGTAGCACTTATTTGCGTAAGGTGGATTCATCAGGAACATTTCGACCAGTATATTTTTGGAGAAATGTTTTGAAGGTGGGCCTGTTAAGTTTATTTAATGGAATATTTGCCGCCATTAAAGTTTGACAGATTTTTTCGTTAAAATTATCAGATTCCAACGGGTCTAATTGTTGTGTATGTGTTTGCGATGCTAAGTGACGTCTTACGTGCGATTTTTATGGAATTTTTTAACGATATTTTACAGACATTGCAATACATTTCGAAATCACTGGCAATGGACATTCAATCAGTATAACTCTTAATACAACTAACCATTGTTTCACGATACCATTCTCGACGTTGTTCCATATCATATCTGAAAAAGTAGCTTAAACAATGTTCTAGATCTAAATAAATGAAAATTACAAAGGTATGCGTAAGTTATTGAAACTTAACGAAATTCACTGGACACTTACGTCAAGATAATTGGGAGAAGTAGATTCGATGAAACGATATTAAACAGGATCTATTACATAAATTACGAAGAATGTTTACTAACAGTTAAGACAATGAAAAAAAGGAACTAATTCACCGTACTTTATTTATCTTATGAAATATAAACTAATAAATAAAATAAATTATAAAAACTCCTCACGCCTCTATTGACGCCCATGAAGAAAGGAATTTAAGTGTAACATTGGAGTAATTGAGTCACAATTCAACGACAAAAAACAGATGTGCGGTTAACCGAATGAATAGTGCTATTCAATAACTGTTCATTGTAGTTGGCGATGTTATATACTACTTATATAGTTCATCGTAATTTCGTAATTTGTGCTACTGATTGGCGAGCTTTCAGAGAAAGCACAGAAATAAAAAAAGGGACATTAGACGCTTTATAGAACATCATACAAGAAAAATAAGTTCTGTGAAAGTAAAGGAAGATTTATTTCGCACACTTTTGTTGAGTTCTGACCCACTATTAAGTACGCAAAATATTAAAGCGTCTACGTCTTACTTTGTGAGTTACTTATACCTTACTACACCGAATTTTGAATTTCTTATTTGTTTTGTCCAATATTTATAAACTACAATCTAGAGCAAGTTAGACTTATGTCATAGAACGTCAAAAGACAAATATTTGCATATACCGATAGGTCCAACTCGCAACGGGCCATAGGCAACAATATACGTATGGAACGTAATGCGATGTGGCAACGTGTGTACGATGCCTATATTGAGTGACTTTCTTAAAATTTAAATTTATTTTGCAGAATTATTGATTTTTTTACTTTTATCTTTTAGAAAACGTTATTGTTTTTTTATTACTTAAAATTACTTTTCCGTAGCAGCTAAGAATACAATAATACAACAAATGGGCGAATTACGTACACAGAACGAATATGCAAACGACTATATCCTTACGCGGTTTAAGTCTTACTAAATTCTTAACGGCAATGCAATATGCAATGTGCTGCAATCGAAGGAGCTGCGCACGGAGGGGATTCGATTCGCTGTTGCCACACATTGCTATATGGCCCGTTGCGAACTGGACCTACCGGTATAATACTAATATTTTATCTATTTTGATTACCTAAAAACAGAAAATCGTTTATCTTAGAGAAGGATGTTTTCGCCCCTTGGAAACGTTTTTCAGCCCAAAGAAATAGTTCTGAGCCTATCCTAAGATTTACACAGCTTCAATTTTGTTTGTGAACCTTCTTTTTAAGTTTTTTTAATTTTCCTTATAGAAAAAACTGGTTTAGTTATTTTTTTAATAATTTAAACAAAGAATAACGAGAATACAAACATAAGAAATTCTACAAATCGAATTTTACTAATCAAATTACCGACATAAACGAAATTTTTATAAGGCACCGTCTAAAATAAAGCAACCGAAATCTTTTACAGATAATTAAATGAAAATAAAAAAGCTTTTTCAATTAAATTTTCTTATAAAAAGATAAGCAAAAAGAAGGGAGCCAACCTTTTTATTTTCATTTAATTATCTCTATCTTACTTGCTAAGATATCCAACAGTGCATTAAGGCAATTCGTTGTACTCTGTAGGTATAATATTTAAGCAGAATAAACACACGGCTGAATTTCTCGATAGCCCTTAGTCGATCAATATGCGGTTTCTAAATAAACACCCGGACAAGGGAAGGGACTTTCGTTCGCTTGGTTCGCGCTGAATTGCCTTCAATGTGAAAAATTCGCTCTCGTCTTTTTAAACCCGAATAATTTTTCATCGACATGGTTGTGTGTGTGTTTTATACGTACCTATACAGATAAAAAAAGGCTATAACGATCGACGCTGAATTGATTTGCACATGAACAACTTCGGTCGGTCATCGAAGCCGCAGAATAGTGAAATAATTTTCGGAGAATTTTTCGATAAAAGTTTATAAGGTTTTACAATTAATTTTAAAATTCCTCTGTATTTATTGAAGTTAAAGAGAGAGAACCTTGGATTATTAAAAATATATTTTGAGGGAAATTTTTCACATACATACGAGGAAATATCAGAAAATAACGAAACTGATGGTGTAGTACATAAATGAAACATTTATTTAAAAAACTTCAACAACTTTCCTTCAAAGTACTCTCCATTCTGTGCAATACACGATTTTGTCCACTTGTCATAAACATTTGAGAAACCATTTTTTGAGAGTCTATCTAGTATATCCATGACCGTGTTGTTAAGCTCTAAATTCGCCTCAAATTTTCGACTTCTCAATTCTTTTTTGACTTCAGCAATCAAATCGAAGTCACATGGAGCAAGGCCAGGTGAGTAGGGAAGGTGAACCATAATTTCCTTGATAAAGCGGCCGTTTTTTCTTTAATTTTGCATTTAGCGTTCCTCAAACTACATTAGAACAGTACTCTCCAGTTACTGTATGTTCTCTAGGCAGAATGTGATGATAAATAACGCCCCATTTATAAAAAAAATTAAGTACATCACTTTACGGGCACTTTTTACAGTTTTCGCCTTCTACGGTCTTGGACTGTCTATATGCTACCATTGCATACTTTAAGACTTTCATTCAGGGTCATAATGATAAAACTAACTCTCGTCACATGTAACCACATTGTTTAAAAACTGTGGATTATGTTGCAGTTGCCTTTTGTAGGTTTTATGTTTGTGTTAAATGTGTGTTTTTACATAAGGTCCTGGAGATGATGTCCGTTATTTGTGCTCAGCTAAAGAAATTTAACAGGAAATTTGGCTTTCTGTAACTTTATATACCTTTGTAGGGTTAGGATATTTTCTTCTAAAGATACAGGTTCTGGATAGGTTAATTGGGTAAATATGTCATTTTAATTATTTTTAACATTTTTAATTGTCTCTTCTTTTCTAAATTTCAATCCTTTCTACTTTTATTTAAATATTGATGGAATTAGTGGGCTTTTGACCTTGATAATCCAATATTGATTATTAATATAAATTAATAACTTTTCGCTTCTGCAACTTTCTCCAATAAGGTAATATATTTTTTTATAAAAAATATCTTTTATTTTTATAATTAATTTACGTTGATTTATACTATTTTCGAAATTTCTAACTTGCAGTGTCGAAAAGCCTGCCTTCTCTAATAGCTGTTGAAAAATATTCTATCTTAACAAGTTCTGTTTTTGTGTCATGACGACGGTAAGAATTTTGTAATATTTGCTTTTAATTAACTAATTTCTAATAATAATTATAATCGTTGAAGTTTAAATAATATAATTTTGTCAATATTTTTAAGCTATTTTTCTTTATATTTCTTTATCATATATGTCCGTCTTCCAATGGAA